>WOVY01001549.1:0-309707 GCA_013436015.1 Rhipicephalus annulatus
TTTTTCTTTTTTTCACATGCACATACAAAGTGTTTTCGTTCGCCTACCACTGATGACCATTGAAGGGAAACGGACGAAGATTAAAGGTAAAAAGAGCCGACCGACCCATTAACGGGAAGCCCTTCCTTTACGCACGCCACACGCCGACCGACCCATTACAGGGAAACCCTTTTTTACGCACGCCTTCACGGACCCTCCCGGCACCGCGGCGACAATCTTGGGTGGCCCGACATACGTCGAGAACTGAACAGCACGTGATAAGAAGCGTATGTGGACGTACATGGACAGTTGGTTTCGTTCTCAGTGTTGACAGTGGTTCTTCCTCTTTTTTACTTTCTTTCTTTTCTTTCTTTTTCTTTTTTTTAGTTCCCTCTCACTTTCGTAAACATGTTTCAAGGCGAGAGGGACGCGGCAGCATTGAAGTTTGGAAGGTCATGTCAGTATAACTCATCCCCTGATGAAGGGAGGACCCCTCCCGAAACTGTTGGGAAATAAATATATTTATCCTTGTTGACAACGCTCCCGTTGTGCCATATCCCATACCTTCACGAAGACTAACTGGCCCATTGAATTATTACTCCCACTATATATATATATATATAGTCTAGTAGATCCTCCGTGAGCGGTCACAACGTGGTTTATTTCGACGTTTCGGCCTAGAGTCTGGCCTTCATCAGGATATATATATATATATATATATATATATATATATATATATATATATATATATATATATATATATATATATATATATATATATATATATATTCACTTCATAGAACATTCAATTTTTTGCGATCGCATTCATTGGGCAAAACCTTTTTTTGTTTTGTTTTTTCTAGCAGAACCAGGCAGATGCCTCTATTGGTGCACCAGTGAATATGGCTATGCAATTAAGCACTGAAATACCTATATTATGACATAAGTGTAATCATGACGTAGCTTTGCATGGCAGTCTGAGAAGTCGGAACACTGTGCGAAAAGTGCTGCATTTTCTTTTTCTGTGTGGGAGGGGGGAGTTTTATATATTGCCATCCCACGCGTGCAGCATCGTGTTTGACTAGCATAACGATTTAATTTCGTAAACATTGTCTTCATAACCTGGTGTTTATCGTGGGTCGCAGTTACATATCGGCGGCCGAGCTGGCTGTGGTGCGCTTCCTAGGCATCCTGGTGTTCACGGCGCCACTGGTGGTGCTGAGCCGCGAGTCAGCGCTCGGGCCGCGAGGCGTTCGCCGGCTGCTGGTGCTGCGAGGACTGCTGGGCGCCACCAGCCTGTTCCTGCGCTTCTACGCCATCCACTACATGCCCATCGCCGACGCGTCCGTCATCATCTCAGCGTGCCCGTGTTCGTGTCGGCGCTGGCCAAGCTCTTCCTCAAAGAACCGTGCGGCTTCTTCCACGTGGCCGCCGTCATGGTCACGCTCGTCGGGCTCACGCTCATCACCAAGGTGCCGCTGCTGTTCGGGGGCGACCAGGGGCCCGTGCAGGCACGCGCGTGATCGCCGCTCTGTCGTCCACCGTGTTCGGCGCCAGCGTGTACATCGTGGTGCGCAAGGTCAAGGGCGTCCACCACTCGGTCATCATGTTCAACTTCGGCTGGGTCGCCATTCTGGAGACGGCCACCATCTCGCTGCTTACCGTCGCCAGCTGGAGCTGCCCCGCTGCGGCGTCGACCGATGGCTTCTCGTGGTGCTCGGCGCATTCAGCTTCGGCGGCCAGGTGCTGCTCAACGCGAGCCCTGCAGCTCGAGCAGGCGGGCCCCGTGTCCGTGGTGCGGTCGGCGGCCGACATTGTGTTCGTGTTCGTCTGGCAGGTGGCCTTCTTCGCGAGGTGCCCGACCGGTACACCATGTCCGGCGCCGTGCTCGTCACCGCCTGCGTGCTCCTCACTGGCCTGCGCAAGTGGGCGCTCACGCTGCCCGAGAGCTCGGCCACCAGAGCCAGGCTCGCCTGGCTCATCTCTTGATCACACGCTTCGCCTCGCCATGTTGGCTGAAGAGCACGCAAGCTCGCGGTAGCTTGCGAGTGTCAGAAAAGCTTACTCCGGGCACTATCAGGCAAACCAGTGTGCTGTAACGATTCACTCAGACTACGCAGATGTTTGCAAAAGATCGGGCAAACACGAGTGACTAGACAAACCATCAGTGTCACCAACATGCGCACAACATGCGATCGCCGCCTATCGATCCTTCTACAAAATGGTGGCTGCTTGCCGCGCGATAGCGTTCATGAGAGCGAAGACAAGAATGTCGGTCCGGCGCTAACATTTTGCACGAGTAACGGATTTCAAGACACACGTGCCCTGCGCACTCACATTGATCCGTTGGCGCGCGGTTGTTGCTGCTTTATCGCGTGGGAGAGCTTGCTACCAGATACATAGAGCTGGGCATGCTTTCTCTTAGGTGTGTGCACTCAGGATGTAGGTTCTCAATGGTCTGACTTGGGGCTACGCGATTACAGGCTACGTTTTTTTTGTTTTTTTTTTTTTTGTCACAGCTGTCTTGAAATGCCGACGCCCATCGACGCTCTAGAATAAAGGCCTGACCACACACACCTGTTGCAGCGCGCCAGCGCGGGCCTTCCTGGCGTGGCGCCCTCTTCCTATAGAGAGAGAGGGTACGTAGCTACGCGCCCACTCTCTCCATAGGGAAAGGGCGCGGCGTCAAAATTCCACACGCTGACGCGCTGCAACAGGTGCATGTGGTCAGGAAAGCAAGATCTCCTTGGTGCTTGAAGCTGCTCTACTGCGCGTTCCGCAACTAGTCAACGTCTGCTGGCGATACCGTCAATATAATCGCGCTGTATTCGTGAAGCTGCCACGATGCATCAAGACGCAAAAATGGTGGTTTCTAAACAGAGAAGCAGAAGCGTTTCCTTTTCTGGTCGAGTCAACTTCAGTGCTGTATGTATCGGTGGACAAGTGCCGCCATCTCTTGTCATGGTCGGCGTTCCTCGGACTCTCGTCAGCGGAGTTTACTTTCTGGATAACGTCAATATAAAAGTACGATGAAGCCGCTGAAAGTGACGAACCTCTCTAGCGCCTTTCGGCAGTGTTGGTAGCGTGGTGTGTGTAGAAGCTGCATCCAGCGACCCGGGCCGACCTTAGTACGACGTTCCTCGCGGTTCTGGATACGCGCTCTCGCCTCCTGTAGTCAGCGCCTCACATATCGTGCTTGTACGTTCCGTACAGATCTAGCTGTGATAATATTGAGAAGATATGCTTGTGTCCGCGGATGAGAACAAAATAAAGAATTATTGACGCTTGTTAGAAACGCCGTGCTTTATTGGTTATTCAACCATCTCATTTCCGCGACACTGCCACCGATGCTTTCGTTACACACTGCTTGGTACACGTGTCACACGTGTCCGTGTAGAAATAATAAATAAGTGCACGTCACAAAGGAACGCTATTTGTCACTGGCGTAGCCAGAACGTATTTTTCAATCTTGCGAGCGTGTGTATACGTGTATACACATACAAACACACGCACGATTGTACACCAAGTGTGGTTGAACCCTTCCCCTCGAAATATTCTTGTTGTGCCACGAACGTTTGCAGCAGAGCACTTCGCATATACCAGCCTAAAGCTACACGCAGGTTGAAAGATGACTACAAGCGTGGGTTCCTATTGTCTGCGACCTTAGAATCAATCAACCAATTGATCAGTCATATTTGTTGATTAGCAGTGAACAGAACCGCTGGAGCGCCAATTTGGGCTGAAAGATTAGCTTTATAGAGCAATTCGACTTCGGCGCATGGAACGTAATTGTGCACCACATGAACATAAATTCGTAATAAATAAGAACACGATTCTACGAAATAAAGACGGAACTAGAACACAAACCTATTCAGTATTTAGTGTGACAGTATCAAAGCACAAAAAAATCACGTAATCTTAGAATATCACGCACAGTTTGTGAAACAGTCTCACTGAAGATTGGAACGCACGTTTCTGAAAGAAAAAGAAAGATGTTACTTTTCATTTCTTTTCTTCGCCAAGTTTGCCAGCACTTCACAAGAACTATAGGCTTCAGAATATGTGAAAGAACAAAAGATTTTGCTGACACGATAGAAAAAAAAATTAATAGGACACTGTAATAACGCAGGGTCCGCTTTATACAGTATCCTATAACATCTACATACTTGGTAGACATTAATGGGTAAATTGTGTGTTAGCGAGTGTTAACGAAATGCACGGAAATGTGTGATCCTGCATTTGTCGCGAGTATTACGGCGGAGCTGTTAAGCTTTTCGGTACGCCACGTGACCCGACCTGGAAATCGAGACGGCACGCACGCACTTCGTCCTCCTCTTCATCTGCTGCATCGCTTCCAGAACACCGGCGCCGAATAGTCGGCCGTGGGATGTGATAGCTCTGACGGGAGAAAGAAGAGGGGAAAGGTGAAGATGGAAAGAGAGAGAAAGATAGCAGGCTTGAGAGGGAGAGAAAGAGAGGGAACGAGTGCACAAAGAAAGGAGCAGACAGAAAAAAAAAGAATAATATATGTCTGCTATACTTGAAGGATTTCAGAAGGCATAGGAGGACCAAGCTAATAGGCAATATGAAACAATTGAATTTTCGCGAATTATTTCGCAGCACTTAATCACCTTTTGATTGAACGTGAGCTGTCTGAGTCTACCTTGCTCCATGACCAGGATTGGGGGCCAATCGCACGTAGCGTCATATCCCTTGTTGGTGTCAGCAGTGACCTGCCCAAACTGAATGGGAAATTAGTGGGGGAAAAATCATATCTGACGAAAAAAAGATATAGTTCTCAAGAACGATTCCTTTGAGCATTGTGTTAAATCTACCATGTCGCACTACAAACCACGTTGATTGCCATGGTTTAGAAGCTATATTTATAGAAGCCACATAGGTGTTTTGTAAATAGTTGTTTTCACCCCAAGAAGCGATACCATGTTTTTTAAACTTTACAGTTTGTTACTAACACTACTTTAGCCCCTTTTTTGTTACCGGCGCTTATTTAACACACTTGTAGCGCTGTTATGTTCACTTGCCTTGTAACCACATTTTGATGTTATTGAGTGGCTAGTATTGAATGAAACGTCCGTTTTACAATTGTGGTACCATGTGTTTTTAAAGGGCGCATTAAAAGTGCGATGCTGCGATTTCACCAAGAAGTACCAGTAGGGTTTCCAGGAGTCGTTCTTGACAACTACCAGTTTTCAAAAGATGTGACGATGATAATGATGATGAAAACTTTATTACAGTTCAGAGAAGACTCTGGGAAGACACCGCGCGTGATATTTTTTTTTTCGCTTTTCCCATTCAGTTATGGCAGGACGCAGTCGCTGCCGCCAAGAGAAGGTGTCAGGTACGTAAAGAATAAACGCTTTGTGTTCTCTCTCTACCCAATTCTTGCAGTATGCATGCATCTCCCAGCCCAAGTTCGCAGTTTAGAGCTATATGCACATAAGTGTGCGCAGGTCAGGGGGGAGGGCGAAGTTTGCCCCTTTCCCTGTGAGTCATACTAGTGGTAGAGTGCGCTCCCCTCCATCTCAGGCGACAAGGGAAGGAAACGGCCGGCCCCATGCCCCCCCCCCCCCCCCCCGTCTATGCATATACACATATAAGGGGGTTACGGCGTTCCGCTGATAAGTATGAGCTCACAGGCTCCGGTCGTATTCTAATGTCGGCGATATGAGAAACCAATTGCGTACTTAATTCATGCGCATGTCGAAGAACCTAGCGGGGTCAAATTTAGACCGTAGTCCCCATTAATGACGCGAGTCGTAACCTAGCGTTGTTGCGGTACTCATGAACCCGAGGAAATTGTTATACCACGCTCGTGATCCTAATACGTGGCATTCACGACTAGGTTAAAACAAAAAAAAAAAAGACTGCCACAGTGTCAAGTCTGAGGACGAGCAGTGGATTTCGGTGAGGAACGCGACGCGTCATGTAACGCGGCGACACAGATCTGTCGTCGTTTTTTCAAGGGCACCCTTCTTCGACGCTCTGAAATATGGGATGCTATATTCTCGTTTTCTCGTCGAATTCACGAGGACGATGGCCACGAAAAAGGTAAGACTGACTGTCTCTCGGCGTCAAGGGCGTTGCGACACACGCGGCGATCATCTGAGATAGAGCTATAGTTGGTGTTGGCACGATACGAGTATATCTTGTACTTATATCTGGTTATGTAGCCAACTAATGACTTCGCTGAAGGAGTCCACTGCTTCGTGCCTGAACCTACCGTGGCAAAAGATTTTAGAACCCGACAAGTACGAGTGGAGTTACCGAGATTTGTCGCACGCTCTTCCCTCGTCCATGCGAGCGTGCTGAAAGCTAAGCAGCGAGGGAAACCACCAGGGGCGCAGCCAAGGGTTGGCACACCGGGCCCGTGCCCCCACCTGCCCGTCGAAAATGTTTTGCATAGTTTAGGAGACGAAAAATCATCATTTCAAAAAGGATCCCCCCCCCCTCCTTCCTCCCCGATATCACGGAGGTGCCCCCTCTACTCGCGAAAAATATTTCTGGCTACGCCCCAGGAAACTACGTCACGCGCACGTCATAAACTTGATGCTTTTACTTTTTTTTCTTTCGAACGCGCTGCTTAGCTTAAACGTCCAGGACCAGCTACAAGTTATCAGGCAAGCCGAAGATGCCGCTAGGGCACAAGGACTCTTAGCTGCCATCTAGGGGAGAGGATGTAATTCCTCGGAAACTGGTCGTTTTGAATAAAGTTGTTTCTCTCTCTCTCTCTCGAACGCGGTATTTGTTATCACTGTGATCACGAGTGAACTCGCAGGCACAAGGCGGCCTCCCGTGGCGGCTGTGGTAACTATGCAGCTCGCATACAGGAGGCTATGCTCACGAACATGACCTCCGAGATGGCGGGCGCACGGCAAGAACCCTACGCGCCCGCCCGCCATCTCGGAGGCCGTGCTCGCGACGCTCAAGCTTTCCAATGGCCCTGAATTTTGGTATATGGTATCATTTGTTGGAAGAAGAGAGAGCTATTTATAGCTGACTGGGAAATATTCCAAATTACTAGCCATTCACGTGTTCTCAAGAGGCTCAATCGGCTGTGTTTTCTGGGCGTGCTAAAGAGTGTTGCAGGGCCACTTTAAGCTCTTTGGCTGCAATGATACTGGCTTCACATTGATGTATGAGCGCTTTTGGAATATGAATGACTAATAAACACTCAATCTTATTATAAAATTTGAGGAGCAAAAGAATACATACCGAACAATACTGCCTAGATTGCGGGTTTTCATAATAGTAGTAATCAAGAGCTGCAGATACTTTTCGAAAAAAAGTAGTTACACGGGCAAACACGGGCAAAACAGAACAGAATACTGCGGTAGACAAGATACAAATAGTTATTTTTTGCATGCGCAGGCATCGTCGCCTGCCAATCCGACACATGTGAGAGTCTACGCAAAATATAACTCCTCTGGTTGCACTACTATGAGAATTCGAGGCCTCAGCTAAATTTGACGCGTTTCTTACTTACACGCCAACTTTACGAGCACGCTGTCATTTCGCCGCGGCAACACCGTGTACCACCTTCGAAGTTTCGCCTCCGTGCCGGTTTGTCACAATTGATTGCTGTTTTTTCGCGGTACACGGGCGAAAGCACAACGCTTCGCCAGTGGGAAGGCAGTGGCAAGCCATTGTTAAGCTGTCAGCTTCGCAATGAAACAACAGGCGGCAGCGGGCCGCACGAGACTTCCGCACAGGTGCACCGAGGATATCGATATATCGGAGGTGAATACAATTTCAATGCAGTTCTCGCGCATAACGCTTAGTTTCAGAAGCGTGTGAACTTGAGCTTGTCGGTGCACATTCATAGTAAAAGAAAAAAAACAGCGTGATAACAAGACGGACGAGAACAAACTCTAGCGAGATAGGCTGTCGTTCATAGTAAACAAACAGCGCGATAACAAGGAGGACGAGAAGAAACCCTAGGGAGACAGGCTGTCGTATGCTGTGGGAGATAGAGAGATAAAGATGCAAGGAAAGGCAGGGAGGTTAACCAGACGCACATCCGGTTTGCTACCCTGCACTGGGGAAGGGATAAAGGGGAGAAAAGAGGTTGTAGAGAGATGAGAAGGTACACACAATCACAAGCACACTCGGGGAGCACACACAGTCTACATGCGGTCGCTCAGTCTACATGCGGTCGCTCAAGTTTGTTGACTTTAGGTAAATTAGCAGTGCTTTAGTTGATTTCTGCGCAACTGAGGCAGATGCCCAAGGTCCTAGAATCTTCTGCACACAAAATGGTCCGGGGTCAAGTTGGTTCAAAACCATCCGGAGCTGACATCGTTGTGTGTCGTAGCAAGCGCAGCTGCACAGGACGTGTTCGATGATCTCTTCAGCTCCGCAGTAGTCGCATGTAGGAGTGTCTGCCATACCAATGCGAAAGGAGTACACCTTTGTAAATGCAACACCCAACCAAAGGCGGCATAACAGTGTCGCATAGGAGCGGGAAAGTTGTGATGGTAGTTTCAGCTTGAGCGAAGGATCCAGTTCATAAAATTGACACCTTTGGAAGCTGGTAGACGACCAGAACGTGCGTGTGAGATCTCGAGCCAGCAGGTAAAGTTGTCTTGCTGCATCATTCCTTGATAGAGGAATCGGGACTACACGGGTTTCTTCATGGGCTGAGCGGGCTGCATCATTGGCTAATTGATTTCCGGTAATACCGATATGTCCAGACAGCCATTGATATATAATATCATGCCTTCGTGCTAGAGCTTCATGATGGCAATGTCTTATTTCTTGTACCAGTTGGTCATGACTCCTCCTACGCATGGCAGACTGCAAACTCTGAAGCGCTGCCTTCGAATCACAGAATATGACCCATTTTCCTGGACGTTCTTGAACGAGATATTGTAAAGCAGCCCTTATAGCAGCAAGCTCTGATGCCGTAGATGTAGTCATATGCGACAACTTAAACTTGATTGTCGTTGCTGCAGCCGGAATTACAGCGACACCTGATGAGCTGCTGGACGAGACGGACCCATCAGTGTATATCTGCGTTCGGTTTAAGTACAACTCATGTAATAATTGCAGTGTTGCTTGCTTCAATGCTGTCGTCGTCGCTTGGCCTAGGGTCTCCGCCCCAATAAGAAAAAAATCCTGGCTACGGCCCATGCACGGACCTCAGCTGGCTTCAGCACTCGAACAAATTGATAAAAAAGAAATAAAAAAAGCGCGCTGGACATCGGGAAGCGCGGCACAGCGTACTACTTAGACTCGCCACTCGCGATGCGTCGAAACCATGCCCGTTTCCGGCAACATTGCAGTTTCTTTTGCTTTTCTTGCTACGAGTACTTCAGAACCATTACGAACACCGCACGCGACGAGCTAGCTTTACCGAACGCGGGGCGATCATTCACGACACTCAGGTGGCCGCATGGGAGAGAAAAGAAGAAAAAAAAGGAAGTGCGGCTGTCACCATGATGACAGTATACCGACAAGTGAGAATGAACGTACTTTCGACGAAAATGTACAGGCGCGCAGTGCTGCCAATTTTGCTATCTCGTAGCTAGATCTAGATATTTTTGAACTCGGATAACTATCAAAAGTTTTATTTATTTACGAGTATACCTATTTTAGCTTCGTATTGAAAATTTAGCTCCTAATCTAGCTGTTTCAGCTAACTGTAGCTGAAGTGTTAGGACATTTTCAAGAAATACTTGCGCAGGCTATTTATTCGAGGAAAGCATAAAGGCTTGACTACACGTATCCGTTGCAGCGCGTGCACGCTTTCTGCCACGCCCTCTCTCTATTGGAGAGAGAGAGAGAGAGCGTGGCTTGGCTGCACGAAGCTGCACGCCCACTCTCTCTATAGGGAGAGGGCGCGTGGGGTCACGTCTTAAGGGGCATAATCTGATTTTGAACTGTAGCGTAACGACTTCATCTAATACTAAAAGGAATTGAAGTGCATGGAATCCCACCGGTGGAAAGGGTGTCTGTTTGTCCACTTTATTTCAATTTGCATCAAAATCTGATGACACACACACACGCACACACACACACACACACACACACACACACACACACACACACGCACACACACACACACACACACAAGATAACACGAGCTATTCTTTCAAGTGATAGGATTCAGATATCAGCACAACAGCGTCACATTCAGCGGCTAAGGATGCCGCTTTGTAAATGGCATTTATCTTCCAATGTGTACCACTCTGAAAACCTCCTGTAGGCACGCGGTAAATAGTATCGCAGAGATCGTATCCCCTTGTCTTACACCCTTCTTCATTGGTATTCTGTCGCTTTCTTTATGAATCACTATGGTGGCAGTCGCTCAGAGGTCTAGAGTGTGAAGAGTTAAGGATAAAAGGTAATGAAGAATACCCTATAGTAACCTGCGCTTCGCAGATGACATTGCATTGCTGAGTAACTCAGGGGACGAATTTCAACTCATAATAACTAAATTAGACAATGAAAGCAAAAACGTAGGTCTTACAACTAATCTGAAGAAAACGAAAGTAATGTACAACAACCTCAGAAGGGAGCAGCGCTTCGAGATAGGTATACTAGTGCACTTGAAATTGTAAATAACTACGTCTACTTATAGAATGGGTAATAACTGCGGAGCCGAACCACGAGATTCAAGTAACTATAGAAGAATAAGATCGGTATGGGGAACATTCAGCAAGCATTCTCAAATAATGACTGGTAGATTGCCACTATCCCTCAAAAGAAAGGTATATAACAGCTGCATCTTGCTGGTACTTAGCAACGGAGCAGAAACCTGGAGGCTTACAAAGAGGGTTCAGCTTAAATTGAGAACGACGCAGCAAGCAATGGAAAGAAAAATGGTAGGTGTAACCTTAATAGACAAGATGAGAGCAGAGTGGATTAGGCGACAAACGGGGGTTAAGGATATCATAGTTGAAATAAAGAAGAAGAAATGGACATGGGCCGGGCATGTAGCACGTAGACAGGATAACCGCTGGTCATTAAGGGTCACCAACTGGATTCCCAGAGAAGGGAAGCGGGATAGGGGGAGACAGAAGGTTAGGTGGGCAGATGAGATTAAGAAGTTTGCGGGTATAAATTGGCAGCAGCAAGCACAGGACCGTGTTAACTGGCGGAACATGCGAGAGGCCTTTGTCCTGCATGCAGTGGGCGTAGTCAGGCTGATGATGATGTGCCGCAAGACCAATGACCCTTTACCGCCCCAGCTTGCACTGCCGTTTACGAATTTCGAGGGTGAGTCCTTCCTACGTTTATTTAAGATTCTGGTAGTGAGTGTTCCGTATTTTTTGTTCATGTACAGCCAATCACAGAAATTTACAGACTACGCGAGCAAGTAATCAAAAGCTTCTTCGCGACACATCCGCTACGTCAACGGCGGTCGACAGCCCCGCAGTGTCCGACTAGCATCCCTCGCTTATTCTATGGCCTGTCTCTTTTCTGTCTCGGTACAAATTTTTTTTTTCCTAGCACTTTTTAACGCGACATCCTTCTTGGTATTTGCGTCTACGTGCGTATGCCCCTACAACACTTCACGAACATAACAGTTATCAGTCGCAATCTTTATCACAAAGTGACTTAGCCCTTTGCTAAGTGTCAGTATCTATAGAAAATCGAAAGGCCAGTAAATAACAAGAAGGACCGTTTCCGGCCTGGCACTGCGGTCGACGGTAGATGGCGCACCGCCAGGTGGCGCATACAAGCAGTTTGGCATAGTCACTGGAAAAAGAGGGAAACGGGGGAAAACAAATTTTTTTCCAGCAACTCTAGTTTGGCACTGTATATGCTACATTTAGGTAGCAGAGTTGCGCCACTGTTTTCCGGCCGCCGCTCGCTCCGCCTGCAGGAGTTCAGCGCCCCTATTCGCCGAGCGCCATCACGTGGTCATAGGTGGTTCATTTACACTGAGGAGAAGCCAATGCTACGCAGATTCCGGGCAGATCAAACGGGGTTGACAACGGCTGCGTCATTCTCGCCGCGCTTCTTCGGTAATGTAGCCATGCTGCCTGTTGGTCACGATAAATGCGAGAACAAATGCATTCTGTGTTGAATTGTACTACGTAGAGCCCATGCGATTAGACGCGGGTGCAGCGGGTGTTGCTATAGAAAGATTAGTGTTCAGTCGGAAGGAATAAATGATTGGACATTGTCGTTTGCAGGATTTTTTCTGGGGGGGGGGGGGGTGCAAACCATTGTTGCATCGCGGTTTAAGGAAAGCGAGAGCACTGGTCTAGCTTCGGTGTGGCTGTTGTGGCTTGAGGGCAAGTGCCCGTTTCGCACTTCTCTGCTGTCCACGGCACCGCAAAACTTGCTCTATTTGTATTAACCACAAATGCAGTAGTGAATACGTTACACATGCAGACTTGGCAAGCGTGTGTCAGCTGCATACGTCCAAATTAGTGTGGTGGTTAAAATGATAAAATTAAAGGGAGAACTTAAAATATAGCTATTCGAATTGGCAAGGTGTTGCTGCCAGGTCGTCAACTGAATGCAGCTTTGAAAACCTAAGTGAAAAGAATGCTGGACACGACAGCGTTGTTGAACAACGATTCACATCAATTGTCATGATCCGCGATTGTAATATGAACGTAACACGAGAGTCGCTCGTAACGCGGGCGTCGCACGGCCACTCTCGATGGCTATCCAGCTCGATTCAGTTGAAGACTAAAAAGCTTTAGCTAGTTAGCTCACTCAGTTAACAAACGAGCCCAACGCAATGAAAATATTTCATCCCTAACTCCCTCATAGCGATCAAGAGTGAAAAATAATTTTATACATGTAAATGGGAAAAACAGTGCAAAAGAAGCCGAAGCTAATGTGTGGCCTACTATAAATATACATATGTATCACTGGTTCAATGAGCTGAAGAACGTTTTTTCATTATTACCTACCAAAAACGTAAACATAAAATCAAGGCTTCCAGGCGTGATCAGAGCAACTGAGCTTGTCTCGTACCTTCATAAAAAACAGGAAGAAAAGACAGCAAAAAAATAAAAATAAAGCAACGCTCTAAGTGCGAGCGCTGCTCCTACGTGGGTGGTGAGTGGCTTTCTCGCAAGACATTTGAACCCAAAATGGCGTACCTTGGCACAACTCTTCTACCTAAAGGTAGCAGATACAGTAACTCTAGTTTGTCATAAAGCCCTTTAATATAGAGAAAGTAGCGACACTCTCCTCCGTATCCTCTCCAAAGTGTCCAACCCTCCTCTCCCAAGTGTCCAGACCTAATCTATATCCTCTCCCGAACAGCCACCGGGCGAGCGCCGGCCCTATAACCAGGGTCGTGCCACTTTCCTATCAAGAATGCTATGGTGGTGGTGGTAGTGGTTAGAATGAAGAGGAAAAAGGCACCTAATTTCTGTCTGCCTTCAGGCGACACGGCGCAGTGCCTTATAGGGGTGGGGGGAAGGAGGGATAAAAAGAATAGAAGGAAAATAGACTAAGAAGTAGACAGGCAAGCGACGGAAAAAAGAAGGAGATAGGAAAGTGGGGATCCGGTCGAAGCAGTCCAAGGGCGGGGCGCCACAATGCGAGAGCTGCACGGCGTCAGGAGACCGCGGTGGGCGAACCAGTCGGCGGGAGCTACGCTGGCGTCGGAGATCGCGAGGGCACAACCGTCCAGCTTGAAATCCTGCGAGCGAATCCAAGAATGCTATGTCACGCTGATAACACGCGCGATGCTCGTCGCAGCCCGAGAGGCGAGAGAGAAGAATGCGCGGCGGCTCGGTTAAAAGAATGGCGTTACTTACGCCACACAGCGGTACTACGCCACACAGCAGTAAGATTACTTACGCCACACAGCTGGCTAAAACACGCGGTTCGCGACCACCTTGCTTGCGGCGCGCGACCTGCACGCAACTATTCTCGCCATATTTTTTTTTTTTTTTTCAAAAATAGCAAGCGCGCGAGGAGCACAGCCATATGGCTGGTCTAAAGCATTGTTTTCACGAGGCACCCGTGTGGTCACCATGCATTGAAAGCGTAACCGTAAAACGAAAACCGCATTTTTGGGTGTAATGTTTGCCCCAAATGTTCTTCAGGAATGACCCGCATCTGAGATATAGGAAATGTTTTTTGCTGACAATGTGTACGAAAGGGTTACTGATGCCGGACCAACCGGACCTCAAACATCCATTATTAAGCCACGCGGGCCTTTCTGTCACACATACTTTGAACACCCCATACGAAGACAGCACAAGGACAAAGAAATTGCACAAGTCAGGACACACGCACGCACCTTTCCCAGGCTTGGCATACCGAACGTCCACTGGCATACCGAACATGGTCGGAGCAGACGCGAGTCCAATCAGATGGCACAAAGTTCTTTCTGTCAATCCAGAACCGTCCCTGGTCTCCGTTTGGGGATATATGATGAAGCTTAAGCAAGTTGCTACCGCAAATACGCCGTGGCTGGAGGTGCAATACGCACAGCTCGGCTGCCAGTCTTGTAACGATAGTTGTTATCACAGCAAACACAGTCTATGTGACACAGTGCAGTAAAAGCTTCTCGGCCTCCTATCATCCGATAGTTCGATTCTCGCCAGCACAATTCTTTCGTGACGCCAAAAAACCATAACATACTACCCTGAAACATGTCATTCAAAGCAAAACATTACAATATACACACATTCGTGGACGGATGTTTGACATTACGTTAGCTAGGAGCGTTATTTAAAGTTTCGCGCTCATCTTTCGCATACATGGCCTCCGAGCTTTATTACTTCGCACAAATCTCAAAGGCTATGTGTTATGTGAAGTGCCGCTCACTTTTGCCGCAGGGCGGCAACACAAATCTTTCAGCAGTGACAACAGTCGTCGTCGTAGCTGAGAATATTGTTTGTTTTGTCAACGTCTCCTAGATTTATTATGCCTGCCGGATTATCGGCTGTCACTTGGAAAGCGGTGGTCGTCAAAACTATGTTGGTAGCGCTACTCAAGTAGGGGTGTCTTCAAAAAAGTTTTTACGTTTTTGGAGCCTATATGCAACAAAAATAACGTAAAAACTTTTAATTATTCTCTAAATTCAGTAGCAAACGCCGAAATTGCAAATCTCAAAGGCCAAGTACATTGACTCTTACCCCTACGTAGGCAGCGCCGCTATAAATGACGGGCGTTTCGCGCTCATCCGGCAGGCACAAGGTATCTAGGAGGCGTTGGTTTTGTTTTTTACAGCACTTTATTTTTTTAATTTACAAAAATTTTTGATGACCATTGCACACACGTGGTGTTTCAGTAATAACATATAGATTAATAAACGCAATGTTTTTTTGCGAAACAAAACAGCATGCATTTTATTTTCCTTGTTACTCAACTCCAGAATGCAGTGAGGTCACAGTAAAGCGATGAAATACAGCGACTTAAGTTCTCACTGCAGAGTTTATACAGATATGCCATATGTTTCAGTATTATTCACGTGTTACGAAAGCGAAACTAACTGACAATATTTTGGACAGTTTTCGGCATTAGAGGGGCATCTCGACAGCGCCATCGAGAGCGTTATCATTCAAAATGGCTGACGAGGAGAATTTGTTTCTCGACAGTAGCAGAGAGAACACACTTTTGTGCAAAAATGAGCCGCCAGCACCAACCTACTGCTGGAAAGACATCACGAAGGAGTTCAGAGAAGCTACGAGGGAGCTTGAACTTGGTGAGCTCGTCCACGACGATTCGTTCACGCTATTCGAAGCCATGTCGGCGATCGAGATGATGGATCCAAAAATGGACGCTGGAATGATGTGTAACTTTGGCAACAAGAAAGTGATGAATTTTGACCAAGCTGTGAGTGCGGGTGCCCTCAAGATAGCCGATCTAAGCCCGGCAGAACACATCGGCATAATTGACTCGACACTGGCCTGCCTCGTCACTTGGCTGGAGGGCCACTCTCTGGCACAGACCGTGTTCACTAACCTTTACCTACACAAACCACACCAAGTTGAAGACAAGGTGATAAAGGCTTTTTCTGTCTGTGTCCTCAAAATGGTAGACATGATTAAAAACTTCGTCACCAAGGCAGCCGTATTCGAGGAAGAAGACTTCCAACCAGTTGTGTACGGTTTTAAATTAGCCTGGGATGTCACCGAAGTCCGGGCTGCAGGAATGATGAAGGAGATCGAAGACGAACTCTCCAAAAAAGTCAAGGCTACCAGGGCAAAGCTCGGGGAGGAGCTCGACTCGGCGCAACTGGCCTGCCACGAAGAAGCCGTGGCTGTGTACTCAAGAATCAAGTTTTGTCGCTTCTTCCAGCAGGCACTGATTGTTTTCAACAAGAAGGGGAGCGATGGCGTCGAGGAAGTGGAGCGCCTTCTTCAACAGTGCCTCGAGGTGCTGCCCGTTCTGAGGCGCACCATTGTCTTGGGCGTGCAGCCGGACCCCAACGCGGAAGGAACCAATCGCGCCGACTACCCAACGGTGATGGGATTCGAGCCATTGGTTAACCAGAGGCTACTTCCCCCGACGTTTCCCCGTTACACGAAAATAAAGCCACGCGAGGACACCATGGAATACCTGGAAGCATTGATAGGTCGGCTGCGTCATGCTTGCCGAATCGTGCATTGCTCATCTTTTCACTCGGCCATCGACTTCCTTGGAGAGTTCAGCAAGACCTGGCCGTGTGTTCTCTCTAGGTACGCTAATCATAGTGACTCATTCCCGCAGTTTGTGGCTGCTAGCAATGCTGAACAACTTGCAATGTGTACTAGCTATTCAACAGAAATTGGTGACCAGCAACATGATCACTAGAAACTCTTTACATTGTTTCACTTGAGGGACCCCTGACAACAAATTTAGAAACTCAGAATGCCTGTATTGTTTGATAGTCTTGCATGTGCTGGCACTTTCCCCAAATTAATATTAATGAGCATTGCCTGTAAGCGATGTTAAATTGGGTTGGAAGTAAGCGTGAGTGCTCATCTGAGTTTTCAGCTCTTCATAACATCACCACTAGAAGGACATAGACAGAGGCCCCTTCTTGCGTGCCACACACACAGAAAAATGTGAGCATTGTCAATGTCGCAGAGCATTGATGGGGCGCACATGAAACTATGACTGGCATCCAGTGTGGGCTCTTGTTTCGCACCCCTCTCGCTCGGTTGCCAGGCTGCTCTCAAGGTGGTTTTTACTGCTTACGCTAAAAATGCCTTTCTTTTCTCTAAAAAAGACACTCTCAAAGCACCTACATCGTTTCATTTTTCACCATGTGCGGATACCCCCAATTTGAAAACTGCACATTCAGCATAAGGTAAGCTTGATCACGCATGGCATCAGGCACTCCTCTGCTGTGGAGTGCTAGTTTCTTAGTTCTAGTCAGGCTCTTTGAAGTGATGCTACACTTGGTCACAGGTAATGATGTTAGCCTTAATTATACAATAAATTAGAGCATTTACGATTCAATTTTGGCATTATCAGATTTGAGTCCAATAAAAATGTCGCAAACCAAACTTTTACTTGCAATTCTCCTTTAAAAGTGTTTAATGCTGACCACCTGGATTGTGCTGGTGTTGTCGTTTACAGGCCTCTGGCATTTTATTCCAATATCCACACCAACAATGTGTAAGGTGGTGTTCGTGATCTGGCATTTTCTGTGTGCACACAGGTCCGTGGTCCAGCTTTTGTACTTGCCCTGCCCAGGCAAGGTTCTTGGCAACCTGACCATGGTGGACGTCCTCAAGGAGTCAGTCCGTGCTTTCATACGGCCACCTGTGCTGTCACAGCGAGGCAACAATGCCCTTGGCAACCATCCGCATGCTCGAGAGCTTGTAGATGCTTTCCTCAACCACTGCGTGCGGCCCTTCACCTCCATGGTGCACATCAGTGGCCACAACAGGGCACGCCAGCGAGACAAATTGACGCACCTTCTAGAGGAGCTTGCTGTGCTACAGGACGAAGCGGATCGCCTGGACACAGTGTTGCATAGCATCTCACTCAAGATGGAGTCATCATTACCCCACCAGCCACAACAGCAGCTGGCATGCTTCACCACTTGGGTGTTGCACCACGTTTTGCGCACAATGATTCGCTATCTTCTCTCGGGCTTCGAGCTTGAACTGTACTCTGCTCATGAATACGGCTACATCTACTGGTATTTGTATGAGTTCCTATATGGCTGGATGATCTCGGCACTTTCACGCGCTGATGCATTCCTGATGGAACAGGAGGCACGTGCTGAACAGCAACGTACTGGGCGCCCTGTGAAGAAAGGCAAACGTCGCAAAAAGCCCTGCCCCCACAGCCGTGAGATTGTGATAAGCCAGGCATACCAAAATCTGTGTGGTGGCTATTACAAGACTCTGGCAGGCTTTACACTGGACGGCAAGCTGCGTAGGCCATGCCCAGAGTTCGACAAGGAAAAGGTATGCACTATAATTCAGGGTAAATTGTGCAAGGCTACTTAAGTTACAGAACTCAACAAAAACCAATCCTCTTGTGCATGTTTTTGCAAAGTGTCTTAGCCTCTTAGGTTTGTACTTGTATGCTTAGACGTGTACTTTCATATGGTCGAATGGTCTACATATTATTGTAGTCAAAACCTTAGCACTCTTGCTGCCTTCCATGAAAAGGCAGTGTATGAATATAAACGGTGAATATGGTCTGATCCCTGTGTTTTAATGAGCTGTTGTCCTCAGTCTTAACACTTTGAGGAGTATGGTAGTGTGTTTATTGTAGTGTCAAAACGGTAATATGATACTGCTGCTCTTAAGGAAAAGGTGGGAAAGTCTAGGCAGGTAATGATAATCGGAGAGTTCAAAGTATGTAACAAATCATGCATCTGCTTGGAGCAGTACAGCAGGAGCTAAAGTACAGATGAAGCAATTTTCCTGGATCGGCTCGAGCTCGAAAGTGTCATGCACTAGCCTAGTCAAGTCTGCCTCTGTGATTTCGAACTTGGCCAAGTTTGTTGAAATGAGCATGGAAGCATTGATGATCATATCTGGCAAGTCATCTTTGAAGTTATGTCCACTGAAGTGAAGTTTGTGAATATGGTAAAACTCCTTGCGTATTTTAGTCCTGACTTTTGGTGAAGTATGTCGTCTTGTTTGGTTTCAGGACTTGATTTAGAGCATGCTAACAAGGGTGTAAATGCAGGAGACTGACTTGCACAGTTACAGCAGTGTTTTTGATTCGGAGCACATATTTTCCAGGTGCGTTATGAACATCGCTTTGCACCCTTCAACAGCATCCTGACACCACCTCCTGTACAGTATGGCCAGTACAAGGAGATGACTGACCCATACAAATATCAGTCACATCCAACACCTGAGGACATGTATATGGCAGCCTGCAAGTGCTTCCAGAATGCACGTATGTTGCTCGACAGTTTGCCTGACCTCAGCAGTGAACTGACTAGTGTTATGAAAGTGGCCAAGACAAACTTTGTTGTGGTCAAACTTCTGCTCAGTGGCCACAAGAAGGATTCTACAATGCTGCCAGAATTTGACTTCAGCCAGCACAAGAACTTTCCCATTATCAGAATTTGAATGATAGCATTGTACACACTGCATTTTTTATACCAGTGTAGTTCACAACTCTTACATTCTTAAGAGTTGCTGCACGTCGTGGAAATTGCTCAGGTTTGTAGAGGATTGAGCAAAAATTGGAATGTTGTTTGCGGCGGTACTGTCATTCTTATGTTTAAAAAATGGCCATCATGGTGACATTGTGAGTATTTTCAGGCCATTATCCTAAAAGTGATTTTGTGCACTAAGCAATACCTGATTTAAAAGCAGTTGCAACAGAATTGCTCTGTTACAGTTGAACTATTCAAGAAAAACATGAACAAAATTTTAAGTTGTCTAAACTGTCATAAGGTAAAACTAAGGTTTCCATGTACATACCAACATAGTCAAATATTTGTTCATATTTTCGCGGTCATGTAAGGTATTTGGCATCATCCGAGTTGTATCTTAAATGATTAATAATGTGATATTTCTTTCTTATAATTTTTTATTCTATTGAAAGAAGATCCTATCACAAAACACTAAGGAAAAATAAATATATTCAATAGCTTTAGAGCATTGTCAGTAATTTGCAGGTTCTTTTGTCTGGTGGTTTCAGGGTTTATAGGGGTGTTTTCCCATGTTTTTAGTAGTGTTTCCAAGTGTGAGCAGAGAAGACTCCTGATGTGCTGTCGTATTAGTCTGTGCAAAAATTAGCATAGTACGAGGCAACACAGAGAGTTGCTAGTATGCTGCGATGTCCTGCTCAGACATGACCATCATCTTTCATATCTAGCATCACATGGCATACCACATTTTAGGAAAGCTACTTAATCATTCAGAATGCTTCGAAATTTGCCAGTATGTTTTATATAGTCATGGCTATTAAAACCTCAATTCCAAAAATCAAAAGTTGTATATATCATGCAGTACATAAGTAGACTTGAACTGAACGCACTTAATGTGTGCTGCCTCATGTTAATTTACTGTTCCAGTGCAGCCAGCATATGAATCAACTTCCTGCTGTGACAGATTGTAGAATATCAACTGTACTGTGAGACTTCTTGCATCTGCAAAAAAGCTTTTCCTGTAGTGCCAAGTTCACATTGGCAGATGTACAGTCATAAGCCATGCCTTCACTAACAGAAACTGTAATTAACTGCCAGAAGTTAGTGCAAACAGTGCATTTCCAAAAATGGTGATGTGAGTTGTTTTCAAGCATGACATTTTTGCTGCAGAACCTTCATTGTGCTGTACTGGTTGTAAATATTTTCATCCACAGAACAGTATAGGTCATGGCATTGTGACATACTTAAGGAATGGTCATTGTGTTGTTACAATTACATGGAGGTCAAGGAGGATAGATGTGAACTTGCGTTATTTAAAATAAATTCACATTGACTCGTATCTCGGGTCTCAAAATTTCATTTATGAAGTACTCACTTCAGTACACTAAAAACAAGACTTGAGACCTCTATGAAATAAAGAAAAAAAATAAATCAATAAAGCTGTGCAATCAACTGTACTCTTTATGTTTCCGATTTCGGGTGTCCTGATACTATACAACACTTGGATCTCCAATGGTGTAGGGTTCCCAGTGCTAAAGCTAATACAGAATTATGACAGCTTTGCACTACCAGTGCCAGCTTGTTTCGTTTTTCTTCCTTTTTCTTTGTTGGTTTTTGTTTCTTGTAATCTCTTTTGTGTCTGCTTCTCATTCCTGCTTTCTCCCTCTATGTATCTCTTTCTCGCTTTATCTATCTTTCTCTTAAGTAAAGTAGCAAATTGAGCTAGTTGGAACGTACTCATCTCAAGGGGTGGGGGATCGGCACAGACAAAAAAATTTGGCAGATCCCACGCACGGGGGAATCAACGTTATGCGAAGCATGGGGAGGGAAGATGACCACGTTGCAATTTGTTTTATTGAGTGACACGTGATAAAATGACGCTAAATATATGTACAAATGTTGCACGCACAGACATAAGTTGAAGAGTTGCAGATGTTTACACAACCAGTTGTTTGCACTTGTGCAATGATGCCAACTGGAACATGCGTATCAGAAACACCAGAAGCTGATATGAAGCACTTCATGATGCTCGTGAGGATGCTGGCCCTAAACACTGCTACATAAATCAACTTCAATGCATGGTCACTAACCACAATCGACGTTAACCTGATGTGACGGCTGTATCAGAGGAGTACATATGTAATGTTTGTAAATTTGAGTAGGCAGCACTGCAACGACTATTGAAGTTTCACAAAGATTGGCGTCTATTCGAAAAGTAGTTCCGAGACGTGGCGTAGCTCTGCGGTAAAATGCTTCGTTGCCACGCAAAATGCTTGGGTTCGATTCCAGCTGGGACCCTGACATTTATTCTTTGCATGTGTCGGGTCGACGCTACCGATGTCGGGTATTTCTTGACGCTCGCGTGTTAAAATTGCCCATGTGTGTTCTCGTCGCTCCTAGGTAGATACTAAGTGCCAATAACCTGTGGCATATACCCGCCTCTGGGTATGTGCCACTGTCTGGCGGGAAGTGTTTTTTGACGACGTAAGTGACGGGATTGTGATATTATTCATGTCTTGACCAGCGCGCCATATTCGTCAGACCATCTTACCCTCCCATGCTAATTTTGGTTCATGTCACATTAAGGGGGTGACCACGAGAGCGCCCAAACATAAGCGACTAGACAGACAGATGGACGGACGAACGGGTGGACGGACGGACGGACAGACGGACAGACAGACAGACAGATAGATAGATAGATAGATAGATAGATAGATAGATAGATAGATAGATAGATAGATAGATAGATAGATAGATAGATAGATAGATACGCTCAAAGTCGCCGAAATTCGCCAAGAAATGCTTCGCATTTAAAAAAGAAAGATACACAAGAGAGTACGAAGTCGTACACTTTCTTGTATATTCTTATGTCATGTACAAAAATCGGGTATCTGTATCGCGTCAAGGGTAGGCCCAGTAATAAGCAACATATTTCTTGGGAAACTGGACCGAACCCTTGACCAAGATTTTGAAGCTATTGAAAGGCTTGTTTTTAGATGCTTTTAACTCAGTCATTAAAAGTCTAACACAGTAGTTAGAGGCGCTTGTGCCGTGCACTTTTTTTTTTCTTTTTTGTGCGCTAATCGTGACGAGTTTGATTCTCTTCTTTTTTTCTCTATCTCGGCTTCTTTTTTTCTTTTTTTGTCGAGCTCTGTTTTTTTTCTTCTATCTCTTCTTCATTTTTCTTTCTCGCTCACTTTCTGCCTTTCTGTTGCACTTTCTTTTTTGGTTGCTTTTCGTTTCTCTGTCTTGTTTTTTATCTCACTTTCGTCTTTTTTTATTTGTCCTTCTCGGTCTCTATGTATTACTTTTATTCCACACACTTTTTCTCTGTTTTTATCGCTTTCTTTCAGTCTCTTTTTCTTTTCCGCGTGTTTCATGCGCTCCACTTCACCAAGCAGAGTTTTTGTTTAACATTCGCATCTGCTGCAGTGGGTAGAGGGGCTTGCTATGACTATTGTAGAACATTCGCTCCTGTCGCCTAGGCTATCGCATACACTGTTCTTGATTATCTTGCGAGGCTTGATCGGGAGTGAGCAGAAAATACGCGGGAAATACGTGGTAAATACGTGGGAAATAAACAGGGAAATTTTTTATTGATTAATATGGGACAGGATTGGAACGTGCGGGTGGCTATAAGCATTGCGTTGACGCAAAGCCAACGTTTCGTCTAATATTGTCACCAATCTTGTCTCACTCAAGGAAACCTTCCGCAGAACTGCTCGTCAAGCTAGGACAAAGAAAACGGCTCCAACCCAACCTCTTCGTCCTCTTCCACACGAAAACCACGCGAATTCATGCGGCATTAAAAAGCGGCTCAATCCCAACCTCTTCGTCCTCTTCCACACGAAAACCACGCGAATTCATGCGGCATTAGTCCCCCCTTTTAAAAAGCATCGACTCGATGCTTCTAAATAAAAGAAGAAGAAAAAAAAAAACCCATAATTAGAACACGCGTTGACGCAGAGAATCACAAAGTGAGTGCCAGGGAAAACAAAGAGGGCGCACAAGCACTTGGACCATGCGCGAACACAACAGCACCAGTGGAAGAGTCAAGAAGAAAAAAAAAAAAAAAAAAACACCACATGAGATCACTGTCACGTTTGCGAAGTAACTCGCAAGCATAGAGACTATTGTGTGTAGTACGGCTTGAGTCGTACGACATGCACAGTTTCGGGCCGATGTTGTCGACGTGACGACACTGTGCCGTCCGGAAGTACTTCGTATGTAAGATCACTCACACGTCGGATAACCTTGTATGGTCCGAAATAACGGCTCAGAAGCTTTTCAGACAAGCCTGGTCGTCGGACAGGAGTCCACACCCACACTCGTTCACCCGGGTGGTATGCGACGTTTCGACGGCGAAGGTTGTAACGTCGTGCATCTGCGTCTTGTTGGTGACCGATGTTCACGCGAGCCAGTTGACGAGCCTCTTCGGCGTACTGCGTGTATTGCTCGGCTTCTGGAGAAAGAGCATCGCTATTATCGTACGGCAGCATAGCGTCAAGCATCGTTTGTACGTTGCGTCCATAAACAAGGTGGAAAGGTGAAAATCGGGTTGTTTCCTGCATTGCCGTATTGTATGCGAACGTGACGTATGGGAGGATATCGTCCCAGGTTTTGTGCTGCACGTCCACGTACATTGACAGCATGTCCGCTATGGTCTTGTTGAGCCTTTCCGTCAGTCCATTACTTTGTGGGTGGTAAGCCGTTGTTTTTCGGTGACTCGTGCAGCTCAGTCTGAAAATGTCCTCTAGCATTTGTGCCGTAAATGATGTTCCTCTATCCGTAATCACACATGACGGCGCGCCGTGCCGGAGGACGATGTGCTGCACGAAGAACTTCGCCACTTCAGACGCCGTGCCGCGGGGTAACGCCTTTGTCTCAGCATACCGGGTCAAGTAATCGGTTGCCACTATAATCCATTTGTTACCAGTGGCCGACAAAGGGAAGGGTCCTAGAAGGTCCATTCCCACGAGGTCGAAAGGTGTCCGTGGTGGTGTAATAGGGTGGAGAAGGCCCGCAGGTTTCACGGGTGGCGTCTTGCGACGCTGGCACTCGCGGCAGCCTTGCACGTAGCGGTGTACACTGGTCGAAAGTCGTGGCCAATAGTACTGCTGGCGCACTCTGGCGAGAGTCCGCGAGTAGCCCAAGTGTCCCGACGTGGGCTCGTCGTGGCACGCGAGGAGGATGTCATCCCGCATGTCGGCTGGTACAACGAGGAGGAAGGCTTTGTTGCTACCTCGAGCATTTTTCTTGTAAAGAATGCCCCTCCTTAGACAAAAGGATGACAATTCGCGAGCGATGCGCCGAGGAGTGTGAGAATTTCGGCCTTCTAAGGAATCAATAATAGGGCGCAATTCCTGATCGGCTCTCTGTCTAGACATAAAGTCAGAATCACTGAGGGCTCCGAGAAAACCATCAGCATATTCCGAGTCCATATCAGGATGTCCCACGGGTGCTCGAGAAAGTGCGTCGGCACAGGAAAGGTGGCGACTGCTGCAGTTTTTTCTGGGTCAGGCCGCACTCCATCCGCACTCACAACATGTCCCAGAAATTTCAGCTCATCGTAGCCGAAATGGCACTTCTGGGGTTTTAGCGTGAGTTCGGCCGAACGAATAGCTTCCAGAACCATTCTTAGACGCTTCAGATGTTCTTCGAAACTCTCGGCAAAGATGACCACATCATCAAGGTATACAAGGCAGCTTTGCCACTTCAAGCCAGCGAGAACGGTATCCATCATTCGCTGGAATGTTGCGGGAGCCGAACAGAGGCCGAAAGGAAGAACTCTGAATTCATAAAGCCCATCGGGAGTTACAAACGCTGTCTTCTCTCTGTCTCGCTCATCGACCTCTATCTGCCAATAGCCGCTCTTCAAATCTATCGATGAAAAATACTTCGCGTGTCGTAGCCTGTCGAGAGAATCATCAACCCGTGGAAGCGGGTAGACGTCTTTTTTGGTGACGCTATTGAGTTTCCTGTAGTCAACACAGAATCGCAGCGTTCCGTCTTTCTTCTTTACTAGAACGACTGGCGAGGACCACGGGCTGCTCGACGGTTGTATCACCCCGTCGTCAAGCATCTCCTTTACCTGCGTCTGTATAGTCTCGCGTTCTTTAGCCGAAACACGGTAAGGTTGCTGGCGGATTGGGCGAACATCATCGTCGGTAATAATTCGGTGCTTTATGAGGGGTGTTTGACCGACTCTAGATGAAGAGGCGAAGCAAGATTTAAATTCCTTCAGCAGGGTATGCAGTGCGGCCTTCTTCTCGTCCGAAAGCTTCGAACTGACGTCGATGTGGTCCAGAAACTTATCTCCATCAACCATTTCCTCGGATGCGAAGCACTCGGTGACATCCGCTACACGGTCTCCGAAGGCCACGGTGGTGCCGCGGAAAAGATGTCGGTGCTCGAAGTTAAAATTTGTGACGAGTATCTGCGACCGTCCGTCACGCACACGCAGAATGCTTCGCACTGCACACACACCTTGAAGCAGTAAAAGGGATACGTTGCTCTCGGCGACCACGTCACCGTCTTGGAGGTCTTCACAGGTGACTTCTACGAAAGCAGTCGCTCGGGGAGGCAACGTCACGCTTTCGTCGGCAACACGCAGCGCAGGTCTACGACAGCTATCAGCGCCTCGATCGGTTGCAAGTTGCGTCGAGAAAGTCACCATTCGCTCGCGGAGATTTATGATCGCGCCATTCTCTCGAAGGAAGTCCATTCCAAGGATGAGCTGACGAGAACAGTCGCGTAGTACGAGGCAGGTTACCACAAACGTTGACTCGCGTATTTCCACTCTTGCGGTACAGCGACCCAATGGAGTAATAACGTGGCCTCCAGCAGTGCGAATACGCGTCCCATTCCAAGGTGTCATCACTTTCTTAAGACTGGTTGCCAATTTTCCGCTCATAATAGAATAATCTGCACCTGTGTCCACCAATGCGCTGACCTGAAGACCGTCTATCAGCACGGGAATGTCGAGTGAGACTCGGCCACTGGGTTCAGACGCACAATCCGGCATTTCTCTCGCACTGCACTCAGACGTCAATTCAATGTCTGCAGCGTTTTGTGGAAGCGTCGATAGGAGGTCTTCCGCACTTTTAGTCCCAGCGACCTCGCCGACGAGGGCTTGGGGAACGTCCCCGTGCCATCGTACTGAGACGTGGTCCAATAGCTGCGGGTCGTCGTGGAGATGGAGACCGCGATTGACGCCGTGAGAAAGGCAGACGTTGCTGCGCGAGGTAGTCCTCAATTTCTCTTGGCCTCTGACCAACTAGGGGACGAGGCGAATGAATAGAGAAACCGCGCAGTCCAAGTTGTCGGTATGGACATTCCCGGTAGATGTGACCGGCTTCACCGCAATGGAAGCAGAGGGGTCTTCTATCCGACGTACGCCAAATATCGGACTTCCGCGGAGGGGCACGGCGACCGTCGATGTCCAAACCAGCATGCGCAGATTGAATTGAAACTGGCGGCATCGTCTGGATTGGGACTGCAGGGCTTGAGACCGGCATGGAAGTGCGCAGAGCTTCGGCATATGTGCGGTTCCCAACATCAGTGGACGCAGGAGGTGGTTCTAGATTTGTAACCGTTGGTTGAGGGCGACGGCTGTGAAGCACCTGCTGGACCTCGTCCCGAATAATATTGGTGATGCTGCTTACCTCCGGCTGTCTCGCCCCGTGTAGTTTCGCGATTTCCTCGCGGACGACGGAGCGGACGATTTCGCGAATCCACTCAATGCTGTTGCTCCCGAAGCTGGCGGAAAATTCAGTAGGTGATGCAGAATTCACTTGCCGGTCGAGTAGGGCTGACCGCTGATGAAGTACCCTCTCCATCGTAGTGGCTTCGGTCAGGAATTCTGCTACACTCTTCGGAGGACTCCGCACCAGACCAGCAAAAAGCTGCTCCTTCACGCCTCGCATCAGATAGCGTAGCTTTTTTTCTTCTGGCATTGCCGGATCCGCTCGCCTGAAAAGCTGCGTCATGTCCTCCACGTACATGGTGACGGTCTCATTAGGCATCTGGATGCGTGAATGCAATGCACGTTCAGCACGATCGCGGCGGTCGGGGCTCCGGTAGGTCTCCAAGAGGCGATGCTGGAACTCGCGCCAGGATGTCAAGACATCACTTCTGTTCATGAACCACGTTCGGGCGCCGTCTTTCAAACACGCGTAGACGTTGCGGAGTTTGGCGGCTTCGTCCCAGTAGTTGATCGCTGCGACGTGTTCGAACTCGCTCAGCCAGTCGTCCACATCCTCAAACAGCTCTCCGTGAAAGGGACTAGGCATCAGCGGGTTCTGGACAGTGCAATAAATTGGTGCCGACGACGTAGGAGTTTCCATGACGCCTTGAGGCGAAGTCATAGTCGCTCTATGGATAAGCTGTGCCGGTGTCTCTGGTGGTAGGCCTCGTTGGCGGCGGCTTGTTCTGTGAACTGGCGTGTCCACGGGCACAGGGCTTGTGTTCCGGCTCCTGGGCGGGCTCTTGTGCATGGGGTGCGTCGTCAGTTGTCGTACCCAGCAGCTCCACCAATCTTGTCACCAATCTTGTCTCACTCAAGGAAACCTTCCGCAGAACTGCTCGTCAAGCTAGGACAAAGAAAACGGCTCCAACCCAACCTCTTCGTCCTCTTCCACACGAAAACCACGCGAATTCATGCGGCAATATGATGGATATTACGCCATATATCTGGCGCCATCGCCCAAACCGCAGTACGTTTCAACAACCTATCAAGTGTGGAAGCAGCTTTGAAGCACGCGCACAATTGTTTCGCACCCACGAAAGATAGATAATAAATCATATCAACTGCGCTCGATGCGATCCTTTACGTAATAACCCACTGCGTAAATTTCCTCGTAACGATGACGCCGTATTAGCTTGCGCTTGGCGATGGACGCTTTCATATGGCTTGAACAACTTTTTAAGCAGAATGAGAATCCGACGTACCGAGGCTGTGGACATGCATGCACAGCTGCATCTCGCTACCGCAACGTGCTTCAAAATAAGTACTTAAACAGCATTCACGCTATGGCGCGCGAGTTTTGATGTGCGCGCTGGTGACGTACACATCTCTGTAAGAGCAGAATTAAGTTTCCGTGTTTTTGGAACGTATATGTAGCAAAGTACATCGGCTGGGCTACACGCACACACTCCATCATGGTCAACTGCGGTCGAACCGTGCAAAGCAAAAAAAAAAAAACAGCAGCAACCTGAAAACACATTGAAGAAAACTCGTGAGCCCACTTAGCCAGATGTGTCTGGCTATCGTTGCAGCTGACGTGATAGAGACCCATAAGCACGCCGGCCGTCACGGAAACCCTGGCAGCTCTCTGACGCCTTGGCGACTGTGTTTTCCCGTGCGAGACGCGATCGGTCGTACCTTCAGATCGGTCACACCCCGTAATTAGCCCATTTAGAAGCGAGCTGGGCATTCCCCCGTCGGGAGTGTTGGCACGCTTTTTTTTTCTTCTTCTTTTCCTTCCGCGGATGACGCACACTGTGCAGCTGACGGCCACGCATGTCGTAGGTCGGCAGGGGCAGTCGCCCAGCTGACCGAGGAAAATTGCCCACCAAGTTCTGTGCAGGCGCAGCTCGTTACAAACAGGTAACAGGATTATCTGGCGTAAGTACACCGAACCAAGCCAAGCATGATTGGCCAACGCTTGCGCACGCTGAATTCTCAGAATGTACAGCCACGGCCGGTCTAGAGCAACGTTACTAGAATAAACGAGTTTATTGTAGTAACGTTGGTCTTATGCAATTCTTAAAGGATACAAAGAGATAAAAGTGAGCCCCGTGCATGAGAGTGCGACACCTCAACAGTAGCTCACGAGGGATGGGGGTAAGTAGAGATTAAAAGGATAGGATTAAAGGTACTAAAGCACGGTGTAAAATGAGTGTTTGCATCTTACACCGTGGCCTAGAGGCGCGCGATCGCTCCCTCTGAGCGCGCGCCTCCAGACCGGCCGTGGTTCAACAGCGCATATTTCTGGGCAGAATGGTCCAAGGAAGCTCAGTGGAGGTTCTCCACGCGCTACAAGCCGAAACCCACGTGCCGGGAGCCCTGCTGCACTCAAGCGGGGGGTGAAAGAGCGTTGCCGATTCGCCAAGACCAATGAGCGAATCGAATAACTCACGTAGGGTGATCACGTGCGCACCCCTCTTCTCTGCGGACGTCCAATATATGTACATGCTGAGATGTACGCCTGGTGCAATTTGCCCATCTCCTGCGCAGAACTGTGGAGGTACCTTCCTTTGAGAGAGAGGCAATTATGGAACTGCGCTTTTTTTTTTCTTTTCCTCTTTCAAAAGTCACTTATATGCAATTTGTGGTGTGGATCGCCAATTGTTTATTATTTGCGTCTGGAGCATTTTTCGCCCACGTACAACAGCTAGCGACACCGACACGGGATATTTAATTAACACTGTCACGTTATTATCGCATTTTTAGTACTGTAGCTGACTGACTGAAGCAAAGCACCCCAAGCGTCGTTCTTAACGATTTTAAGTTAGCCAAATTGTTTGTTTCCGAAGCACTAATGCGCGGCGTGTTTAATAATCATATCGTGGATTTGCGACGCGAGTGTTAAAATTAAATAAATGAATAAGGAACTATAGCTGGACAGCTATTATATGCCACGCATGAATTTCTGAAAGTAGTGCGGGCATGCTTTCTCGATGAGAACAGCAGATAAGCCTTGTAATAATAATTGCAATCTGTGCTTTACCTGCCCAAACCCACGATGTGATTATGGGAGATGACGTAGTGAAGGGCTTAGAAAATGACGACAACCAGGAGTTCTTTAACGTGCACCTAAATCTAAGCATTCAGAACTCAAGCATTTTCGCCTACGTCGAAAATGCAGAATCGATCACGTCGAAAATGCAGAATCGATCACGTGACCTTCGGGTGGGTCAACTGTCGAGCACACTTATAGACCGCCGCCGCGGTTAGGACATACGCTTTGTGCACGCGCTGCTGGCATCGACGAAAGACCTTGGAATTCGCGCAGCACGAGCGAAGCAGTGCACCTGCTCGAGCGAAGACCTTCTTGACCTTGAACGCGACAAGGACACAACATTTGTGCAGTGACGTGACACGCAGCGGCGGTCAACTGAAAACCAGCGTCTCGTTTGGAGCCTCTTTTTTTGTTGTTATATTCTCAGCCCGGAATTTGTCTCACTTTGATTGATTGATATGTGGGGTCTGACGTCCCAAAACCACCATATATTTATGAGAGACGCCGTAGCGGAGGGTTCCGGAGATTTCTACCGCCTGGGGCTAATAACGTGCACCCTAATCTGAGCACACGGGCCTACAGCAATTTCGCCTCCGTCGAAAATGCAATCACAGCAGCCGGGACCATAGCCGGGATTCGATCCCGCGACATGCGGGTCAGCAGTCGAGTACCTTTGCCACTAGGCCACTGCGGCGGGCCAATATGCCCCACTGACCTCGTAGAAGGCTGTATTATTGACGCATAACGAGTTCTGGAAGTTTGAGTGGTTTGACGGCGTATATCTTTTCCTCATATTTGTGCCACCTTTCAAAGCTATAGAAATTATTTCTGCGTTTTTTTTTTCATTTCGGAAGTGTTATATAATGAAAGCATCTGGTCAATTCAGGACGGTGTAACGTGGCAGATTATTTCGGGCTTGCATCGAACTAGTCTATCAGGGATTCGCTGCCAATGCAGACGAAATCAGTTCTCTTTATAAACCATGCGATCAAGCTGTCACTGGACATGCGTGCGCGTTTTGAGTGAGTGAGAACAACTTTATTAAGTGCGCGTTCTTAGAGTGTATCTATACATGCTTGACACGTACTTGACATGCTCTGCGAAATAGGCGGCTTTAACGTCTTTTTATTTTATTTTTCGCTTGCGTGTCTGCAGTTGCGATAACTATAGCGGCCAACGCACTCCCGTAAGGAAAGCTCAGCATCAATTGTCAGCTATGATTGCGACCGCCATGCAAGCACGGTTATTCCGATATCGAACTAAACGCTGCCCGTGTTTTCACTAGCGTTGTAAAAACTGTGACCAGTCACAAATAACGAAACAAGCTCTAAAGATCAAATTCGATTATTTACCTCTTTTTTTTTTTCGAGACCTTCCTCGGTGGTTATTGTACAGTATAGTTTAAGGGCAGCGGGCGCTGCCCGCAACTACAACTCCGTAGTTCCTTATACTTCAATAATGTTTGTTGACCGACTGACTGGTTGGCAATTGGGATGCTAAGCACGAAAAGGAGAGTTCCATTCCCGGCCACTACCGCTGAATTCGGATCGACACGAAACCCTCAAAGAACACATGTGGTATACTTGAACTGAATTAATGAATAATTATTGAATGAAATAAGTTTTTTTTAATTCCCGAAACCATGTTCCTGGACTCGTAAACACGGAACGACCATAAGTGAGAGGGTCCCTCAATTCAGGAATCCTCTGGCCGCGATCGCCTCCGAGGACCTGGCGACGGGTCCACGTAGAAGCACGTTAAAAAAAAAAATTCCAGGGGTCAAAACCCCAGTTTGCGGGGATTGGTTTAATTGCAGACACATGGATAGCTTGCTTTTTAGACCAACAGTGTCCATAGGCTGATAATTACTATGAAGAAGAAGACGAAGAAGAAGAAGAAGTAGTGCAAAAAAATTGCCCGCAGCTTCCCTGGGGGAACACTGAGGAGGATGCGGAGCATATAATTGGTTAACGGGGTGTTAAAGTGCGACTTACTTGGGTCGATGGCTAAATTGGTTAACGTGGTTGTGAAATGGGGTGTTAAATTGCGACTTACTTGGGTCGATGGCTAAATTGGTTAACGTGGTTGTAGGAGGGGGTGTTAAATGAGTGAACACGTACACACGTATGCGAAAGGGCGGTGCTGGTCGAAGGGACGTCGATCATTGTGTTTGTGGATTCGTTGGAATTCATTTCACCGCGACCTTGGACGTCGACGCGCCGTACAAACCAACCGACGAGCGGCAACTGAGCGAGCGAGCGCCGACCTTGAGTATATATACAGCGCGACGGCGCATGCACTGTCAGCTGTCGAATGTTCGAGAAGGGGGAGAAGCGCAACGGCGCATGCGCGCGCGCCAGCTGCCGATGTTCTCGAAGCGCGACGGCGCATGCGCGCGCGTCAGCTGCCGATGTTCTCGAAGCGCGACGGCGCATGCGCGCGCGTCAGCTGCCGATGTTCTCGAAGCGTGACGGCGCATGCGCGCTACATTATACAGCTAGCGAATGTTCGTGAAGAGGAGAAGCGCACGCGGTGTGTAGAGGAGGAAGGGTGCACAGATGGTGGAGGAGTGAAGCGCGCGCGGTGTGTAGAGGAGGAAGGGATGCGCAGATGGTGGAAGAAGGAGGAGGAAGCTTGTGGACGGCGCCGCACTACAAGCCTCGAGTATTAGATGCTCCGCATCTAAAAAAAAACGCTTGCGTAATTCTGAAAATTCGCAACTCGAATGAACTTTATTTCAACATTCGGGATGCTGAGGGCCGTGGTCAAAAAGCCTCTAATGGGCTTGACAGGGACCACGACCCCTTACAAATGGGGACATGAGAGGGCGCTGCGGAGTTGCAGCATGGCGGATTCACGGAGGTCACCGCGTCCGCTGTCGCTAACACAAATATTGAGTTTCCTGCAGTGTGATTGCAGTTCGCGCTGCTTAGTAGAAGTGAAGCGGGTTGTTGACGCGGAGCATCTTATTTTAGTCGAAACCAGTGGTCCCGCGAAGTGGCCGCGTTCTTGAAGTGGCCGCGTTGAGTGCGTAATGCACATGGCACACCGCGTCTCTGCGAAATTTGTTTACATACTTCGGGCGCCGCGGTGAAATGTATTCACTGGATACAATGGTCATTGATAAGTTCGAGTTAACACTGGTGCCTCACCTGGAAAGAAGAAATCGGCTTGGCCGTTTGTTTTTTTCTTTATGAACGGCACCATCTTACCGTGCTCCTATCGCATAAGATTGGCGCTTGGACTGTTTGGACTACAGTACGCAGCTTCCCTATATTGCCGCTAGGTGCCACATGAATTTTTGGAAACTAATCCGTAGCCTTGCACTACGGCTCGTCTCAAAGTGCAAGCGTTTCTTTGTCACGTTAAAGTCGACGAACAAATAAATAAAGAGAAACTAACAAACGAGCTAGCAACTTTACCGACTTACTGTCCGACTGACTAAATACAAATAAATAAATAAACGTTGGTCTCTATACCTGCCACGGAGTTTTAGTGGTTACGGGTCTCAACAGTCTAAGGTGACGGGATCGAATCTCTTCATCGGCGGTTGCATTTTGTCTTAGGAGAAATGTTAGAAGCTCTTGTGGTGTGCAATGTGAGTGCCCATGAAAGCATACCACGTGCATGGTCGAAGTTTCCGGAGTCCGCCACTATGGCGTTTCTCGTGATCATATCGCCATTTCGGCACGTAAAAACCCTCGATTTGATATATATATTTTAATAGCGACCGAGGGAAGCAAAGGGTGCGTTTTCTTTCTTGCTCGCCCGCCATCTAGTGGAGGAGGGGCGGCGTGCGTGCGCGCATTTATATGCGGCCTGCCCGGTGGCTCCGAGACGAGTTTTCTTCCCCGTGCCTGTCGAAAACGGAAGCGAGCGCGGCATTCGAAATGCGGCCGTGCGGGTCCCCGCACCCGTCGCCGTGGTTCATCGGCGTCTCGGCGGCGAATGCAGCGGTGCGGTATCACGTGTGACGTCGATGGACAACGATACGGGGATATGCACCTCCCGGTCGCCATGCTCTCCGGTGCACTGCTGGCAGCGTGTCTCGTCCACTTCTGCGTGGCCACCGAAGAGATCGCATGTAGAGACATCTGCGGTAGGTACACCACTTGTACTTGTTCGAAGGAAAACTTTGCAAACTACTGAAAAAAAAAAAGACACCCTCGAAGGGCTGCACTTCAATCTAATCATCGTCAACAACCTTACGTTCGGTCGACCACATCTGACGTGAACACCGGGTTACAGTTAAACTGTTAAAACCAGAACGTTTATTTATTTATTTATTTATTTATTTATTTATTAAAAATCTTTTGGATCGCGAATGCACTGCAAAAAGGAGGGGGAGCGATACGTTACACGTGAGATTTATAAAAGAAGCAGTTACAAGACATCAAATGCGGCGATTTTGAAACCCTGTTCATCTGCTGTGCTGGCGAAGGAAGCGCATGCATACTTTACGAGGAAAATGTGCAGTCGTCAGCAAGCTTAACTAGAACGCTCCCTAGCGTGCCCTGAAACGTTTCCGAATTGACTCTAGCATCGCGTAGCTTTGTGTTTTGTTGCCAAGATGTTACCCATGCATGCCGACGTACTGTTCCGAAGCATATCGAGGTATTTTCTCAGCGACAGCACCAGTTAAACCAATGGCATCAGTCAAACCAGTCGAGGCCCCGCTGCGGAGCGTTTGCGCTATAGTCATGCTGAGTACTGAATACCTTATAACGTGAAATCATGGTGTGGATAAACACGATTACAAATTTCCGAATTATGAATTAAAGAACAGCTTCTATGGGGTCTTGAATGCTAATGAAGTGCTCTCGGGGACGACCCTGTACACTGATAGTCGAATGCCTCTCCCTATATGATTTACAACGCACCCTGTTCAGAGCGAGACGATTACGTTTTCAGCGCGCAAATACCTTAATTTCGTCCACTCACCTCTCTTTTTGCCGTCCTCAGCCACGCTTTCTAATTCTTGATATCTATTCTACATGACTTGAAAAATATGTGCTACCTGCTTCAAAAGACACCCGAACAGCGGCAGGCTTTCGCGATGGTATATTGTGCGCGCCGTCCAGCTATCACAGGCGCGCGCATCCTGTTGGGAATTTCTGCGCAAGAAGAAGAAGACGCCCATGGACCCATGGACAGGCGCGCGTGCGCGCCTGTCCATGGCGGACAGGCACACAGTTCTGTTGATCACGGGCGTCTTGCCCGATACTAACGTGTCCATGCAAGTGGAGCACACCACAAATTCACTGTAGTTTCTGTTGCTGTTACTGGTCCCGAACTTTTTTTGTTGGAACACGTCATACAGGTTCATCGCCATGCCACGTGGGAGCACGTGGGCACATCGCGCGTCTGCAGTATAGGGAGCCTTCATGCGCGCGCGTCAACGGAGCCGGCGCGCACATGAAGGTTCCCTAGTCAGCAGGATCTCGTTTCCCGACGCCATCAAGTGATTGTTGAGACAGTGTAACGGGAATAGGCCCGGCGTCTTAGGGCCGTTCCATGCGCTACCTGCACAGCCCCAACGCACGTGCCGGCACCCTTGTCACACCCAAGCGAGGGGTGAAAGAGCGTCGCCAATTGGCTTATTTGTCCTCCGCTTGCGTGCAGGCACTGCGCCGTGCTCCCGACCAGGCTGCAGAAATCAGGTGCTTTCTCTTCTTCTAACCACTAGCACCACCGCTTCCGTGCGGCAGGGGAACGTGCGTTCCGGCTGTGCGGGTAGCGCGTGGAACGGCCCTTACCAAGTCTCTTACCCAGGCCGGAACGTGCTAGGGCGTGAGCCCGTTCGGGCAGTGCTTGGGCCAGCTCTTGCGTATGCACAGTAAGGGGGGTCACGCCACACAACACCGGATTGAACTCCACCATAGTTTGCTTCGCATCTAATTTGAAGAAAAATGCGACTGTTGTCGGTGCACATTCTTGGCCAACTCGCATGATGTCTGCATCGATGTTGCTCACCGAGAGACGCAGAGAGTCGTGGAGCTCTTTACCTTTCAGGCGAGAGGGGCTCATCGGGAGAGGGGGGTCCTGTTATCAGGCCGGGGGCCACATAGTACTGCGCAGCGGGCCGCAAGTTGACAACCCCTGATATGTGGGTGGGATACGGGGAAAAGTGGTCTTTAGGTGGTATTTTGTTTCCGCTATGGTACATCACCCTTTAGTGGCTGCGGTAGATTGCCAGTCATGAGTTGCGTACGTTTGCCGTATGCACATCCACCATTCTTAGGTGGGCTTTTTAGGGGCGAAGCATCTTTAGTCTAACCTTGTCATGCGTCACGCGTAACCGAGAGAAGAGACGAGAAAGAAGGCAGTATCTCCCGAACAGCAAAATAGACGGCGCTGTGTCCTAGAAGTACATACAAACTGCAGTTGAGTGCAGCTATTCTAGATGGCGCTGTACCGCTACACTCCGACTAGCTGCTGCGCGGGCTGTGCCTAGGTACGCGGAGAACGAGTGTCTCTCTCAGTCTCCTGGATAGTCACCGTACCTGGCGGATCGTAGGTGGGGCATGGACGAAGCAGAGTGGCGGGCGCGTAAGACGCTTGCGCTCGGTTTCCTTGGCTCGCGTCTTGTCGGTGTTACCCGCGCGTCGTCTGCGCTCTCGAACGCGATCGGATGCACGCATGGACGGATGGACAGTTGGACGGATGTGTGAACGGACGTTTGGCCCCATTAATCATCATTCACTCCGTGGATATGCTATGATTTTTAGCATAATTATAGCACTGCTGTTAACATTTAAACTACATATAATAATACTCTTCTATTCATATTTATGCTCGCTGGTTTATCACCAACTTTTGCTCTTTCAGCGTGAAATTGCCCATACGTATTAAGTTGGCTTAGCCACTTGATATTGGCTGGCTGGACTCTTAGGCTTAAAAGCAACTGGTCTCCGAACGATTGGTCACGACCACACGCTACAAAACGCGATAATAAGCGTTATAATATGTACGAATTGCTAGGCTTCTGGGGTGAAACAGCGAAAAAACGGGATTTCTCGAGGGTCCGTGTCTTCGTTTGTCACACCCTCAATGAAAACCTGCAGATGATGAAGTTAGGGGACGTTAATTATACTGTTTCGTTTTTCAAGTCTATTGTAGTGATTGTGGTACAGACGAGAAGAAAATAAACTGGACCAAAAGTAAACTTGCCGCTGGCAGAGGCAGAACCTGTGACGTGTCAATACGAGATTGAAGTCACGGGAGGACTTCAACTCGCAACAAACTAGATATAGCTATCAGTTTGCTGCCAGTCGTGCGTGGTCCACGTAAATAACGACGAGTGAATTCTCGTTCGGAGACTCTGACAGTGATATCTGTTATTTGGGCTGCATGAAAGATGCATATTTCGCAAACACAGTGAACTGTTTTGATTAGTGATAATTCCCATTTCGGTGGTGCTGGATTGCAATTGTTGGGTGACGAAAACGTTAAGATAAAGCAAAATATTTTGCACGTGTTGTGAGGCTCTGCTGCGTTGAAATTGTTGATAGTGCGCATCATGAAAAGATGCCTCTTCTGGGTGTCTCAAGATCCTGTCAGTACTCCTTGAGAAACGGCCCTTCTATAATGTTTACAAGCTAGCTTACTTCACCACCGCTAACCTCCCTGTCCTTCCTCTTTCATTCCTCCTCCTCCTCCTTACTTCACCACCGTTTGTACTCAGCTCGTGTACGCTTTTCCAGCTTGATCCCATCCCAATAAGTAATAAGTTGCGAACGCTCATATATGACTCACATCTTCATCGTTTTAGTCTCGGTCGTTCCGCCTCAGCGCTGTTTGTGAAGTGTGTACAACTCACACTCTGTTGACAATCGCATCCGATCCGCATCGACTGAAAATCGTGCGCCTCATTCGCTCTTAGTTCAGTCGCATGATTTATTACGCGTGCGCATATATTGTCACGTGGTCGTGACGAATTCTACCACGTGACAAAGTGTGGAACAATACGAACAAGCGAAAATCGACGACTCGGAGTCTTTCAGTACTAGTAGCAGAAGTTCTTTTTTTATTATTCAGAGATTACCCCGCATTTTCCCAAGGTGCTAATGCCACAAGGGGGGGGGGGGGGTTAGGGCATTGACATAATCAAGTTTTCAATTTTACAGCACTACTGAGTTTGAGACAACTTCTTCAACTCTTTAATGGTCTGTCCTGGCATGAAGTTCTCTTATTTTGAAAACATGCTTATTTTTCTGTAAATGTAAGGCTCTTTAGAGTACTTTTTTGTTAATTCCTATTTTATCAATAGGTACCCGGAAAAAATTGAGCCACTGTTTTTGTCGACGCGAGAAAAGCAGCCCCCTTTGCGACCACCTAACCTCTGACATGACTACACACCTAAAACATTTCTTAACACTGAACTTAAGCATTGATTTTTTTTTCTTTTTAAAACGTCTCTATTGACAAAAATATGCTTCGTAGTGGTGCCAATTTCAACGTACCTTACAAGTTCGAGCCACGTCCTTGGCCCTCGTGACTAGCTGCGGCTGATCCTCATTGTCGGAGTTAGTTTCGTCAGGGACATAGAGTGCGTCGCATATTTCTAGGGAAGTTTTCTGTAAGACAGGGAAAGTATGATCGCGAATATCCAGTTGTGCGCTGTGAGGCGGTATCATACGCGAAAGTTACGAATGGCAAACTTGCGTCAGTTTGTATGGTATGGCTCAACGTACACGGCTACGATGTCGGAGAGTGCGCAACGAAATCGCACAGTCAGCCCGTAGGTTTGGCGGTGACAGCTGGAGGTTGTTTTGTGAGTGGTGCCAGAAGCTCTCAGCAATAGCTACACGATTTGTGAAATGAAAGCTTTTCCACAGTCACTCAGGATGACACGTGGAGCACCGTGGCGCAAGATCAAGGTTTGAAGCATAAATGTAGCTACTTCAGAAAAACTGTATATTTCCAGGTTGCATATACGCCTTGAGAGAGAGAGAATGTTCTTAAATAAAAAAAAACAGAGATCTGCCTTATTCTATATAGGATTAGGATCTTGAGAACCGAAAGGCCCTAAAGATAGGACCGCAGGAAAAGAAAAGCAGGAAAATAATAGAGCAAATATTATGATCGTGGTATGTGCGTAATGGTTGTGATGTAACTTGCATTACAGTTTATCCATTAAGTTAAAAGTCTCAAGAAACTTGAACAGAAGTTTTAAAATCTGAAGTTCCTGAGAGGTTTTTTTTTTCTTTAGATGTAGCGATACCTTGAAAGCTTGGCATAATCTACTTTGAAGATGAGTTCTTATCTCATTAAAACATTTATCATTTCATTACAGATCTGAAGATGGACACCATGGTAAAGTTATTGGAATGCATGCGTCATACAGCAAGCGATGACGTAAGCAAACGCTGGCTCCAAGCGTCATTACTGATTCTTCATTTTAATTTTTACCGCTTTAGATCAACAAAGCACTTTGACAAATAGTTCTTTGCCCGTTCAGCGAGCGAAGTGTCGTGTGTACCGCATGGCCGATTATTTATGCCGGCCGTTGGCTTCACTGCAAAATGTATTTGCGGTCTCAGAGCGGGCAGTTACAGACTTGGCACCGTTTTTGAGTATCGTGTCTAATGATGCAGATTCGCTCCCATTCCGCCACCGGTGCACGCAAGTGGGCTGGCAGAAAGCCAGCATCTCATAGGCTTGTTTGACCCCTTTTTTAGCTCGTTCCTCGATGCAATAAGTGAATGCGTGTGCCTGTTTACGTAACAGTGGGAATTCCTCTGGTTTATTCTGCATTTCATTAGGGAGAATATATAAAAACTCAATTTATGCGTTATAATGGCTTCGATAAAGGCCATACGCGTGCGAGGGTAGAGCATATCTAAGGCACACGGTGGGGTGAAATGCGAGAAAACTTTTAAAAATACTGAATATTGTTTTTATTTCATTCTATATCATTAAATGCCAATGCAGGAACTTTAGTTTGAGTACAAGGTATGTGTTGCATAACTATGCCCATTTGCCTCAATTCAAAGGAGTGTTTTAAAAGTAAATAAGTAAAACACCGGGTGTCTGATTTTGCCCCAACTTGTGGGGCAAAACAAGACAGCGTGAAAAAATTTCAACACTTTAAATTAGCAGTAGAATCCCCTGAAGTTCACTCCGTGGTCCCGTACTCAGTCTTCATGAGCCCACTTCATGCACTCCGCTCAATGAATCCAGACAGAATCGGGCACTTTGTTGCTCCAAAACTTCTAGCAGATCAAGCATCCCCCGTCTTTCTTTGTGCTAATGGTGTATTTTGTTGAACGCTTGCACTTCACTAGATTATTCAAATGACTCGAGGCTAAATATGTGCTAACACATCTTCCTCACCTCTTTTTTTTTGCCGTTTTAATTTAGAATTGCACAGGCATTTAATGGCTTTTAACTACGTCATTGAACTTTGTGAGGCGATGAATTTAGGATTTTCTATTCCTTGTTATTAAAAAAAATGAGTAGTGAAAAAGTATTATTAAAACTCAATTTCAAAAGGTGTTTGTAAACGGCTTGACTTCTAGATTTTTTAATGTTATCATGTACCTTTTGAGAGCATCCTTGGGAAGCCGGAACAGCCTCAATAGCTCGAATGGAGTGACTCTTGTTTTCAACAGCAGTAATTTTTTTTCTTTTATGTCGTTTTCCACCCATGAAGCCTTGTATAATATTTGCTTGTGCGTCCTAACCATCTTAAACATGAATATATAAAATATAATTAACATGAGTAAATAGTTCACCTAATAAAACACTCTCTAAGGCATTTCGATGCCTTTTTTGTCGCGTTTTGCCTCTTTCACATGCCCGAATTCAAAGACATTTGTTTGTTTAGTTTAGTTTAGTTTATTTGCAGGGAAAAAAATACAAAAACTTCCCTGCGGGAGGCAAAGACTAAAGGCTAAATAGCCTGACGAGGTCTTGACCTCCTGATACAGTCTGCATCAGTGCCATATTACACATATTCACACATCAGTAACATACATATACAAATAAGTGACATTATACATATCTTATTTAGTTACACAGCTTATTTCTACATGATATACATTCAGAATATGTTTTACATAAACAGGAAACAATTTTGGTATCAAACGATTCTGTTTAAGTATCATTGTTCACAGTAAGAAAAAAATCAACTCAGTATACAAGTATTCCTAAATATAAAAGCCTATGGATCTACTATGTCTTTAGTCAAAAGAAGAAAGGATTTATGATGACATTTAAATTGTTTAGTTTTCAGAGTAAAGTCTATATTCGATTCGTGAAGGTTTAGCAATTGTATGATCTTATAATCAATAGCCTGCTTGCCATAGTTCGTGCGTGTTTTCTTAGTTTTGCGGGTAGAATTTCTGAAGCCATATGTTGTTGATACAGTGCGTGGAAAGGAATCCTGTAGTTTATGTTTGTGGATGTGTTGCATCAGTTTAAGATTATATACTTTCCTAGCAGATAGAATTCCATGTTTAAGAAAAAGCGGCTGAGTGTCTAAGTCCTTGGGGTGACCTTTATATTTTTCTATTACACGGAGCGTGCGCTTTTGCAAGATTAATATTCGATCGTAATTGGTCTTAGTTGTTGTTCCCCATACAAGCATTCCGTATAGAAGTTTGGAGTAAAACATGCTATAATATAATGATTTACATAACCATGAAGGGAGGAGGAAAGCAATTTTACTCAAGCACCCTACAGAACGAGCTAGATCTACCAAGAGACTATTTACGTGCGGTGTCCATGTTAAGTGCTCATGAAACCAGACTCCAAGGAATTTTTGTGTGCTGACTTGTTCGAGTCGCTGATTGTCAAACAAGATTACTATATTATCACTGATGTGCTTGTTAATGGGCCTGAACATAATAAATTTTGTTTTTTGTGTGTTTAATTTTAGTTTGTTTTTTGTTAGCCAGCCTGAAAGTTTCGAGAGATATACATTAGTCGAAGCTTCTACTTCCTGAATGGTGGAGCCTGTGAAAAATATACTTGTGTCGTCAGCGAACATTTTAATTTCGGGTGTATACTGAACCTCTGTAATATCATTTATATATAAAAGAAAGAGCACGGGGCCTAAAATGGACCCCTGCGGAACTCCTTTCTTTACGCTTAAATAGTCTGACTTTTTACTGTCTATGCTAACAAATTGTTGTCTGGATGATAAATAGCTTTTAAATAAATCAGAGACTATTCCACGAATTCCATAGCGGCTTAATTTCAACAGTAAGATATTATGGTCAACAGAATCGAACGCTTTACGCAAGTCAAGGAAGACACCTAACGTGAACATTTTATTTTCAATATTTTCTATTATGCGGCTTTTTACATCAATTAGTGCCTCTTCCGTGGTTTTATTTTTGCGAAAACCATATTGATGCGGTGATAAGATATTGTACTTCTCAAGATATTTCATAAGGCGCGTATTTATACATTTTTCATAAATTTTTGAGAATACAGGTAATACGGATATCGGACGATAGTTTGTTAATTCAGTAGTGTTGCCACCTTTATGAATGGGTGTAACTTTGGCCACCTTAAGTTTTGTTGGAAATATTCCAATAAGAAAGGAATAATTTACCAGATATGCTAATACGGGGCTAAGTATAGATGCGACAGCCTTAACTGGAGCCACCCTTACGTCATCATAACCACTCGCAACGTTTGTCTTTAGTTCTTTTATATATCGGTAGACTTCCTCGGGTAATACTTCGTGTAGTACGAGAGAGTTCATGCAACTACTTGTTTCATCTTCATATTGTGTTGAGTCTTCATCACAAACAGCCACATTTACAAAGTATTGGTTAATTGCGTTCGCCAGTTCCTTACCCTCCAGAATGATATTGTTGACTTTTACTTGTTTAGGTGTATTTGACGTTGCTGTTCTCCCAGTTAAGGAAATAACTTGTTTCCATATTTTTGCCGGTTCTGATTTTATACGTGAGAAGGTGGCTTCATAATAGGCAAGTTTAGCCTTCCTAGTGTCACTATTTAGTTTGTTGCGGAATCGCTTGAATTCACGCAATATTGCAATATCTCTAGTAGCAAGAAACCTGTGAAAAAGCGCGTTTTTCTGCTTGATTCGTTTCAGGAGGTCACTGTTTATCCATGGTTTTCTGTTCTTACCCTTTCGTGTTCTGATCTGTTGTATCGGGAAAGCAATATCGTAGCACTCAAGGAAAATAGCTAGGAAAGTATTATATGCGCTATCTGGATTGCATTGCACATACACAGGTGACCAGTCAGCACGTTCAATTAATTCGGTAAACTTAAGCAGTGATTTGTCATCAATATATCTATATCGCGCGATATTTGGACATTTAATTTTATGCTGCAGGTTTTGTGTAGAAATGTAGATAGGTAGGTGGTCACTTAGGTCTGAGCACAGTATGCCCGAGGTGTAATCGCAGCTATTTAGGCTTGTTATACAGACGTCAAGTGACGTGGAACTATTGTGAGTAATACGGGTTGGATATATAATGGCATTCCGACATCCATATGATGCTACAAGGTTTTTCAAGTCAAGCGCGTACAGCTCTTCACTCATCATATTAATATTTACATCACCCATGATAAAATATGGTTTTTTTATCTCATTAAAACAATGCATGAGGTTTTCCATATGACTGAGAAAATGCCTCTTATATCCAGTTGGGGGTCTATACACCACGGCAAGTACAAAAGAATTTGTTTCTATTGCTAGGCACTCTATGTCTCCATTACTCACAGAAAGATCATCAAGCATTTGAAAACAATATCGCTGCCGCAAGTATATAGCCAGCCCTCCACCTCTTCCTGCGCGATCCAAGCGTGCTATATTATAGTTAGTGAACTGAGGAGACATGTCAGTATTACACAGCCATGTCTCTGTAAACAATATTGCATCGATGTCCACGTGAAGAGAACTCATAAAGACATCAAATGCTTCATGCTTGTTCCTAATACTTCTTATATTTTGATGTAGTATGGTAAAGGAGGCATCATTAATTATTGGTATTGTTGTTTCTATAGTAGACATGGTGAACTCAGAAAAAAAAAATCCGCCTTCTCTTCTCCTTCTCTTCCCCTTTCTTTACTTAATGAGACCTAAATCAATTGGGCTTGTTATCCGGATTACATCTGACGTTTCATCTTTGCGCGCAAGAATTTTTCCTCCACTAGACCATACGAATTTCCATTTTGCAGATTTCTTTTTTGCTATGGCTGCGCCAAGAAGCTGCTTGTTCTGTCGCGTCAGGTGCTCGTTAACATAAATAACGCTTTCCGCTCCCTCGTAATCGAGGTGACTAGAAAGGATCCTTTGTTTCTTTGCTTTTGCGAGCACCGCATTACGTTTGTTGCGCGAGATGAGCCGGACAACGATGTTCCGTTCATTCCTTTTTGCCGTCGACACCCTGTGACAGATGTCGATGTCACTGTCAGATATTGGCTCGCCCACAAGCTCACCTATCTTTTTCACGACGATAGTTGAGTCAAGTTCCTCTGGTGCACCCTTTATCTCAAGATTGTTACTTCTTTGATATTGCTCAAGTTCTTCAACTTTCTTTTCAAGCCGATGATTCTCGGCTTTTAGTTTTTCGTTCTGAGAAACCAGTTCTTTTACTTCCGCTCTTAGTGCCCTGATATCGGTTCCTATTTTCTTTACTTCATCGCATGTATCGCAGCAAAATTTCAGGCTTTCTTTTAGTGACCTTATCTCGGCACGTATTTCCCGTTGAAAATCAGAGATTAACGTTGCGATTTCTTTCTTGTCACCCTTACTCATGATAGGAACTTCACTTGACAAGTACAAAAAAAAAATGTTTGTCCGGCAGCAGTGCAAAAAGCAAGGAAAGTAGTCGAGGGATACCTCTTTCTTATCTGCAAAGAATTGCAGATGTATTTTTGCCGTCTGATCGCTTTGTGCACCGCTGCCGGACTGTGTGGGAGACGAGAATCTCAGCGCTTATAAAGCCAGCCGAGGATCAGCTGACAGCCTTCTGCGCCGACTCCGTGTTATCTTGTTCCAGCAATCAGGCCAGCAGCGTCAAGATGCCGGTTCTCGATGCGTTGCGGGCCATACGTCGATGAAGGGTAGTTTTGCCGTAGCGTCCAACCGAAGCGTACACGTGGAAATTTCCTGCAAAGAATTGCAGATGTATTTTTGCCGTCTGATCGCTTTGTGCACCGCTGCCGGACTGTCACCTTTGGCACCGTGCACCAAATGAACCAAACTTTTGGTGGCATGTAGCTAGTAGTATAAAGTAACAAAATTAATGCGTAAGTTGTTGTACTGACGTCGAATTCGCTTAGTGCATGGATCCCAAAATTGGCCGAGCAGAATTTCGCCCCCTTCTTGATGGGTCACAAACACACCGACACAGGTTGCGTAATCTTTTTTATGCGAATGCCAGTTGTGGGCAGTGACAAACTTTCACACATAAAAAACGTAGACAACTACCAGCACCTATCGCTGAAAAAGAGGAGAAACAAAGCAAATATTGTTTTTCATTAGGCGCAGAAGTTGGCAAAGTCAGAATGTCGCGTTTTTCCCGGTGTCTCATTTTACATAGCCCAACCTATAGAATTTCCTATAAATACACTCGAGGGAACTCTGGTGCCAGGGTCTATGGGAGCTGCAACGCACGGCGTTTCAACGAGCACGGGAATCTAATTCATTTAAAAAAAAAACGAAAGCTCTTACTCGGTCACGCAAGGCTTGAGACAGCGAAGGGAGAGAAAGAGAAATAAATAAAAGGAAGATACAGGAAGGTCAACCTAGAATAACTGGTTTGCTACCCTGTACGGGGGTGGAGAAAAGCGCAAGCTGGCCGTTATGCTATATAGGATCTCTTCGTCGTTGCCATTCTCGTAAAAGTGCCAGACCTCGCTTCACAATTCACTTCTTCTTCGGGAATATATACTTTAGTTGCGCGTCCCGTGGCTGTATCTGATCGAGTGGCGGACCTCATTTATGCGAGGCGTCTCCATCACTGGGCGTGGCTTAGCGGTAGCAGCTGGTTGGTTGTCGCTAGTGCGCATGCATACGTGGCTTGGCATGACGTCACGAGGTCATACCACGTGTTCTCGCATATGCGGCGTCATCTTGATATAGCTAAACGTGGGTGGCTTTTCGTGAAACGCGCACTTTTTAGGGCTGGCTCCTCAAAACATCCTTAAGGCGCCCTAAAATCTAAGTACAGGTGCTTCAAAAGTAAAACGGAGCACGCGAGCTGTGGTTACGCAAAAGTGAATGCCAGGGCGCTCCGTCACAGAAGTGGTTCTTCATTTTACATAAAAATGATGGCACTAATTTCTGGCACGTTTCAGAATAAAAAGTAAAGAACCACTTCTCTGAAAGGAGCGCGCTGGCATTCTCTGTTGCGTAGCTCGGCCACAGCTCGAGTGTTCCGTTTCACTTTTGAAGCACCTGTACTTTAGCTTAAACAGCTTCGCTCTTAAAAGAAGTGTTAAAACAGCGGGCGCAGTGTTGGATTGAAGGTACCGACAATGCAGGCAAAAGAATACCCGATAGAAGAGTGAAAAGCAGGAAGCGAATTTAGTGTCGCGCAACCAATCACGCTGATACGCCTCGAAACGTCGCGAAGTTTTGTTCTTTCGCGCATAGCATTAGCATTAAACGTGCTTGGTAAGACAAAGGAGGGCGCCCATCTCGTCGGGGCTGTCAAAACAAAAGGGCTTCTCCAGCGCCGCCCTTGAGGACGCAGCGACCTTCGGTCCACGCGCCGAGTGGCTGCTTAGGCTGTCGCGTCTAGCTTCCTATATAGGTTAGCTTCTTCAATTAAGCAGGACCTTTTTCTTTCTTTTTTTGCTGCCTTCTTTTCTGGAACGCAACGCGCAATTTTCGGCCAATCATTCTTGCGCAATCACTTCGCGCGAGACGCGTATACATGAAAGTCACGCGACCGGCAAGCTCGCCGCAAGCGCCTACATGCGGCACGAATGAATTTTAAAAAGAAAAACAACGTGGGTTCAGTGACGTAGTGCACTTTCCCACCGTCACTACTCCTTACCTACATTATGGGTATTATTATCTGGGGTCTTATACGTACCAAAACCGTGATATGATTATGAGGGACGCCGCTGTGAAAAACTCCGGAGATTTCGTCAATCTGGTGTTCGAAGTGGTTCTTGAAAGAGAAAAGAAGAGAAAAGTGAGCCCCGTTATTGTCTGCTTCATGAGCGACACCGCCACAGTAGCTCGCAAGGGATGGGGGTGAGGAGGGATAAAAAGGATAGGAGTAAAGATGTGGGAAAGCCGAAGAAGGAGAAGAGAAGAAGAGACGTGTGGTGGTAAGCCACAGCGAGCGAGGACAAACCGAGGGGATAGAAGAGATAGGAAAGATGGAGCACGGTCACTGGAGTCCGAGGACGGGGCGCACCTGCGAGAGCTCCTTTCGGCGTCGGTGGATGGCGTAGAACAAGTCCAGTAAGTCAGAGCTGCACTGTCGTCGGAGGTGGAAGGTCGTCGGCGGCAGGAGATGACGTAGGGCGAGTCCAGTCGGCCAGAGCCACGATGACGCGGGAGATCGCAAGCGCGCGGAGCGCGCGACCGATCGGCCCGAAATCCAGCAAGCGAGCGAATCTGGTGTTCGTTAATGTGCACTGTATGGAGGCGGAAGTGTTGTAGGCCCGTGTGCTCAGATTTGGGTGTACGTTAAAGAACCCCAGGTGATCGAAATTTCCGGTGTTCTCCCCTACGGCGTCTCTTATAATCATACCGTGGTGTTGGGACGTTAAACCCCACATATCAATCAATCAATGGTAGATTGCTTCTGATATCTAATTTGTTGTGATGAAGTTATGTCTTATAGCTTCTATGCGCTTGACGGGAGCACCGGTATGGTAAAAGCCCGGCTAATTTGGAAAATGCGCTATGGCATTCGTTGTAAAAGCGGGCGTTCTGAAAACAGTCGGTCTGAATACGAACAGCTCATATTTACCGCCGTTTATTTAGCGGTCATTTTTCCTTGGCCCTGCTTACTTGGCAAGCGCGTTTCCTTGTTGGTTTGCTTCGACCAAAACACCAGCAAGCGGCTGCCGCATGTGCTAACACGTAATTATAACTTTCGCGCTTGCAGGCTCGAACATGTCCTTATCCTGCATACCTTTTTTTTTCCTGATCGCAAATAAGGAAGCTGCAGCTAATAGCCAACGGTGATCCTTGTTACGCCTCACGTTGTGCTTTCACCAACGCTTTACGACGCTGAAAAATAGGAAGCGCGCACAAAACAAAGCCACTCACAAAAATAAAACAAATATGGATGCACGTATGGATGGATGCAACTTTATTAAATGTCTGGCAAGGCTTAATGCGACCCGCGCTTAGGTCTCCCGCGGAGGAGCGCGAAGACTTTGCCTCGACGCCGCATTTTTAAGGAGGCACGTTAACTCACTCTTGTATATCATAGTCGTGGAAGGCGCGACTCTCCTTTTAAGAGTGTTAACGTGCATCTTCAGATGCCTATTCAGGTGGCTAGTCAGGACTCTTTAACAGAGTAACTGGTGAACTTTTTTTTTCCTTTTTTTTTCTTGGAGTACCAGTGAACTGTATATCTCAAAGCTGCTGTAATGGCATATAGTGACGACGCCTCGAGGTTGTCCGACTGTATATCAAGGTCCCACAGTAATATATTTTATCATTACAAGCAGAGAGATACCATGCAACCGGTGCCTCAATTAATCCACGCTGACGTAGTTCCTATCTCAAAATAAACATCATTTGCCGTATAAATGGTGAAAGCAGTGTAGATGGGGAAAAGAGAGAAAAGAGAGAAAAGATGAAAAGATAGAACGAGATAAAACTAGCACAGAGAGAGATAGAGAAAGAAAGAAAACAGAAAAGGCATTAGACACAGAGAGAAAGAAAGAGAAAAAGATAGAACGAGTACAGAGGGAAAGGGAGAAACAGATAAATAGTTAAAAAGAGAACTACTGAACAGAAACAAAGATAGACAAAAAGGAGTAAAAAGACAGAAAAATTATGAAAGAGAGTAAACTAAAGTAAAGGAAGAAAAAGGAAAAAATAGAAAGAACATGGAAAATAAAACTCATAAACAAAGACAGAGATGAAAATGAAAAGAGACAAAAACACAGCAGGGTAGAAAATAAAGAAACGGAAAGAAAACGATTCAAAGAGTTAGGAAGAGGAAGCGGGAAAAGGAGAGGGAGTAAGAAAAATAGAGACAAAGACAGGAATAGAACTAAACCGAGACAAGAAAAAGACAGAAAAAAAAACATGGCTTATCCCCCTTTCCAGGAATCGGTATAACACGAAAGTGTAACGTGTCTTCATAGATGTATTTGAGCGTTTACTGTTTATTGCTTCAGCGACAGAAACGAATTGCAGGGTCACGTTGAGAACAGCAAGCAGCTCAAAACTTGCAGCGCACACCTCAAGGAAGAAGCACGCACGAAATTATCATACATAGGACGAGCGCCGACTAACAACTGTCACAGGTCGACACTTAAAGCGCGCTGTTCAAACGGAAAGGAAGACGCACGAAAAGAGCGCACAGGTATACAAAGGACAAGCGCGAGCAATTGTCACAACTCTTACTTCGCCGTATGTCAGCAGTTCATTCCTTTCGTAAACGTGGCCGCAGCAGCGAGCGAAGTAACCTTCGTCCTCTCCCGAAGGACGAGTCTGATAAGCGAGCGCGCAGGAGAGACCACGACGACCTTTATAGCGCGCCCAACGCAAGCCCGTCGCGCCATCTCGCTACTGATAACGAAAACGCGCTAAAGTTTCAGAGCTCCGAAGACCTCCAAGCGTTGGCAACTTCGACGACATACGCTCCGTGGTCCAGTGGTTAGCGCCGCGCGATGCGAATCGAGAGGTTGCTGGTTCGCTTACGTGCGACAAAATCTTTCCTTCTCCTTTTTTTTTCTCGGCAATTTGTTGTTATATATTTTACAACGTCATTTCCGTGGCGGAAACACGTCAGTTGAAGCATGGTGGGCCTTGCATGAAACACTATCATGTCAAAAAAAAAGAAAGAGCAAAATGAGAACAGCAAAAAAGGAAGAGGGAAATAGAAAAATAAAGAGAGACAAGGCAGGTGACCTAGCACCGCAATTTCTTCTAGGTTAAGACCATTAAAACGAAGCAGCATCGTTTTTTTTTGTTTTTTTACGTCAAAGTATAATTAAACCCAGTGCGGTATTACAGGAAAAGAGGGACCTTCAGTTAGAGGAGCTCTTAATCTGATGCTGTTTCACAGCTATGTTACCTGAAACCAGAGTTTACCTGACAGAGAGTTAATATGAGTGCACGCACAAATTTATAAACGTATTTTGCCGATAGCTTTTCTATTCCTTGTTGCAGGTAGGCCACATTATTGCCAAGTTCATGTCCAATGACGCTTTCCTCACGAGGGCACTCTGTGGGGCTGGCTACAACATCGTAAGTGCTCGAACATTGCGTAGCACGCGCCGCTAGCGACTGAATGTACTTTCTGCCTATATAATGTTCATTCATTTATCTCCCTAGGCATATTGTAAACATGCTCGTTAAGACACAGCCCCATTGTAATAAATATTGAGCACGTTCCGAGTTCTTTCATTGACGTGACATATTAGCAACGGCTTACCATTTTTCCTCGTAAAGTGGAGCGCATAATACTTTGAGTGATTAACATCTCTCGCACATTAATTAAGATGGATGACTCACGGAGCAAGAAGTGGGGATGACTATAGGGTGCTACGGTTTGTAGCTACAAATTTCGCAGAGCCTGAGAACTCGCCAAAATTTTCTACAAACTGAGACGGTGTGCGGGGTCCTGAAGATCGTCGCCATGGCTGCCGATTTGTATGAAGACCTGCATTCGTGCTATGCTGAATAAATTAAACGCGAACATAACGAAATCTAGAGCTTGCGAGCTGAGGTGTATAGCACTGTTCACATCGAGCAACCGTAATATGACATTCACAAACAAATTGTCGAACTTGAGTCAATTGAAGCGAAGGGCTTGACATTTGAAATTGTTTGAGCTTCAAATTTCGCGGACTTTTTTTGTTGTTGCAACGCGTCATATTTTGGTCCTGGCTCAAGAAAGCTTCGTGCACACCAATTTCCATATGTGTGGGATCCGCACAATATATACGGTTATTTGTTATCAGCGTGCCGTACAACCACCAAATTGAGCATGAACGGCTTAACAATAACCTAGCTTTAGATAAAATATTAGAAAATATCAGTTACTTGAGTTGTTAATGGTATACGCGAAGAATTTTTGTTTTGCCATGATGGTGGTGGTAGTAAACATTTATAACCATTAAATGGTTACAGAGAGGTGATTGGGTTGGGAACTTATTAGCCAGAAAAGAGGTTTATAATAAGTATAGACAGTTGCTGAAGCCAGCATGGCATTTTCTGAACTGACATTATTTTCCATTCTCATTCTCTTTGTTTCCGTGTAGGACAGCCTTCTACGCTTGTTTTTCGCGGTAAGTCAATCGCCACACTCATTTTTGCTTCTCATATGCACAACTATGCTGATGCTGTCTCACGCGGGGTCAGATTAATTGAACCGACGTTCCTATATTTTCGCGCAACACTGGGAGGCACTGTTTTAGTAAGTCTTAGTACATCGAAACGTCATAGGGCATGGCTGTATATACGTGCCGCGACACAGAGTGGAACAGTGCCTTTACCGGGCGGGGCGATTGCCTGCAAATTATGGAAGGCTAGATCCGCCGGTTACCTACAACATCCTTAACCTTAACCTTTCAGTGCCTTTACCGTCTGGTAACAGCATAAGTTTATTGTCACGGTTCTTCCTTTTAGCTGCGTGCAGGTTTTTGTCGACGCTCTGGCTGAACGCTAACACGAACCTGTATAGCACCACAATCACTTGCCGGCCATAAATTATTAGGTGAACAGGTTCGCTCAGACAGGCGAACATATACGACCAAGCAAACAATAAATAAAAAAAAAGATCTTATAAGTCGACGTACCGTATGCACTTGATGTAGTACGACTAGCAGTGTGAATAAATCGTGTCGTATGACTTTCGACTTACAGTGTGACGTGACAATCGGTATTGCAAAATACAATCTGCACAAACGGATTACGTGAGAAGGCAGAGAATGGTGGATTGCTTTAAATGACATTGATGCGCGATCACCACATAACAAACGTCCTTCTCAGTCGTTTCGAGAACCCACTCTCGCGCTTCACATCGAATACATGTCGCCATGCTATACATTTGCGAACGCTGGTGATCAGGTTCGTAACTTCAACTGATTCGACGCTTTTTTTTTTTCAGGATGACTTTATGGGCGAGCTGAAGACCGCCGAACAAAAATGCCAGAAGGAATTGATATAGTGATCAATGCATGAGACGTGCACACGTTCGTCGATACAGTCTCGCGCGCCTCACCATTGTTACGCGCTAGTTCGCATCAAAGCAACTCAGCCATACGTCCAACAGAAGCTCATCGAAAGATCATTAAAACTCTTAATTCTTCCCTTGAAGAAAACACCCGTGCAACTACGTGCCACATTTTGCTCGCGGCAACGACCGTGTTGAGCCAGCCTCTTATTTCTAAGCACAAAGAAGTGCTGCAGTGATCCTTATTAACACAAGCCGTTATTTAATTCGCGGTATGTGCGAGCTGTATTCGTCAGTTCCTTCTGCAGCTTACGCTTCCTTTTTCTGTTCTGACGCTTCACAGGATCTTTTTTTTTTATTTGAAATGATGGCAGCTGTACGAATGGCGAAGATCATGACAGGAGTTATCGTAAAAATACGGTAAGAGAGGTTAGACAGGGAATCAACACTTTATTAAGAAGGGATTATGTCGAAGCTAGGTGTCCACCGCTTTGCCGTCTCTCTACACTAAGTGGTACGTGGACAAAGCGCGTAAAGTCCAATTCAGCTGCAGATATAGAAGCGTACGTTGGTGGGCCCTTAGTCTGTCTTGACCTATACCGAGTTGTGTGCGGCACAAAGAGACCAAGACACGTCAAAGACACAGACAGTCTATGTCGTTCATGTGTATTCTTTTGTCTCGGTTTCTTTGCACTGCACAATCACGTATCACTGCATGAACGGGTGTTCCTATTCAGCTGGCGTTCCTGCGTGCAGAGATACGTGATTTTATCTGTGAGGTTTTTGTTGTCCTATTTATCGTTTTTTCTTGTAGATAGATGGCATTGTCGTGCATGTATCTGAATTACACGTGCTTATCTGCTTGGTCGCCTGACGATTATGGCTTAAAAGCAGCTTGGAGGTCGAAAATAAACATGTTGTTGATAGTAGCGCTCTGTCTTCTCAGTCTATTCTTTCCTGTGTTGTTTTTTCGCCTCGCACTACACAAATTTCTTTCAAATGTTTCACCAACAAGCCCACATCGCCACTCTTGTCTTTATCTAGCGAGATTTGGGTGCTAGATCGCAAGTGCCGTAAATGTAATTCATTTTAATGTGGAGCATACCTCCTCGCGTCCAAGTAAAAAACGAAGGTATTTTGCGGCTAAAGCTAGACGTTATGTGTATACATCATTTTTCTTAGTCGGCGGTAGCCAGGGTATGCATTGAAAGAGAGAGAAATAAAATAGAGCTGTGATTTACACCGCTCGAACACGTACCAGATGTTCTCAAAGGAGTCTCACGTAAAAACAATGCAAAAAGAAAAAAAAAGAAAACGAGAAAATGATTCCAAACAGGAGAAACCTTCACGGCATGTGGTATACAGGCCAAAATTCTATTCCTGCGGGAATCTAATTTGCATCACTTTGTTGTACCCTTGTACAACAAAGTGATGCCAACGTCATGAAGTTGTACACTTTTCTTGTAAATTTTTGTTTTGCTCAAATACTATTGCAAATGAATTTGTGCAGCGAATTTGTTTCTGTACATGCTTTCTACGCAATAAACGCTGTCTTGTTGTCTACGTTCAATGATGATATGTTTTGACATGTAAGAAGTGGATACAGTCTGCAAACTCTGAACCGATAACAGCATTATACGGTGCCAGACAGCTTGGCGATGGTGGCTGGTGCTAGTTTCCTCCGAGTGTCATATTTGCAGCCATAGCTACCACTCATACAGTGGTGCCTGGCCAAGACCACTTGTAATCCGTCCATGCACAGGCCTTCTGCTTCATATGTTTTAGTCGCGGGCTTTATCCTCGTAATTTCTATTTCATTTCGTGACAGGCGACATTTCAGGTTTATGACACTTCACGAAACTGCACAACTGCAAATCTACAGACAGCATGCAAGTTTAGACATGCGCGCTTTCTTTCATAAAATGCGTGGTATACATGCGTGCGTACTAGCATTGCCCTGTGATAAGGTGAGCGCCTCGAAATCTTCTGGCCCAGTTTTCCCGCACTTGGTTGATTCCGTAGTGCATCTTTGGGCTGCGTATTGTTTTGACCAACTTTTCACAAAAGACAAGAACAAAAAATGAGGCGGAGACGGTGCCGAATATATATCGCAACAATAATTGTAGGTAGGTTTACCACCCAGAAGCACGATAAGATTATGAAAGACGCCATAGTGGAGGTAGGAGAGGAGGGTTCCGGAAATTTAAACTATCCCATTTTCCTTAACGCGCCCACAAATCTTAATACAATGACCTATATATGACATCTCGCGTCCTATAAAATGTGGTCGCAGTGGCCGGGATTCGATCCCTTTGACCTTTGGGTCAGCAATCGAGTGCCATAGCCGCTAGACCACCCATGATGATTCCCGGACGAATAGCACAACCCAGATCACCGAGGCAGGTGAATATATACCACACGAGGATCTTCGTTCACCTTTGTACAAAATCCTAGAACTGAATGATGATGAAGGAGCTTGCTCCGGACGGTTAAATGTGGTAAGCCGTCAATCCTCGCTACATCCACTCGGCCATCATACTATAAAGACGTGCCCTATCAGGGACAGCGAAAGTTTAAGGACGTTAAACCCCAACAATCATTATTACAGTTATTATTATCATAGCGTGCGTTCGTTGCAGCGCCTCCCCCCACCATACTCCACGAAAATCGGCGGATTCAACCGGACGTCGCAAACACCCCGTGCCTTGGAACGGTGCCAACTTCAGTGAACTAGAATATAGACAAGAGCACGCCTATCTCGCACCCGCCTTCGGCAGTATACCCTCGCTCCCAGAGACGCCATAATTTGTTTGCAACTGCCAAAGCGCGCCTCGCTAGCATGGAATACCGTGTGGCTTTGGGAGTTTAAATGCGAAAAAGCGCCTGTTCACGCTGCGCCCGCTTATAAAGTCATCTGGATGCTACTGCGCTGTCATCTGATGCGAAAACAACCAGCGCCAAAGGAAGAGATTGCTGAGCACTGCCTGTAAAGTTCACAGCTGATCGCAGTAATCGTGCCGGTGTGGTGTTTTGCGATTGCACAGATTTCCGTCCACAACGGAAAACGCCGAGCTCCACCGCATTAGGATATAATCGCAATCAGCAGGAAATGCTACGAGCCCAGTGAAGTGTACAAGTAAGTATACTTATTGCGTTTATTCAAGCGCGACTCCAGCTGTTTCACTTTACAGCAGCGATTTGCGTGCAGTATGCCTGTAGTACGAGGCACAAAACTATTGCCGTACTCTTCCGCAGGCCGCAGGTCAATAATAGGATACACGTATTACGACTCACGCGTGAATGCACGCACCACGCAACGGCCTATGCGTGAACGGCTCGGAAAGCATGACTTTCGACTCGGTCGAACTGCGGCATGCCTTGACTGTCACTAGGCGAACCTACATGTGCTTTCGGCTGGCGTCACTTAGCACTTTAATATCTTGTTCTGGCTGGCACTTTCGCAGCGTGTGTGTTCCGAGTGCCCGGCAGGACTGGCAATTGATACACATGCGGTGCATGAGCGTAAGTTGGAACCAGATTCTAGCGCTACGTTGACGCCGGCTTATAGCACAAATTCTGCCTTGTCCCAGCCAAGCGTGCAGCAGTTCGACACAGTCGAAAGCAATGCTTTCCGCTGTTCGCGTTTCTTTCAATTGCAGTAGTACGTACCTGATGAAGCTGCTTCCGTAGTCTGCAATGCACGTGCTGCAGACATTTCGGACTGTCGAGGAAGGTCTTCTCGACGTTTCACACGAAATCAGCATAAATTTTCAGCACAGGACCAGCGCGAAACATGCTTACAGCTGGACTCGAGTTGTGAAGTTTCGCGTTTTATTTGCAGAGCGACTGCTCGCCTGGCAGTTGATAGTGTTGCTTCGCCGCGCCTGCAACAGGCGGCGCCACGCGCTTTTCAATATGGCAGCAAGCACTGAGCTTGCTGCGTTCTGGTGTATACAGGTGTATACTCTGGTAATTTTCAAGGTTTACAAACACAGCCCCTTGATGACTTCCGGTTTTGTTCACCGATGTGCTTTAATAGCATTGCTGGAAAACAAGAGCTTTAAAAAATAGCCCGCTGATTTTCTACAGTTTCCTTCCCTTATTTGGCAAAATATATTCAAATAAATGTTCTTTTTAGCTACATAAAAATATAAAACATTCCCTTGTACTTTACGCACGTTTGTGAAAAACGAAAGAGAGACTTTCTTTACCCTTGCAAAGAAATGAGGTGAGCGGAGGTTTTTTTGGGTACAACGCTTGTGACCTTGAAACTGCCTAGAGTGGCAACAATGGCTGTGTTAAAATTATTAGACACCACATAGACAGTCTACGCAGACTGCTTAGAAGACAGCACCGGGACCATGCTGTCCGAGAATTGGAACACGTCTGGACGGTTTTTACGCGATAATGTGCCACCTCGCGTCGAGAAGAAAAAGCTAAAATAAACAAACGTAACAGATGTATTTTCTCACCTATTTCGCGTTGAAAGCAAAAACAAATAAGCGTTATTCACATTGAGCGTCTGGGGAAGCGTCTACTTGTGTGCAGACGACCATTCCGGCGAGACCTGATCTATCTGAGCGATTCGCTGAGTCGCATCTTGTTTAGACAGCAAAGTAGCCTGCATCGTATTTGTCTACGATGCGGTCTTCTCGGAGCTGTCTATTTTGCCGGCTACGTCAGAATTGGAATGAGACCTAAGACGGCGGCTGTCCATTTAGCTGTCTATTTAGCCGTCTACGGTGAGTATTGGAACACACCCCATGGTGCCAACTCGGTTGCGTCTCGCGTCGGAGCTCGCGTTTCGCTAGGGTAGCGTCGCTAAGGTCCCTAGATGAAACAAGTTTCCTTACTCGAGAACAATGAGTGACGCTACTTTGTTTCATCTAGGGACCTTAAGCGTCGCTTGCCCAACGCGCCCTCTCATGCAAGAAGACAGACACGTGCATCACGTTCCATTGTGACCCTGTCATTTGCTCCAGGGGGAGCGTGGCTACTACGGCGTGATGGATAGACAAGGCCCGAGCATAAGGAGCAAGCTCCTGAAAGTTTCCGAATATGCTAATACATTTAAGCAATGCCTGTATAAAGGCGAAAGGCCGCTCGGTCTTACGAGACACTCGCTAAATTACTGTGTCGTTCTTAGTCGATGGCATGGTCGCGCTGCATGACGGCATTGATGACGTCATGCTTCGAACATTCAGTACCGCTCGCATTGCCGCGCCGCTGGACACCAGATTTTTCGACTCGTGAGCCGAACGAGCCTTTCGCCTCAATGATTCTCGTACGAAGATACACAGCACTTGGCATATCTATGAAGCGCCAGAGTTGCAAAGATGCGCAACGGTTCTTGTTTATTTACACAATTTCGGCAGCTTCCAGTGGAGGTCGCTGTGAACTCGGCAGTGATGGTCCGGTCGTGATTGCCGTCGAGTGCTCAGTCAGGGGTAGTGATGCTCGGTGGGCACAAACTGCATGCCCAGCTCCTGATAGGCCCAGGTTTCGCAGCTGCTCTCACTGCGGCTGAACCTGCGACTGCCAAGAAGATGCAGCCACGCTGCACACGTCCACCTAGCACATGTTCAAAATTCGTGTGAAATACACAACGGTCTCTGACAGAGCGACGAGTTGATCAAGTAAAAGAAGCTGATGCAATGTTGGATAGCGGGCGAATCGGTAACCCTGCTATAGCGTGGCGAGCAATCTGTGTAAACGCGGCCGACCATGAATAAGAATTTGAAAAAAAAAAAAGCTGCCCTTCATCTGTCCTCTAGATATTTTCCCGCGCTATTTGCAAATGTTTCCGACCTCAAAAGCGTTTCGATTCAACCAACTGTTGAATTACTCTTGAGCGTCCAAATTAACATTACATCCTCTTCCCCGCGTAGGGTAGCAAATCGGGTGGTCGTGTGTTTACCCTCCGGAACTACATCACCTCTATTTTCAATTCAGCGTTTAACCTTCGCGTCAGACTATTCTGTTATACAAAGAGCTTTGTTATAATCTGGAGCACCTACATTGTACAAAAAATAAGAAACACTTTTTTAATTCCAAACTGCGTTCAGCGAAAGCTTTTGGCCATTCGACTGACTATGCCATGGATGGAATAACATTTATTAATGTCCTGCAAAAAGCACGCGAGCACGCTCAGCGCCCTACATAGGGAATGAGAGGCCTAGCCTAACAGCCCCATCGCGGACTCGCTGGACGGCCCATTTCCGGTCGGCTGCCACGTTCCACGGTCGCTGCCACGTTCGCACGGTCGAGCACTGCCTGTTATAACTTGCCGCTTTTCGGTGGCTATGGGTGTACAATCAGCAAATTTCTCCTGTAAGTTCGCCGAAGGTAATCGTCAGAAAATGCGAAAGCATTTAGTAGCGTCCATAACAGCGTTTTGCACGTGAGAACCCAGCGTTAGAAGAAGAATGCTTTTTTTTTACGCCATGCAGCCAATAGCGCCGTTCGCCGCACGTGGCGTCTTTCTGTCGCAACGCGGTATGCGTTTCCAGCTCTAGTCGCTAGCGTGCACGGTTAAAAAAATACTATGAAGTGAAGCAAACAAACAGCGTTCTCGGCTGGGCGTTGGCGTTTCACAGCGGCGTCTCGAGCACACATTTCTCTATGTTCTTGCGAGGCGCCCAGCCAGTGAACGGTCGAGAATGAGGCGCGAGCGGACGGGAAAGTAGGGCGCAGGGAGGAGAGAGGAGGAGGAGGAAAAAACCTTTATTGATGCTGGCTGTGCCAGATAGCCCTTATCCCCACCGGGCTGGTTGACATCCCTAGTCCGGGACGTCATTAGTCGAGGCCGCCACCCGAGCCCGCTGGACTAGAGTTCGCTGTTCCTCTAGTGTGGAGCTATTGAGTAGGGTCGTCTCCCAGTCCTCTTTGGTGGGGTTGGAAAAGGGGGTTAATTTTGGGTTCATTTGGCAGGCCCAGACCATATGGTAAGTGTTGGCCACTTCCCCACAGTACTGGCACTGCCCACTTATTTTTGGGTCGTAATATTTGAGTATGGCTGGACAGAGCAGCGTATTTGTCTGTAGGCGCCGCAGGATGCGCTCCTCCGTTTTCGAGAGTCCCTTCGCTGGTGCGGGATACAAGCGGCGTTGCTCAATGTAGTATTCTTTGATTTCTCGAAACCGTTTTAAAGAGGAGAGAGAGCGAACGGCGAGTGAAAAAGCGGCGGAGCACTGCACCAACCTCCTCCTACACGTTCTCGCACTACATGCTCCGGTTGCTAGGGACGAAGATAAGCGCGCACGCCAGCAGCTGTTGCTATGGGAGAGGGAGTGAGAGCGGAGAGTGAAAGTGCACCGCGGACAACGGCGGTTGCCTGGCATAGCCCGACTAAGAAATGCATTCGCATTTGTGAATAGCAGGCGCGCTGCAGCCCTATTGGTGGAGCTCGTGTATATTCCTAAAAGTTGTAACTTTACGGTGATCGTATAACACAGTATTGCGACGCGCAGAGTGTCTTACCCCCTGTCAGTGCACACAGGCTTGCGCACTTTCCGGATGCAAGGCACCTTGATGACGTTGAAGTACACGTTGCCAATGGCGTCCGCTATGTGGTTCTTTGCCCGCCGCAGACAGTTGTAGAAGTCGCGGTCACAGTCACAGTGCGATCTGCGCAACAGAAGACGACGTTACACGCATTATTCACGCAAAGGGTGTGGGAATACCGAACTCTATACAAATACATTTAAAAAACAGCCCTATATAAGTTGCACAACGTTTTATTTGAAACAAATATTTATTTATTTATTGTGTTTGAGTACGTAGAAAACACGAAGACAGTGAAAATAGGGAGGGAACATGCTGACAACTGCCATCTATAGGAGCACAACACCTGCCTGCTTCTTCGGGAAGGGGAGGCATAAAGGTAATAACGAAAGAAAGAACGAGAGATGAGAAAGTTAAAAAACGAAGGAACAAAAAAAAAACACACGAAAAAAAGTATTCCATCAAATCTGCTTTTTGGAAGTTTTTTCGCGGGTGCTGATTACTCAAGTGCCAAAAAAGTCGTGGGTATTTCGAGTATGCCCTAGCTGCTTAGTTCGAGTACTGACTTATTGATAGGTGGGGTTTAGCGGCTCAAAACCACCATATGATTATGAGAGACGCCGTAGTGGAGGACTCCGGAAATTTCGACCACCTGGGGTTCTTTAACGTGCACCAAAATCTGAGCACACGGGCCTACAGAATGTCCGCCTCCATCGGAAATGCAGCCGCCACAGCCGGGGTTCGATCCCACGACTTGCGGGTCAGCAGCCGAGCACCTTAGCCACTAGACCACCGCGGCTACACAGTTTGAGTACGCAATCGGACAAAACTATTCGATTCGTTGCTCGAAAATTTCGAATAGTCACGCACCCTCAATATAGATCTCACAGAGAAACACACTTTAGATTAAAAGGAGACTTTCAAAAGTTACTATTAATAGGATTTAAAAAAAAATGAGAAAGAAATGCGCAACATATGCTCTTGTTCTCACTAAGACGCAGGCGCACACGCACGCACAGCTAACGTTAAAACGAAGCATTATTATTATTATTATTATTATTATTATTATTATTATTATTATTATTATTATTATTATTATTATTATTATTATTATTATTATTATCCAATCGCGTGCTCTGAACAGGTGCACACCACGACGAGAGCTGCTGAATGAACTATTCCTCCATCATTCGCCCCACTCCCGACCAGGGAGGCACTTCCGTGCAGCCAGGCGTGCCAAGCAAGCTGAACACGCGACCGGGCCGCTGTGCAAATGTCGAACTTCCGTGCCACTCTGAACAATTGCGCTTCGACGTGCGCGGTCAAGTGGGTCGAATCGTACATATATGTATACGGGAATCAGTGTCACGATATTTTCGCGACAGAGACACGCCTGGCAGAGCGAGGCCCTGGCATGCATACCTGCAATCTCTGACACAGAACACGGAGGAAGGAAATTCTGTGGCACAAATTACTGTACATGAAACATACAAGGTGCAGCGAGCTCGTGGTGCTTCTGATTACCGAATTATTGATAAAACGGCTTTGGCGCATGACGGTTTTTGGATGGATATCATTGTGCTTACGTATTTCCGAGTGCATTGGCGAATATAATTCGTTGTGTGCTCGGTGAGCATTGTAGTCAGTCTATTCTGGGTTGTACGGGAGTAAATTTGTGCTTCGAGCAATGACGTCATCGCAACACGAACTTACGGTATAGTTTATGGGAACACGTGACAAGCATCAGTGATCATGCGAGATTCTTGTTCCTTAACAAGCATACCACTCAGATGTTTCCGTCCCATGACTGGCACCCCTGAATCAACTTGTGCAGTGTCATCATTCACCTATCTCTGCGTTTTCGTCGATTACGACCAAATCGACGACTTCCTTATGCGTACGTAATAATAATAATAATAATAATAATAATAATAATAATAATAATAATAATAATAATAATAATAATAATAACTTGTGCTTTTACGTCACAAAAACGACGATTTGATTATGACGGGTGCCGTAGTATAGACGGCTCCAGAATTTCTTTTTTACCATATGGTCTTCCTGAAAGTTCGCCTAAATCAAAGAATACACATGTCTCAAGCATACAACTTCCATCGAAACGCGGTCGCCAAGGCCGGGATTTGATCACGCGACCTGCGGGTCAGACTATAACCACTAAGCCCACAGCGGCGCGCCGCGTGCATCGTTCGTGACTCAAACATAACAACATGAAGTGATGGCGCCATTGTAATTTTGGTGACTACTAAATAAATCAGAATATGAGGTGAATAGTGCCGACCGATAACCTATAGCAGTTATTTTAAGTTAAAAACGTCGTTGAAAAATTATCGCATGTTGACGATACCAGTTAAACTTTCCACAGCATACATTAACTTAGAGGAAAAGTGCTGTAGCCTATATTTGCATTGTTTCATGAAGTCCACCTAAGTTGTAGCTGCACGCACACACACACACACACACACACACACACACACACACACACACACACACACACACACACACAGTGTATATATATATATATATATATATATATATATATATATATATATATATATATATATATATATATATATATATATATATATATATATATATATTTGTTCACCATCGAAACAGCATCTGAGGTTTTTTTCCATCTTCACTGCATTGTAGAAATTTCCCGGATACCTTGAAGGTAAGGAGCCGCATTGGGTATGCGTCTTCTTGTCCCGTCTTTAGCGCTGTTTTATTATTCTTCGCCTATACCGTGCATCAGCAACCAACCCACTCAACCACGCCGTTAAATGTAAGACCCATGCGTATATATGCGTATAAGAACTCTATTAGGGCTGCGGCTGCTGGAAGCGGTCACTCACTTGGTGTACAGGGAGAAGTTGACCAGGTCGTATCCCGTGCGGAATGCCTTGAGCTTGACCGGGCAATGGTCGTGCGCGCGGCAGCACACGTCCACGGTCACTTGGGAGCCCAGGTCTTCGTACGAAGACGCGATGTCCCCCAGGCCGCACCACTTGGTGCCTGCATTAGCAACTGCTTGCATCGCGCCACTGGAAGGGTGTCTCGCGGAGACAGCAAAGCTTCGCTTATGTGGGCCAAGCTGGTGCATTGCTATTAGAAAGAAATACATGCAGGTGCTTCAAGGCTGCTATTCTACCTTCCCCACACCTTCTTCTTTTTTTCTGCCGATGAATCAGACATTTTAGTGATAATTGTTGGGGTTTAACGTCACAAACCACAACATGAATATGAGAGACACAGTAGTGGAAGGCTCCGGAAACTTCAACCACCTGTTAACGTGCACCTAACCACTTGACTCGACGTTCCCCATAACCACACCCGCCACGGTGGTTTAGCGGTGATCGATTGTGACCCACAGGTCGCGGCGAATTTCGGCCGCAGTGGCCGAATTTTCGACGGAAGCGAAAATCCTTGAGGCTGGTGTACTCGCGAGATGGTAATATATGCACAGAAAGAGAGTGCAGGCCACACCGTCTCGTGTGGTCTTCAATCACTTTGTCGCAAGTTCGGCAGAAGTTCAGCAGGTCCACTTCACTCCCTCACCAATTCAAATCGGCTTTCGAAGCGATCTGTTCTTTTATTCGAAACAACATATATCCAAGATATCAGGCGATGCTTTATAGTTATCATCTCCAAGCAAGATTTCTGCGTTACGCAATAATAATATGTTTCACTTCTCAGTATCTTTTTTTACTGCCGGGAAATTGCGCTACTCATGAATTATGCTGTACTTGCCGGGCCTTACACTGAGTGTGTTGGATGTCATATTGCCATTTTTGCAGCGATTGTATAATTTGTTGCCTAGTGCATATGTACTGTCTAGTCGAACCTAACTTATGTTAGTGCCTACTTAAACTGTGTTCTTTTGAATATTTATCTCCATTCTAATATGCTGTTTATTAATGCTATCATTTAGTAGCCCTTGTATAGTTAATGTAGAGAACATATGCATTGTCTGATTCAACCTCTTACCTACGTACACGCCTACTTGAAGATACCCCCTTTCCTGCAACAGCCTCAGATGTGAGGCTAGCAGTATCTTCAAACAAATAAATAAATAAATAAATAAATAAATAAATAAATAAATAAATAAATAAATAAATAAACAAACATCAATACAGAGCAATAAACAAAGCCACAGGTACGTTCGATACCGCAAGCACGAAGACTAGGCAAATCCGTCACTCACATGATTACTGAACCATCGCAGTGCCAGATTTGCCCCTATAGTCAATATTGCGAAACTCTATTCCCGAAGAGACGTGTAGTATGCGCACCTGGTATGATTCCGCTCCAGATGCTCGAGGCGCTCCACTGCGGCGTGCTGTTGGTGCTGGCGGACCAGTCGTGCAGGTCCCGGCACTTCGAGATCAGGCTCAGCATGGTCGGGAATTCCACCTGCTGCACGGGCAGGCCCTGCGCTTTGATGATTGGCTCGGCCTCACGCTCATCGCTGCGTGTACACCAAGTAGCATGCATGCCGCACGCTTCCACTCGCATACCATCTATTTTCATTACGCTTACCCCTAAAGACACCTGCGTCGGAGGTATATACTAAATAAAAGGGCTACACAAACACTGTGCCCATACATATACAGGCACATACAATATTCGTGAATAGTAAGGGAAAAAAATTAACGTAACACGTAACATGAAAAACGCGTAAACGTAATAAAGTTATTAGTTGTTGGAGAAAAAAAAGGTAAATAACAGCCACACAAAAGTGAAAGGTTCGGCAATATTTTTCATTGCCATGTCACCAGGATGTAATCGCACGTTCTGGCCGGTGGTTGGCCACTTAAAAGTTTCAGTCTGACCATGTCGGTATCGACGCAGATAACTTTAAGCACGATTTCAGTAACCCGTGTCGAGATCTCAATACAACCTGCCTATCGGGATAGATTTGTGAGAGCGGAAAAAGCGCTACAGAGCGACTGGTCTGGCTACCGCGATCGAAAAGGAAGAGCGGACAACAATCTAAAACAACTAAAACCGTACAACGGTGTTGCAGAGCTGACCACAATTTCAACTAAAACCGTACAGCGGTGTTGCAGATCTGACCACAAGCTTCAATGCAGGTGCGTCGTGGAGAGTGCTGAGCAAGATATAGGCAACCCGAATGGATATAAAAGGTACGAAGCCGGGAGAACCAGACCCGAGAGACGAAGTTGCATTCATGATCCGGTTCGAATAAGTTCTAGAAGTTCGAAAAGGTTTAAAAACAGTTAACTTTCTTCGGCAAGATTTTTTCCCAGCGCTATACAGACGAGGACGAAAGCATGAAAAAACAATAAGGCGCAGTTTCTCTGTTTTTCATCCCCGCCTGTTTCTCACCGGAAAAACCGTGCCCAAGACCATGGACAAACTAAATCGCGCAAGAGTAATTTAACTTTCCCTCAGTGTCTGGGAGACCACTGTCACGTGACACCACGTCGGGAGCTTCGGAGCGCCGTCGCATGCCCTCTGACGTGGCTGCGGCCGCATGCACAGGCGTGAAGAATACGGTATAGACTAAGTTCACGGGTGGATTTCGCTGAGCGCATGTTGGGCTATAAACCCTGCCACTTGGTAGCTTTAACAGTGCTTGTTAGAGGCATACTCACGAAAACGGTAGGGATGGTGCATTCGAAGTTTTTTCCCCTCATCAATTAGTGTCGCCTAATCAGAAAAAAATTGGTAGATCCACATACAGTGGGAATCGATGATATGCGAAGCACGAATGAGAAAGGTCGATATGTCAGTTTAAAATGAGCACAACGTTACGAGGCAGACGTAAATTGTGCCGTATATGACTTCCATGTCCTGATTATCATGTTTGCGCCGGGCACAGAAGTCATGGTTGTTTGATTGATATGTGTGGTTTAACGTCCCCAAACCACCATATGATTATGAGACGCCGTAGTGGAGGGCTCCGGAAATTTTGACCACCTGGGGTTCTTTAACGTGCACCCAAATCTGAGCACACGGGCCTACAGAAGTCAAGGTTGTCATTATTGTGGTGGCGCTCGTCGTCCATTCCCGCCACGTAATACCGAATTTGGTATATGTGAAGCTAGCGAAACGGCCGCGAGCGCATCATGAGCGTGGTATGCAGTCATGTTCCTGCATGACACGAATGTCACGATTTCCACGTGAGGGCCTGTCACTTATGTTCGTCATGAAGTCATGTCCTACCACATATGCAAGTATTGCGATATATCATGTGAACGAAACCACCGCAGGAGCAGCAAGACCATGCCATGTAAATCATGACGTTCATGACATGCATGCCATGATCTTCATATTATGACTTGTGACTTATGCTCGCCACAAGGTCATCTTATGTCGTACCAGTTTTGGTGTAGATCCCATTAACTAAACGGCCAGTATAGCTAAAAGTCGTAGTCGGACAGACAGACAGACACCAGATAGATAGATAGATAGATAGGATAGATAGATAGATAGATAGATAGATAGATAGATAGATAGATAGATAGATAGATAGATAGATAGATAGATAGATAGATAGATAGATAGATAGATAGATAGATAGATAGATAGATAGATAGATACGGTCAAACTCGACGAAGTGCACCGAGAAATTCTTCACATATAAAAAATAAATCTGAGAGCTCAAAGCATGTGGGAAAGAGTGTTTCAGCTCCACTAACCTGAAACGTGGGGAGGGGCGAAGGATGTCGTGTTTTGAGAGAGGTGCGAGGCACTGCCAAGCCTGAAACCGGGGGGGGGGGGGGGGCGTTTTCGCTCCACTGACTGTTACTTTCTTCATTATAGTGGACCGGTGGTGAGTGATAAAATTTACCCAATTTTTGCGGCACTTGCGATTTATGATGGACCGTGACGCTGACAAACCGAGCCCATTAGGTGCCTCGCCCAGAAGAAAACATTCGCTTAACTGCCCATGGTAGCGTAGCCGTCGCGTATTATATACGTAAAATTGCCTTTACTCGATCGTCCAGAGAACCTTTTCGCGGCTCAGCTAGCTGCACCAGAGCCTCGCTGGATGCACCGAACTGTACTCCGCCGCATTTCGGCCAATAGCGGTCACTAGCCGCGGCAGGTACTCTGCGTTGGCGACGTATGCAGGCCATCTCGCTGCGGCGAGGTCAAGGACGCCTGCAGAAGGGGTTCCCTCCCCTCGGAATGGGGCCGTTGAACTCGTCCAGCTTGGACAGTGCGCCGAGGGAAAGTTGATCATGTCGACCGATGGCCGCGCGCGGCCTAACGAAAACGACAGCGGGCATCGTTTGCTCGCGGAAAACTGCGGCGGAGGGCGAAACGCGGAAACGGACGCAGCCACTGCAGAGGGATGCGAGCACACGCTCCGAGTTGTTCTGCACCCAGACTGACACCTGCGTGGATAACTGCAGTTATTCCGGAATACCACGGGTGGCACTCTGGTTTAAGAGACTCCGGCACATCCGCATATTAACGTTTAATAATTGTCCTGGGAACTGTGTCGCTTTTTTTAGATTTGTTTCAAAGGAAGAGAAGTAAACGACGTGTCTCAATGAGTCGGCTTTAATGAGGCACGAATGTGCTTTAACGTTTTTTTTCTCTCATAGTCAGTGTCTCAGTCAGTCAGTGTGCTTCGTTTCTGTCACCACAATGATGTATATAGTCGTGCGCAAATGGCATCTGCAGTAATTGCGTCTCTCAACCCATTTGTTTTATGCCAATGCTCTGTGAAAGCTACCGTCTGCCATGAAGTGACGGTGACAGTTGTATGATGCGCTGGCATAAGGCTCTGACGTGGCTTCAGTAACACGGCACAGTTTCTGCATGCCCGCAGACAAGAACCGCCGAAAAAGGAGCATACTGTAAGCCGTATATTTGAAGTTTTTAAAGTTTGATGGAAACCCGTTTGGTCGGGATGATACATGGTCGAAGGTAAAAAACCAGGAGACACTGCGCCGACCAAAGTAAGAGTTAAAAACACACACAAAAAAAGGCGTTTCAGCTCCCACATGAAAGCCACAAGCACTTGTGAACAAGGCTGCCATGTGGGAGACGAAACGTCTTTTTTGTTCTATGTTTTCTTTTTCTTTTTAAATCTTACTTTGGTCAGCGCAGTGTCCCCAGGTTTTTTACCTTCAACACAAGCACGGAAGCATGGAAGCCTTGTTCACAAACAAGGCTTCCATGTGGGAGACGAAACGGCTTTTTTGTTCTATGTTTTCTTTTTCTTTTTAAATCTTACTTTGGTCGGCGCAGTGTCCCCAGGTTTTTTACCTTCAACCGAGCCGTATATTTGAGACACAAGAACGCTACTTCCACGGTGCGATATCGCGGGACAGTCGGCCCACTAGGACTATGCCAATTTGTACCAGCAGGCTCTCAACCAAGGTAACAAAAAAGAAAGAAGAAGAAGCTTGCACGCGTTTTAACCAACAAGACTCCGCTTCGTCGTAATAAGCCACGTCCTTGAATGGAATGCCCATCGTTGACAACGACGAAGTAACATCAATGTATGCAGAAAACGTTAAGTCATTTGAGTTGGTAACGATCTATCATGAAAACACTCATAGACAACGACCGAATGCGTATTCAAAACTTGAGCGTCGGCTCCACGAAGTTTGTAAAAGGTATAAGTCACGCCGGCTCAGCAAGAATCAATGTGAACTGTGTCACACACCCCGGGAGGCCATGAGTCACCGGTCATATGACGTGTTCTAGCCACTTGCTGTGCAGACTATGTCATGCAAGCATCATACCGGTGACCTCTAAGCAAAGCCGGTACGGTTTCGTTTGTGCGCAAAACAGCTCACAGGTGCAGGCAGAAGGCAAATGCGCAGTATCAAGCGAATGCATTAACGTCTGAAAAGTGGCGCCCGAGACGCCATAACCAGCCCCCTATTTGTTACAGGCGTTTGGAGCCCAAAGGAGACGGCAGGCACCGGGGGAATCAAATATCTTGCCGAACAGGATCTCCGGTACCGAACGTGTGCCGATCGCATTGCAGTGGCCTCGTGTTCTTGTTTCTGTGCCAAGCTCGCCTGGCATCCGCTTTTGGAAAACCGTGCACGTACTTTGATTCGCGAGGGTACGAGGTGTGTACGTGCCATGGTGTTGGCTGCATCAGATTACTTCTTCTCATCGACGAAAGAAGGATCAGTGAGATGAAGTTTAAAGAAAGCGTTCTGGGCCAGAACTGTGACGTGCATGTTGTGACGCGTCCTTTTTTGAAAACACATTGGGACACTGCTGTCTTCAATTGCCCTCTAGCCGATACAGGGCGGTTTAATTTCCTCAAGAATTCATTAATGATTTTGTATAGCCGGAAGTACGCGTCGATACAGAAAAGGGCACTGCGTCTTGAATAATTTTCACCGTGATGGCTCAACCTATACACAACACCTCAGTGTGAGCAGAGTACGCGGTGTAATAGTAGCGCTATAAATGTGGGTGTAGAAGCATACTAATACATATAGAGATACGTTTGATACAACCCGGTGATGTTCCAAGTAATTTCGGGGATGTGTTTAAGCCACCAGCGCTCCTCTTATTCGCGGATATCGGTCAGTGGACAGGGCGACTTAGAATAGATCAATCTAATCTCAGGACAATAACAGCCAACGGATCCGTCAATGCTCCAGGTGCCGTGTCTCAAGTTGCAGATGTTGTTTCTGTTGACACGCAAACCACCACCGTCCGCTGCTGCGACGGACACACATAGAAAAGAAAGTTGCCGGAGGGCCTGAACACCACAAGGATGTGCGTCAGGGAGTGTCGTTACAGACGATATTTAGAATGCACGCACGCGCGCACGCACCACAGAACTCGCAAAAAGAAGAAGCGTCTTCTTCTAGGCGGCAGGAACGACCGAGTCAACCGAGTCTCTCTCTGTCCCTCTACAAGAAAGGTAGCTGCAGTTTTGGAAGCGTAGCCACCGCAAAAATTCGCCTCAAACTGTGGTGCAGGGCCAAAGCAGTCGCGCACAGCGTTTGTTAAGCTCTCACAGCGGGCTTCGTATGTAAAGAAGTCGAAGTTGAACGAAGTGGAACTTGACGAAACGTGAACGGGAAGGTCTGCTAGCCACCATACCTGGAAGCAGGCGCAGTACATTTGGACAGTAGTGGGGGAGGGCGAACACGGCTTTTCTAGCGCCAGTAGCATGACTGCCGCAGCCGCAGGTGCGAGTCCCCCGCCAATCCTTTCTCTGGTCTTCAGGTGCCTCCTGCCTCTGTATTCGACACTGATTGGACGCATACTGGTGGTGGTGGTAGTAGTTAGAAGAAGAAGCCCGGTTGGGAGCCCGGCGCAGCGCCTGACACACACACACACACACACACACACACACACACACACACACACACACACACACACACACACACACACACACACATACACACACACACACACACGCACGCACACGCACGCACGCACAAATAATACCCTACGGGCTGCAAACGCTGCCTCCAACAACTTTTTCTCTCTGCTCTCTGCATATCCTTCACTCTGCCTGACCACCACGGCTGATGGCCTTTCAGATGTAAAATATGCTTTCTTTCCCTTCTCTTACGTATATTCTTGACCGCTGTCGATGAAATCGTCGTGTGGAGCACCAGCATGGGAGGACATTACGTTTGCGATGTCACATCAATCTTGTAAAGGTGTAGGTTCTTTTCTGCCAAGTCGTTTTCAACATTTTTGTCATCAGACACCGTCGCGGAGTGCCAGTACGTTCAGAAGCTGCGTCCATCACGTCACGCGCAAGCTATCTATAAGTTGATGACACTCTTCTCCTTCGGAAACGAAGCAGGTTGACTAAGCTGGCTGCGAGCCCGGGGTACTGTGCACGTCCTGAACATGAACGTCTTCAGCCATCTCTAGTGCCTTAGATCAAAATACGAAGGCTGTGAAAACGATTGCACTTCGAAAAGCGGAGAGCTGCGCTATGCTTGGTAAGTATTCATTCTGGAAAGACAGCGCGTACAAACACGGACACAAGAAAAAATTTCACTTCTTTCTTGTGTTGGATTCTTTGTCCTCTCACAGCACACGCGCCCTGGAAACGTTTTCCTTGTACGGCCTTCATAATAATCGATAAGACAGACGGAAAATCAACATTTACACAAGGCAGAGCCATACAAAGCTACTTTCCGAGAGAGAGATAAAAGCAGACTTTCTTTGTGTATAACTATCCTAGCAAATGTAACGTGGTGTCCAGTATGAGTTGCAACACGGTGACCATGGCTGAAGGGACGTCAAGACTGCATTGCAACACCGGCAAACGTGGTATTAGTTATCGAAAAGCCAAGTAAGTACTGTTCACATCACTGATTGACATCTATATCGGTACCTCCATAGTCGTGTGCAAGGTTCTTCGTTAGAAATAGCGGGGCGGGGGGGGGGGGGGGGGAGTAGGGCAAGTTTTAACTAAGCGCTTGGTTGGTCGATTGCGAAAGACAATGAGTTCCGCAATGGGCTCAGAGATAAAAATAAAACAACGACGTTCATATAATAAAGGCCTGTCCATGGTCCCCGGAATAAAGGTGGGAATTAAATTAGGTGAACATGTAGATCGTTGAAAGCGACTGCCAAAGAACATGAGTAGCCATAACCTAGCGCACTAAAAAAGATGACGCAAATACTCCAACTCACAAAAAATATATTGGCTTTCCCTTTGAAATGATTTTCCCGCTTCCTCCTATGGGCGCCACAGTGTAGTTCCGGCGCCCTTTGACAACGGGGGAGGGGGGGGGGGGGTATGGTGCAGCTCATATGAGAAATGGCGGTGAGAATGTGCCCACTCCCATTTCTTATGAAGTTTATTCCTTCGCATCGCAACTGATATATGACACGACTGTACATTATATTAAAATACGCTACTTATTGACTTTCTTAACCAAGCGAGAAGCTGTGCACTAAATTGTGTACACACAACTTGTATTTGCTATTTGTATCGACTACAGGGGCTATAGGGAGATACAATTAATGAGTTTCGGGTGAATGTTACCTCCTGCACTTAAGTTAATTCTGCAGCTTACTGTCGCACATCACCACTTTACTGAAGTCATACGACGAGTCTTACGACGTGCCCCTTCCGTGGTCCACTTCAAAAGTATTATTTTTTTTTGCCTCAGCGTGAACATTACCAAAAATGAATTAGCACATACTTTTCTAGCCTAAGATTTCATTCGATTGAAGCAGAAACAGAGCATGAATGGCTTCTGGACAAATATATATTCAACTAAAGTAATTAAGAGTGATTACATTAACACAGATAAATTAACGCATTACAACATAATCTTTTTTGTACTATAATATCCGGTGCCTGGAAAAAAGATTGTATCGATTTGGCGCATTTTCAGACACTTATTTACAGGTGACGTCTGAAAGGGTGAAAGGATAAAATTTAAAAGATAGAGAGAGAAGAAACAGGCTTAAGAGAAACCTATTGTCTGGAGCACAGGCGTACGCACGGGAAGTCAACTACGATGGGGGGGGGGGGGGGGGGTCTACAACATACATTGACTGTGACGAACCTTTTCACCACCACCCTTCCCCTCCGGAAAAACCCCGCTCGTGCTCATGGTTCGGAATATATATACGAACAAATAGGCACCGAACCTTCGGTACATTAATTGGCAAAACCCAACCCATACATTCAGTGTTAGCGCACATCGACAAATAAATGAACTTCAGTTTCTATAATGCACATTTATTAATTTTGTGCCTGTGACTTCGGTAGGGTTAGTAGTCGGCTCAGAGCGACTGAAAGCTTTTTCGACACATTTGCTCGTCTTTCCGCGACTACATCTTACAACTGCGAGTGATCGGAAATCGCGGCAAAATGTGAAATACGCTACAAATAAGCGCGGGTTTCTGAGTAACGCCAGTCGCATAACTGACCACGGCGGTACATGCTGGAAAACGTGCGAAACGCAACGACGTGCTCGCTTGACGTTGAACCTCGCGTTTCGATTAAACGCGATATTTTAAAGTTCTATAACGTTTCATAAAAACACTACACTCTTGGCCAACGTAAACGAGTGAGTGTGAGCCAAAGTCTAATAAAAACAAGCCAATTGAAGAACACGAATAATAAGAACAATCCAATTGAAGAACACGAAGAGAACGAAGAAGAAGTTTGGGGGCTCACGAATAACAAAACAAAACCTTTTAAAATTTTCAACTGCGCATTCTTGACCAATTCCCCAGAGTGGGTACGTGCCATAAGTTTCGAGGTAAAAACAAACAAAAGGGCTCACTCGAGCTCAAAGAGCCGGCAGGTCTGCAGCGTGACTCCGTCGGCACCGTACTCCACCCGGGCGATCGTCTTGCCGTCGTAGTACATCACCGTCTTCGCCTTGGCAGTCGGAGCAGACGGCATCGCAGACGGCGGCGACTTCGCAGGGGTGGTCGGCTGGCTGGCCTGCCCGCAGAGCACCAGGGCCAGGACCAGGAGGAGGGCGCCCATCCAGCGGGCTCTGGTGCCGCGGCGAGGCATGCTCGGCAAAGCGAGCCGCGACGGAGCGACGCAGTAGCCGGCCCGTCGCTGCGACGACACTACGCGGATGCGGGTCAGCGCACCGCTCGCGCCAAAAAGTGGGCCGCCGCACCGGCCAGGCTGGCCGCCAGCGCCGACACGTGCTTCGCGACTTCGAGCAGTGCGCTACGATCCCCTTCCGCGTATCCCCCGCCACTCCCACTCCCTTTCTCGTTCTGCAAATGGGCGCCCATCCCCCCCGTTTAGCGCGCCCCTTTACTTTTTTTTTCCTCGTCCGCTTCATTTTTTTTTTTTTTGGCTGCCAGTCCAGAAGATACGGATGTCAACTTCACGACAGTGCACTTTCTCCCTTCGTGGAGAGTCGGTGTAAAACTGAGAAATATCAGCATACTTGTCAAATCGGACCCCATTCATCAAACGCTATTTGACTCGCTATTTTTCTTTAATGCCCAGTTTACTAGCACAAGTAAATCAGCCTCATCGGCCCTTGGCATCCATCCTTGACATCATTGTGTGTTATCACATTGATATTGTGTCTAACAAAGATAAAAACAAACACATAAGTTCCCCTCTGCTTTCTTTCAGTTAATTGACATCTGACAGTCGCTTTAAACAAACACTAAAGAGCAAATATATATTTTTGCCGAAGCGTGTGTTCCTTGCTGATTATGTACTGGTGTAACCGTGATGCGCAATATTGCACGATATGGCTCTCTTCCAAGAGCAGAGCACTTTAAAAAGGCCGGGGAGTTTTATGCTGTCATTGTCGCTTTGTGTAATGCTCCATTTCTAAGTTGAGCACGCGCTCGCGCCAAGGAGAAGTCTTCTTCCTTTTGTTCTTCCAGTGCCTTCAATTGTCGATGATCACGTGTCATCGTCAGCAATAAAAAAAATCGCCATCTTCCGCTAAAGGGAACCATGTGTAAATGCGAAGCAGCGGGCGCTAACGCTTAGACTGGCGGCGACGTTGCCGCTGGCGCTCATCAAGCGAAAGCCAAATAAAGACGTGCTTGACTGAATTTGGAACGCGCGGTCCAGTGCCTATATATGCGGGGTGGCTTTTCTTATGTGATTCCTAAACGAAAAGTGATAATGAAATGAAAAAAAAAAAGATAAAAGTTAGCCCTGCAACTGTCTCTCAGGACACCTCAACAGTAGCTCACGAGGTTTTAAAAAGATAGGATTTAAAGGTATATAAATAGAGAAAGGGAGGAGAGAGCATGGGGCAGGGACAACGACATCCAGAAGTAAGGAGAAGATAGGAAGGACGGGACACCACTCGGCGAGAGCTCTTGTCGGCGGCAGGAGATGGCGTAGGGCGAGCCAGGCAGCCACAGCTGCGCTGTCGTCGGAGATCGCGGGGGCACAACCAGTCGGCACGAAATCCAGCGAGCGAGTACCCGGGGTGGCCAGTGAACGGTTGTGCAGCGCGAGAAGTGGGTTCTGCCAACACCACCTAGATGCCTAGTCAAGGTGGTGTTGGTTCTGCCAGCGTCGGTCTTGCGAGGCGAGAGAGTGAGAGGGGAGCGACAGTTTTGCGGGTGTCTTCCTGGGCCGACACGAGACGCGAGCATGCGCAGTACCCGTGTACGGGGGGACAGCGTTTCACAGGCTAGTCGAAGAGCTGCTCCGCATCTAAAGAAAAAAAAAAAAGACTATTGTAATGCGTTTGGCGCAACACAGGCAAAACCACGCAAAAAAAATTACAGCATTTCCACGGAGTGAATGATGATGAGTGGGGCGAAGCGTCCGTCCGTCTCTCCATCTGCCTGCGTGTTTGTTTGTCTGTCCGTCCATCCATACGCCCATGTATGCATCCATCCGTCCGTCCGTCTGGCGACGAGCACGAGCCGCCACGGCGCTCCACGCCCGCTGCTTTGCTTTGTCCATGCCCCACAAACTATATGCCACGTACGGCGACGATCCAGGTGACAGAGAGGCACTCCTTCCTCGCGCACCCAGGCTGACCCAGGCACAACCCACGCAGCAGCCAATCGGAGAGTAGCGGCACAGCGCCATTTAGAATATCCTCACTCAACTGCAGTTCGTATGTACTTCCATGAGACATCGCCATCCATTATTCTGTCATATTACCTTCCTTTTTTCTTGTGTCCTGTCGGTTACGTCTGACGCAGGACGAAGTTAGACTAAAAGGAGATTCGCCCCTGAAAATCACGCAACTCCATGAAGTAAATGATGATGAGGGACGAAACTAGGTCCAAGGTTCACAATGTGTACGTGGAAGTCACCGACTAGGATAAAAGCTTTGTGCTTCTATTGTTACATCACAATTATGCTTTATAGTAGTCTACTGTACTGTTAAACCTTTGTGTGTGTGTGTGTGTGTGTGTGTGTGTGTGTGTGTGTGCGTGCGTGCGTGCGTGCGTGTGCGTCTCACATATACGAATCTCCCCGTGACTTACACCGTGGAAGGACAAGGCTCGACCCTAGGATGCCTCGCCCCTGAAAGAGGAAGAAAGCGCGAAACACCCAGAGAGAGAGAGAGAGAGAGGATGAAAGAGGCTGAAGATGGGATTCATAAAGAGTAACTCTTCATTCTAGTTGACACTGTAATTACCACCCAAAATTTCAGACTATATGCTGCAACCAACTTGCCTGAACGCCCCCAGTGAGTATATAGGCGCCAATCTTCCCAGGAGCACCATCATCATCAACACATAACGAGGAAGGTGTAAGACTGCTTAGCTCCGAGACGCGCGTTCTATTCTCGGCCACAATGGCCGCAATTCAATCGAGTGAAAATGCAAACACACACACACACACACACACACACACACACACACACACACACACACACACACACACACACACACACACACACGCGCACGCGCGGAGAAAAAGAGCTATAACTATAGGTGTAACTCGTCGCCGAAGTGGACGTAATCCTATATGAGAAGACTTTTCACGGCACACGCGATTTCATGGCAAACGCTTGCAGCGTTCGACTCCTATACACCTCTGTTAGCGATTCACTCGGTGTTCCTGTAATGTTAAGCACACGACACCAAGTGCTGGAGCTGTATAATTCTTTTTGTCGACTGCAATTTAAAAAATAAAAGCCACGTCAGACGCTCTTCGGTAACAGCTGAAACACTTGTTGAGGATGTTGTAGGTAGCCGGCGGATATAGCCTTGCATAATTTGCAGGCGATTGCCTCGCCCGGTTTTCTCTTTGCTAGTTGTAGCTAATGCCCTTCGTTTTTAACTAAGCACGAGCAGGCTTTTAAAATAAAAAACCGTGCATATCGCGACGTAAGTCTGCATAAGACGGCGGCCTTTGTGCTATTCCACTTGCAGTATTGTAGGAAACACAACAGGTTTATGGATTATTGTCTTGCAGCCCACGAACATGCCCACTGACACGATCGTTGCATACATATGAGGTACCTCACGGGCTCGCTTACGGATTCGCCTCATCAGTTTCGACGCCCCGTGGAACTAGAAAATCGACCGTCGGCGGCAACCATCCCCGCAGGCGCGTAGCCAGGGATGTTTTTTCGGGGAGGGGGGCACCTTTTCGAGAGGAGCACCCCCCTTGAAGTGGTAATTTTTCGCCCTCAAACGCCATGGCGGAAAAATTTCGGGGGACGGGCCCAGTGTGCCACCCCCTGGCCTTCACGCGGCGTCGAGGACGAGTGATGCAAATATCGTCGCCATGTGATGACGCCACCACGTGAAGTCTTCGAGAAGTCACAGAAAGCACGATAGTGACGTCATCGCGGCGTCACTTATTCTGGCGTGGCGTCATGTGACGTAATGCCGCACGATGCCGTTGTGATGCGTTGTAGCGCAATCGAGGAGCCCCCGACCTAGGCAAAAGCAAATGAAGACGGCGCATGCCAGTGGCACGTACATTAGCCACGGCTCGTGTTGAAGATGTCTTTCGCCTTCGAGTCGTACAAGGTGAATGCACATGATGATGATGATGATGACCTAAATGAATGGCTCTCACCCACTCTGGGGGATGACTGCCAGTTGGGCGTGTATGGTAAACGTTCATGATGAAACAAGCGCAAACACACACACACACACACACACACACACACTTGTAAAGCGCTTGTCTGCATGTCCTCTCTGGGTGTGTGTATTTTTGCGCTTGTTTCACCACTCTGGGGGATTGGCCTAGAAACGATTGTTTAGATAGTGGATCACATATTACATTTAAATCTAATGAGTTTTTTTAAAAGAAAGGTTAGACAAAATCAAATTTTACTAATTTAAAGATTTGCGATCAAAACCACCTTGATTCGATTAGGAACCTTTGTACAGCAGAACGAATATCCCGGTGACAATGCTCCGGTGAATATCTGGTGCTGACACTCATCAGCACCGGTGAATATCCCGGTGCTGATGAGTATCAGAGGTGGGCGAAAGGCTCCGTAGACGGCACCAAGAAGCGTGCAAAACGGAGAAAGCGTCCTAAAAACAGGCAGGCGAAAATCGCAACGCGTTTGAGGATAGCGTTCAAATGGCGGAGCGAAATTGCGAGAAAGTTGCCATACCGCAAGCGTCCGAGCGGCCGAGGAGCAAGGAAAAGAGAAGGGCATTGTGTGTGTAAGTGGTCAGAGGGAAAGGGACCCTTCCGTTGTTTTCGCGACGCATTGGACGGGTTGCGGAACACAAAAGTCGGTGGGTTTCGCGAAGTAGCAGGAAGAAACGACGGCAAGTCTGCTTCGAGGAACGTCGCGGGGTTTGCTAGCAAGGCGATTGGCTTTTACGTGTGGTGGTGGTAGTGGTTAGAAAATGAGAAAAGGCACCTGATTTCTGCAACCCGGTCGGGAGCACGAGCAGTGCCGTGTGTGGTACCACGTGCGCTCTTTCATCCAGCAGCCGTGGTTGTACACCCCGGTTGTCGAGAAAATTGTTCCGGGCGCGACCACCACGAGTTCGACTCAAGGTTGTTGAGAACAGCTGTTAGCTTCTCAAAAATATTGATTCAAGACTGTTGCAAGGAATGATTTGTTTGTTTATTTTAGTGATTTTGTAGATAACTAGTTTGAACTTTGTTTTCATTAGTGCTCTATCATTTTGGTAGCCTATATGCGTTGTATATACATATTTATCGGAAGGACAGTGATACGCATCAGAGCGATTGCAAGGCTTAAGAGATGAGCTCTTTCAAGATAAGGTGACGGCAGCTGACTGAAAATAGTGTATGGCGTTTCCGTTGCGTTTCATGCGTAGATACAAGTAAATATCATGTTAGTGTACCACTAGTTTAATAGTGACTACGCTGCGATTGAGATCGAAGCCGTAGAGAAGAGTCTAGCACCTATGAGGGTAACGGCAGGTTCCAAAATGAACTGAGTTTGACAACTGCGAATGTTGCTACGCTAAGAGAAGAGGCCGACGAAGGCCAGAATAAGTACAACGAGTTGCTGTGCCAGGGTAAATTTAGCAAACTGCTAAGATAGTTTTAGAACATCTGGCACAGACACAGTGAGGCTGTCCCGACGGTGAATCTTGCATGCAGGGTCCAGGCAGATTTCGACCCGCTAGGCAAGAACACCAGCTTCGGACGAGCAGAGTGTACAGAAGATGCGTGCGAGAGGCTCAGAAATGCCTTAAGAAGCGTAGACGGAAGCGGATTCGTAAAGCAAAGAGTACAACAAAGAGCACAGACCGCTTGAAGAAAGTTAGTAGTAAACGTTCGAGGACAGTTTAAGAATTAGTCGTTTGTCGTCGTCGGCGCCGGAGATTGCTTGTATGCGTCTGAGGCGCCGGACGAAACGAAAAAAAAAAACACAAAATGCGAGGTCCGTGGCTCGCTAATACGTAGTAACTGAGCGAGAGTAAGAACTTTGGTCGGAGGCGAAGCGAATGGGTTTTGTCATTGTTCCTTTTCCCGTTCCTCAAAAAAAAGGACCCACAAGACGCGACACAGCGCGTTCGTCTCAAAAGGGAGTAGACTGCCACGCGCTTTTGACGATGGTCACTAGTGGATTTGTTTTGTTTTGACGTTTGCTCTGGACGGTTTAAGTTTGTTTTGCGTTTTAGAATATGTTCTTTAAGTATGTCCGCTACTAGATAGTGTTTAAAACGGTAACCCATTTTTGGTTTTGTCCATTTCTTGGGCGTTGTACGTTTTTCTAAGGTAAGCGTGGTGCGATTGCATAAACGACACGCATAGAAGCCTGCGTCATGGTAGATACACGGACTCGCTCACTGGATTTCGTGCCGACCGGTTGTGCCCTCACGATCTCCGACGACAGCCCAGCTCTTGCCGACAGGGCTCGCCCTACGCCATCTCGTGACGCCGAGAAGAGCTCTAGTCGAGTGGTGCCCCGTTTTCGGACTCCTGCGACCGTGTCCATCTTTTCCATCTCCTCCTTACTTCCATCGTTTTCTGTCGTTCGCTGTCCCTGCGCCTCGCTCTCTTCTTCCCCCATATCTCTCTATCTCTTTACCTTTTAATCCTATCATTTTGATCCCTCTTTTACCCCCCCCCCCCCCCTCGTGAGCTACTTTTGAGGTGTCCTCCCCCTGAGAGACAGTTACGGGGCTCACTTTTCTCTTCTTTTCATTTAAAGATCACTCACTCACGTAAATGAGCCGGAGCGACGTTATGGACTAAGTACGACCATTGAAGGACTCTGGTACGACTGAGCGCAGAGACGCTAAGATATTCCTTGCGAGTTTTTTTCAGGGTTCATGCGAAAGTTTCTTTTGTTAATTTAATGTTTTGTTCGCATGTGTACGGTGAAAAAAAGCTAGTTCGTGAGTTTATGTGTATGCTTTGTGAGAGTAGTAACTGCAAGGGAAAGTCAAGTAGTAGTTCATCCAGGCAGGAGCACTGTGACGTGCATTTGCGGATGTTCCTGATGCAGGTGCAGCATGGCAGTCGTCTCTTCGTCAGCTGAGGGAACTGACGACTAGCTTTGACGGCACAAACTTTTGGGACCTAAAAGATAGCGTGAGGCAAAAGGCTTTACGAGTATGAGGCCTGGTAGGTTACAGCGGATTACTCACGCTAGCACACAGGTATGCCACGGGGAGCGCATCACTTGACGGTTAGTTTTCTTGAAAGCAGTTAATGGGAAGATTATTCTCGAATCGGGATTGGGTATTTTGGCGAAAGCTCAGAGAAATGATAGTTATAGCACGAGAACAGAACGACGACACAGACAAGGAGGACACGAGCGCGTCCTTCGTGTCCTTCTTGTCTCTGAGTCGTCGTTCTGTTCTCGCGCTGAAACTATCGTCATGTCATACCAACTTGCCCAAGCTGCCACACTTCTCAGAGAAACGTTCCGATAGTTGCTTTGTGTTTGGTAATACTTAAGGAAGGTTGTTTCGGAGAATTTTTAGGACTCCGTGTGTCTCATTGCGGGCAAGACGCCCTCCCGTGCCTGTGGTGGCATATGAATGCTTTTCTCAGAAGAGAGCCACAAGGAACGAGCGGGAAAGAGTCCTTGGTTGGGCATCATCGACAGTGGCCTGGAAGACGGCACCACACAACGGCACTTCGGGCAACCTGTGCAGCTGGTCACCCTCAGGTCGAATCTCCCACCGGCGGACGAGCTGTTGCGAATGGCGCCAGAGCTGACGAGGATGCGGCGCTCTTTGGATCCTCAAACAAGTAGCCGACCGGCCGGCTGCCTATGCCCACCAGGTATTGTCCCTGCTAGCCGGAGGGTGAGACGTCGTGTCGCCACGACGTCGTAAGCCGTTCGAGAGTGGACAACAAATACAGCATCTTCCTTGGAAGAAACCGCGGCGGCCGCCGCAAGTCGGACCGCTAATTAAGCGAGCAGTTCGGCGGACCCTTTGATATATGCTGTCATGAGCTTGGGACACCTTTCGCCGCCTGAGCGCTTTTCGCTTTGCCACCCCGCCTTTGGTGTGAACGAGTCTTACGTGACGTCCCGTATTCCAGGAACTCTGGCCTGGTGCATCCGCTTCACCCGCGCTACGAGTTGGCGCAGGTCGACTTGGAGATCGCAGCCTCACGCCTGTAACGTACACGTATCTTGCAGGAGTGCGGCCACTAGGGTGGATCGCGAGCCGCAGGAACACACGGCTCAGCCTGGCCTCGGCTTCGTATGACCACCCGCGAACACACCGCTCGTCGGCCTAGCGTTCGGAAAGGACAACGGAATGTAAGCGTTCGCCGCGGGCAAAAGGCACCATGGCGAACTCCGTCCGAGCGATCCCCAAAAACAAAGTGTACAGAGAGACAGACAGACCAAAGTTATTGCGTGGAAGGTCCCCAAGAAAGACTATCGTCTTTAAAAGAGCCGACGGATGGGAAAGAAAGACGTACTTACCTTGCGCCGTTCACAGAGCTTCTGCTTCCCGCCGCGCGTGAGATTCGGCACCGCGTGAGAGATCCACTTCACTCCCGCAGCACCGACCTACCGCGGAGGAGGGGAGAGGACATGTGAACGGCCGAAATAGGTGAAAGAGCCCGTGCAATGGCGACGGGCTAGCCTCAATCACTGCACTCTTCACTGAGGAGTTTTCGGTCTGCATTTGTAGCTGATGCTTGGTATGGCTTCGTTGCCTTGCAATGGAGAGGTGTGCCAGGCTGTCTTCTACAATAAATGTCGGCAGATTTAGGCGTATGAAATTGGCTTTATGTGGTGCAATAGAATACCGCTTTGAAGTCAGCTGTACTGCGTGTCTTCTGAGTTTGGGATGTGGGGAGGGCATAACGTGCGCTCGAGCCAATCTGTTGCAGCAATTCGTGGTAGGTTAGGGGTACCGATTATGTTTCTTCAGCTGGTGTTCTTGTGTGGGTCGTGCCTCTAATCTCGTGCAGGCTAGGCCACCCTAGCGAAGCCTAGTTGACAAGGATGGATGGATGAAAAACTTTTATTGGGGTCCTGAAGGATTCCACCCCCAAGGGAAAAAAAAAACAGCTTGCAGTTGTTTTGTGTACGAATGCAACCTACACAAATGGTACGGAAACGACTATGCGTTTGACCTTGCTTTTATGAAGGCGGTAGGGTGAGGAGCGGCTGGGGTGAGCGTCACCTGCGCTTAGAGGCGGGAACGACCGAAAAAGTCAGAGTACGGCGCGCATTATCTGTCGCTGCGCCGCTGCGGGAGCGCGCCTGTTTTGCTCGGCGCGCTTGCCCAGCGATGGCGGGGTGAAACCTAAGATTTGGTCTTTTTTATTTTTAATGTTATATGCCAGAAGCCTCTAACAATGCCTCTGGGATACAACCAGCCAATGTTGCGCACCACCCGTACAATAGAGTATTTTGTTCTACTTGACGAAGCAACTCTTTTCCGAGTTGACATTCTGTTCAGGAAATAGTATATGATGGTGATTCAGTCCGCGCTTTTAATTCACTGCACTAGAGAAACATGGTGATCCCGAAATAACCATTTATTAGCAGCAGCAATTCCAAAGGCACTTTGCTGAGACTTCATAAACAGCATTCAGCGATTGACGGGAGTTGCCTTATTCTAGCAGCTCAAGAGCACTTGCAAAATTATAACAGTATGTATGGATATAATTGAAACATGACTTCTCGTAGCAAACACACATAAAAATCTCAACAAACCTTAAAACTTTTCTTATAAAGGAAAAAATTCCTGCACCCAAAACAATCTGGAAGACAGCATAAATGAAGCTAAAACCGTAATTGTATTATGGCATTTCACCACTACTTCATACATAAAAACAGTCTCCCCAATAAATAGTGTTATATACAATTCTCACAGGCACTCTGCCTCACGGTTAAAAGAATAAAAACACACGAATACCCATGTCAAGATATTAGAAGGAAGCTCCAGAAGACTAACCATAGTGGCTGGCTGCAGTTCTTGAATGTGGTGAACCTACAGCTCACAAACACCGAGAAAACAACTGAAGGCAACGATGGTCGCAGCTTGCCACCATCAATTTCCCTTAACGAATTGCTACAACCATTACTCAACCGTTCTCTTGCATTTTGTGCAATACAGCTGGTTTTCAAGGTGTGAATGCCCTATACTTCAGACAATGCTATGATAAAAATCGCTGCATAGAAAGGAATCAAAGCGGAGCGACAGAACAGGAAGGACTTCCTCAGAGCTATGCTACGAGAAGGTTCAAAATACAAGTTTACAACAAGGTCAAGCAATCGGTAATTCTGTGGCAATAAAAAATTTATGTTCATAATATCAGAGCACACTTAAGTGAGAAAAAAAGGAGAAAGCAAGGATAAAAAAAGAACTATTAGAAAGCAAAACTAAAGTCTCTAAAAAAGAAACACGTAATAAATATTTGAAGCATCCAGAACGAGAGGAAACGTTATATAACTGAGACAAAAGTAGGCGAAAATGTCAAGCAGCAAAGGCAGCAATACAGATGTATCGAAGTGCTCTTTGACGACAGTACACCTCACAGAAGCCATGTTCCAACATCGTGCAAATTTTATACAGCTGTTATAATATCCTTACAGCAACTTTTTGCTCTATATTACATTGTCATCGCTTTCAGCTGAGGCAACATTACAGCTTTCATAATAATAATACCTGGGGTTTAACATTCCCAAAACCACAAGATTATGAGACGTCATAGGGAAGGACTTGGTAAATTTCAACCATCTGGTGTCTTTTAATGTGCACCGATATCACACTGTACACGGACTTCTACCACTTCGCCTCCATCAAAATGTGACCACCGTGGTCCGGATCGAACCCACAACCTTTTATCTGTTGAACGTTGGGCTTCTTGGTGGTTCATCACAACTGCCATTGGCATAGCACATCCAGGGCGAGACAAAAACAATTGTGCCTGCATTGCTGCATCGTTCTTTTTGTCTCATCACTGATGTGTTCTACATTGGCTTAGGTTTCTACTGTGGTAATTACACAGATTGCAATACACCTTACACCTGTCAAACAGCTGCAGATCACTTAAAAGCTGGTCACCATGTATACTTAGCACCTGGCACAAATGCTGCAACATTGTGAAAATTTTATGCAGCTCTTATGACAATATCATTACAGCAACTTGTGAACATCTTTATCATTACCAAAACTGCTAAAATGAAAGGGAGGCAAGTAGGTAGACCAAAAGAATAACTCCCATGATCACGCCACCGCAAAGTTCAGTATAAAAGTGACTTTGCACAATGTATACTTGTAAGCTTTCATGAAGTTTGGTAGACTTATCAAACTAGTGCAATAGATTGTAGTGGCATTACAAAATTGTTGCTACAAGAATGAATCAGGAACTCCTTGCTTGGCTGACAAACAAGTTTCAAGTCAAACAAGCTTTTCAGGACAGATGTCACTTGTTCCATTGTTAAATCAGCAGTTCTGCATCTCTACCGATTGCATGAACTATGGCAAGGCACAGGGTGACATGAAGATGTGCAGCTTATCTACAGCATTCAGGCAAGAGAGAGTACACAGTTATGACAACTACCAGTGGAAATAAGAAACAAAGGAACATGTAAAGATGAGGTAACTCATGAAAGCGAGGCTTGCAGAATAAAACTGCTCGGCACCACATTACACACAAGAATTGTTCAATTAGCTTAAATAATAAATAGGAACCACAAAATACTTCGTACCAAAACATTTTACGTCATACATAAAAGTCTGTGTTCAGTAAATATCGAGAAATTCTGAAACAAAAAGTGGTCACAATCATTCAGCAAGTTTTTAAGCACTCCATGCAATGGCACAGTTCATGCAAAAGTATCTCCTCAAATCTATGAATTAGAAATTACGGCACACCAAAGCTAAAAAATACTCCAGTTCAACATTTTCTTGGCTGGTGTGAACAATAGCAATTCTGAAACAAGCAAGTTCACATACCACCTGGTAAAAATCCACAATGATTTTACCCATGGTACATGGGTAAAGACTTTGTTTCTACAACCTGTGTAGTGGTGGTAAAATATTATTGTCAAATTTGAAAGACCCAGAAGCAGCTAACTTAGCTGGTCCTTGAGTAAATGTATGCATGTATATATATGCGAGTAAAAATGCTATAGGAAATATGGCAGCAGGAAAAGGCAGTGGTGCAAGAACTGCAATTCATACCCTTAAATACAACTGTCAAGAATGTTGACCTGTGCCTCTTTCTCAAAAGCAAATGTGTAATTCACCCAATGGGCACAAGGGAATTTCACAGAGAAAAAGGTGCTACGATATATATATTCTGATTCTATAGGAAATATGGCAGCAGGAAAAGGCAGTGGTGCATGAACTGCAATTCATACCCTTATTACAACTGTCAAGAATGTTGAGCTGTGCCCCTTTCCAAAAAGCAAATGTGCAATTCATCCAATAGGCACAAGGGAATTTTGCAGAGAAAAATGTGCTGCAATATATATTCTGATTTGTAGTAAAAGGGATGGCTGAAAGGTGTTTGAACAACGAAAACCAAAATTCTATTTATATGGCCTAAAGGCAACACGAGCAGCATACCGGATGAAAGGTCTAAGGTATCAAAGAAGATGCAATTCAAATAATCAAATAGGCTAGGCCAGGTGCACTACCGCACAGAGGAAAAAAAAAAAACACATCACTGCAACAGTACGAGTGACAAGGTAGGTTTGTTTTTATGGCATTGCAGACACTACACTGAACATGTAATTGGGCACATAGAAGAAGAGAATCAAGACAGAAAAAGTGCAGAAAAAAATTGAGGCACCAATGAGTAACCCTGATACAGTTATTACTTGTCATGTACAATGGCCTTTGCTACACTTCATTAGATACATAATTTCATGAATTGCACACAGCACTGAGTACTATATCCTGCTATAGAGATTCCACTGGCGCCCTGCTGGACATATATCAAGCATACCGCATCGCAGACACAGCAACATGAAAGAAATGAAAACACCCCCACAGCTACAATAATAAAAGAATGCATTATGGCAGTAGTTTTTTTTTTGTGGTACAGTCACACTAACACTGCTTGCAGTGGAAGTCATAATGTCTATTTGAAATTCAGGGAGCACTAAGTGAAATGGTAATGTTTACTAAGGTAAAAAGAAATGCTCACAGGTTTCGTGCCAAGTGAAAGTAACATACTGAAGCTACATAATGCAAGGTGAACTTTGTTAACTGTGTTGCTATTAGTACAGAGAAATTTGAGTGGTGCCCCATGTGTGACATCAGCAGCAGACTATTACATTGCGTTGTGCACATGCTAAATAAGCAGTTTGCCCGACTTGATTGGTCAACCTGCCCTGTTCAAGCTTTCAAACTTTACGACCCTGAAAAAGATTGTACCAAAGTGCACGGAATATTTAACACCACTATATTTTACAAAACAGTGTCAAGTCACCATTGAAATTAAAATTAGTGTGTATTGTTCCTGGCTCAGTCTGTTTGCGCTCATTGAGCAAATGTGCGAGTGTGTGGGTAGTTCACAAGACTGCTACAAGGTTGTGGCATACTCAGAAGGGCCAGCACTCGCTGGCTCTTCTTCGATGACAAATTGTAGTATCAGGCATTGGGCCATGTAGTATATAATCAAGTTTGAATGTGCCTAACACATTCTATGCTTTCTGCTGCACAGACACCTGAACTTTAGTTTAGCACTTACAGCTGGGCGATTCTACGAAAGATAAAAAAAAATGTGGTACACTTGATATCTTCGATCTTTCTCGTATTTTTGTGTATTATGCCCGTATGAGCGAACAGCATGAAATCACACTTGGCTTTTAAATGAAAAAATTTTCAAACCAAACAGAAGTAATTTAGAAATAGCTCACTCAATTTTCTCTGATTCTGGTCAACTGTTAAGCGTTTCTGGACAGCATTTTTTGAGAATTTCAAAAAATATTTATTTGCCCAGAGTTAGAGTAAATCAAGTGAGCTATTTCTACTATTACTCCTATTTGTGCCAAGTAAGAAGATATTTGTGACATTTAGCTTGCGCCTTTGTTAGCATGATTGCGGATTCACGAAAACACCCTCTTTGTAAAATGGCCGTCGTCACCGGCGATGCTTCTCGATTTTTCCTTGGTTCAAAAACGTTTCATTTAAAAGCCAAGTGTGATTTCGTACGATTCGGTCCTAAGGGCATAATACAAAAATACGACAAACATCGGAGGTATCAAGTATACTACCTTTCTCAATCTTTCGTGGAAATAACCAGCTTTTAGTTCATCATTAAAATGTTTGATGCAATTTTAAGGTAAATAAATGGTAACTGTAAATGGTAACTGAAATGTGTTAATGTACAGAGCTCTAGAGGTATTGCAACCCAATGTGGAAATTTTTTTTCCGCTTAAATGATCCAAGGTCTTTAGTGTGCAGGATGATCCAAGGTTGACAAGCAAGTGAACCACACTTAAAAAGCACAAATAAAGCATGAAAACAAAAACTGTGTAGACGAGAGTCGGGTTCTGTCTTTCCCGATATTTTACACTGCTGAGTTTTCCAAGATTTTGAGCTTCTTCAGAATTTCTGAGTTTCTAAGATTCTGAGCTTTCTTTAAATATGGTATTTTGGAGAAGTAATAATGGCAGTTTTACACAACAAATACATTTCAATTTGACTAAAGTTAACTTACAATGAAATGCCATTATCTACATAATGATGTGTACCACACTTACAATCTGCAGGTTATTGGCATTTGTGGAATGTTTCAAAACCTCTGGTAGAAAAGAGGTCATGGAGAATGCCATTAAGAGCTCATGTGCTACAGTACTCCATTGTACAACGTAATTCAGTTTCAGTTGGCTCGACTCATTTACATAAGGTGGCCCAGCATAATGGGCGGTAAAGTGTGTGAGCAAGACTTGTCCAAGAAGGCAAACATGTGCTTTGTTCAATAACAACCAATAGTTCATGCATTGTGTGTAGTAGATGTGCGATAAGATAGCTGTACATGGATTGGTAAACAGATTTTAGAGTGCCAGGAAGCAGCACTCTAAAATAGCAGCTTATAAAGCATTACCTAATAAACAATTCATTATGTTTGCTCCATGTCCTTGAAGCATGCTGTGAACAGAAGCAACCCAATCACCCTAATATAAGTTAGAATTACATTTAAATATCAACAATTTGTGGTGAGATTCACTAGCCAAAAGATGAAGAATGACTGATGATGGTGAAACTCAATAAAGTCTGCTGAAGCTGTTAACCACCTGTCAGTGAGACTATCATATTTTTATCAGAAAATGCTTGAACTGTGTAGCATAAAACGACTGGGACCATGAGCAATGTACATTTTCATTCAGCTGGACTGTTGCTTGCATTACGTATTATTTCACAACCTATGCTGCAAGAGCACAATTAGGTTCTAAAGCTGAGTAGACTCTATCAAAGCTGTGTTCTGTGATAGTCACAAGATAGTCTACCTAACCATGACTTAAGTGATTACGTCCAATATTATACAACCTTTATTTTATTAGCCTCATAATAATGAGATCTGTCGAATTCGCAAAAAAAAAAACTAACTGAAACTGACAGTGCCTTGCTGTGCAAGCATGGTCTGAAAGCACAAGAAAATGAGTGAAAATGACCTTATTCCAGTTGGAGCAGAGTAAAATGAAGGCGAGTCCCACAGTTGATGCCACGCAAATCACCAAATGTCAAATGAACACACTGCAGCTTTATTAACATCATCTGCACAGCATCAACCTTTATTATGATGATCATCATATAATGGTCATCATAAAATTTAAGATGGGGTGGCACAAGTAAACATGCATACTTGATAGTCCATTGCAGACTGTGTTTAGCTAATAAAACTACTGTCATTAAGAATAAAGAACAAAAAATTTAGAATAGATGGTTAATCCAAAGCTCAATGTTTGCTAATACTTTGCTGTTGAAACATCAAAGCAAACATACAAAGCAAGACAAGCATGTGTTGAGAATAAATGGACCAAATAGCCTGGTAGATCTGAAGCGCATATCTGTTGGAGCATGATGTTTCCCAAAGCAAACTGCCTCTACAAACGTTTTCACCTCATGTAAAATTCAAAGAGCACTTGAAGCATGCAATGTGCAAAGCTGTCGTACCAGCCTGACCCTGCTATGTTGTTTACGTGTAAAAGGATGCCACTTATGTAAAGCTTAATCTCTATAATAGTAAGGTAAGTTCACCGTGGGTTTTGCTTAAAACAGTTAGACATCGGAAGAATAAAAAAGGCCAGGTATAAGTGTCAGCTCCAGAAAAAAGACAATTTCATGCCCACATAACCTGCTTTATACATTTTGAGTTCATAACTGACTAAATAAAAATAATCACACCTTGGAATAGACCAAAAAAAATCCCCAGCCAAAGCCTTAAACCACTCATATCATTTTCATACTTATATTTACAATGAAGCTCTTAATCCAGTTTTACTTTAAGCCTTTGGGCTGCGATTTGGATGGTGCTGGCTATGAGTAGTCAGGCTGGAGCTTGGTTTAACAGACTAAACATGCCGCACCTTCATCCTGGACACACTGCAAAGAATGTCTGAAGACTTTATACTTATTGTTGCTATTCTTGCAGATTTGCAAAAATAATGACGCAGCTTGCGCTTGCTCACCTCTGAAGACAAGCAGAGGAATGTCTCAGTTCACATGACCACCAGTGCCAGAGTGCACAACAAATAAGTTTCTTCTTTTCTGGCTGATCAAAGTTATCCCGACATGATGCGTCTCCTGTAATGCTACAAGCAACTCTCACAAAGGAAACAACATCGTGAAATGCATGAAGCACAGTAATAATACATGTTTATCAAGATGTAGAAATGTATCCCCAACAGAAGGGTAAAATATGCATGCATGCCATGCCTGCTAAATGCTGTGCTTTTTTCAACAATGAAAGCAGCAGGCACGATAAGCACCCACTGGTTATAGTAAGAAAGTTGTGAATATTTGTTTTTTTTTTATTTCACTCTTTTATATATACACAGTTGCATAGCAATAATTCTTTAAGCAGTATTATTGAAAGAGGTAATAAGTGAAGGGAGTGCTATGAAACAACAGTGCTGGAAAGATGAAAATTCGTGCACATGGAGCTTCGCTGGAGCCAATGTTTCGACAAGTCTCAAAACTGCAGCGTTCAAAAAGACAAGTCCGCTTTTTGAAACGGCAGCTCCAGCAACACCTCGTGTTCACTAATTTTCATCTTTTCAATCGTCCATCTTCCCCCAAACTTGCACGCCTTTTTTGGATTTCAACTGCATTGAAAAAGACTATTAATAATCTGGCTGTTGGGTCACGGTTCCCAGCAGTTCGCACTGCCACAAGTTATAAATACTGAACGTGAACAGCACGTATTTTCACCAAATACACACAGCATGACAACAGTCGGATATCGACAGAGCGGTCGCGTGCAAGCAAGCATACGGCTGTGCAGCAACGTGGTAACAAGCTTTTCTAGCCAGTTTGCCACTTTGTCACTTGTGGAATAAAGGCATTTGTTTTCAAAGAAATTCTTGTTTAGTCATTTACTTATTCCAACATTACCTAGTCCCAGCACAGTTCAGATTGCTGGCCATTGACAGAGTACTACTTTTGACAAAGGAGAGTGACCTCCGAAAAATTGGCAGATATGTCTTGTGGAGGTCGAGGACACTAGAAAAACACCGCTGACACTTTCATCTGTGGTCGTGAAAAATGGTGCTGGCATGGGTGGGCATGCCACACACCTTTCCTTGACAGCTTTCTTCCTTATTAAATAAGCAGCTAGCAGTGTAATAATTCATTCAACTTTTTCACACCGACATAGGATCCCTTCAAAGTGCTCATCCACCTTGTTGTGCACACTAACTATGTTAACAAGGGAGAAACAAAACCTCTTGTAAAAAAATGAAGGCACATGGATAAATACATTTGGATATGACTCTCACAATTGCAAAATTCTATGCATATGTGGAAGGTATGCCATTTCTTATGGCATGATATAGTTCAGCGGGCCATAGAAGTGACAAAATTTGGTGGCAAGTCATAGACTTGTGACCAAAGAAAACGAAAGTACTATAAACACAAAGAGCAGTGTATGAATACTGTGTGCAGATGGTGCTATTGTCAATCCACAATGTAAAAAAAAAAAAAAAAACATTGCTTTTTCAATGCTACGAAAAAACAATACGAAAATGTGAACAGTTTTGGGCAAACCTAGGCAGTGCATAAAAAATGAGTTTAAACAGTTGTCTCTTATGTTGAGTCAAATTCTTTCACCCGTGACGTGTGCCTTGTATACAAAATTTCTAAAAAAATACAACGAAATTTTTCGATGATAAACAACATGCATGAAACAGTTCAAAAGATAAAAGGGCAGTGAAAAGGCACTGAGTGGTGGTAACCTAACTATTATTCATAAACCGACAATTGCACACATGCTTACTCGCCAGCAAGTAGGAAGAATAAAAGAGTGAAGCATCAACCTTAACATCTTAAATACCATACAAAGTTGTCCTCACAGAAAGAAACTTCAGTCTTTTTCCAATATATGAGCAGAGCGAGGTTTCATGTTGATGTTCCGATGAATGGCTCAAAGCACAGTCCTTTGTAAAAGAGCATCAAGCCCAGACTACAGTTATGCTTGACACTGTGTGCAAGCACATGCCTATGTGCTTGCAGTGCCTGCCACACCTTGCAAGGAATAGCAACAAGTTTCTATAAAGAATGCGAGCTAGCTTCATTGAAAGACATCATTCTGCAATAAGATTCTGCAACTGGACTGTTTCCAAATGCTTACTATCCCTGTTTAACATCATTATTCTTGTTTTGGAGCTGCAGAATTTGTCTGAAAAAGAAGACTGTTCTTGCTCGCGTAACATAATTCAAATCGGCACAGGAACAAGCTGGTCTGCAGCACACTGCCGCGACTACGAAGACTGGGTCCTAGTACCGACCACAATGGGCACAGTGGGCAAGACACCGTTCAGACTGCTTCCTCTGATCAAACTCTTTGGTCACTTGAATAACAATGGTTGCACAAAGCAACGGCACACAAGACAGTAATACAGAGACACACACAGCGCTACTATTTTGTGTCCTATTCTTTGTGCTACCATTGTTACTCAAATATGCCGAACCAACAAGCCTGCCTTGTAACTTTAATGTGTTGGTCACATTGCTCCATGGTAATGGTGACACAACCCAATGCAAGTGCCTGCACCTTTCTGGTGCGAATTGCATGCCTGCCGGCACCCCGACACACATGAGGTGTTGTCAGCCATCTTTTGGAAACACAGAGGCCAGTAGACATGAGCTTGCTAAAGCAAGAAAGCGTATGTGTAGTCTGGGCAATGTTATTTCCAGAACTGTTTATACTTCTCACATGTAATGCAAACTGGATGAGGACCACAGGTTTAGGTATACATTTATAGGCGTCCACAAAAGCTGTTTTGAAATGCTCATCAAAACTCTGTGTTCAGGAGCAGATCACATCTTGGCACCTCTGGTGTCTAGTTCTGCCTACTTGGAGTATTAGTGCTGCTATGAATGAAAAACTGAATTCCTCTCGGCAAAACAATGTGAGGTAATTGAACTGTGACAGCCCTATGTAGGGATTGTACTGTAGCATGCCACGCACGTGCTTATGAATTCATGAATAAATGAAAAGCTTTTAATCGGTTGACATGCATGCAAAGTGGGCTGTGCGGATATGTCTAAAAAAGACGCTTTCGATGGGAAGATTTCAAGCAGTAAACAGCGCAGATTATGGAGCCAGATATGCAAACAGGATGAACTAAATGTAACTAGTAGCCAGATTCAAGCTCCATTGCACTAGTATTGTTGTTGCACAAGCATCCTTTTAAATCTAGAAAAAAAAAACAGCTCAATAATTAAGGTGGATAAAAGTGCAGAGATTATTGCATTTTTAAGAGGCCCCTCACCAGTCACCATGGCAAATTCAGGCTACACATTGGAAATTCTAAGGCACTTTACTGAGGGAGCATTTTACTGGAAGTAATTTTCACAAGACTTCATTGCTGGATGAGACAGAATTACTGAACTGCCCTGTTAACACGCAAGCAGTCGCTTTCAAGAGACGAAATCTCCTGCTGTGCTTTAGCTAGCAAGTGGCTTTTTTTCTCTGCCTTTTCCCGTATACAGGATACAAGCAGACTGCATTAGATGTTTATCCAAAGTCACATGCCATGGTAGGTAATACTACAAACAGTGCATTTCGCACAAGAAGCATTCTGCGTGTGACCTTGACTCTCACTTGAAGCCTGACTCTCTCGAGAAGAAGGATCTGTGGCCTTCGTTTTCACATTTTGACTGTTTTACATTACAACGTTGTTTCACACTCTGCATACACGACTGTTACTATGTGATCTGAACACCCTGATAATTTGCACGAGACTCCCAAACCTGGTGAGGGGCTCTAAATGAGCGGTTCAAGAGCTGAATGGTTAACAAAACACGTTCTAGCTATAACTGTGCACAATGTAAAATGTGGCACGAATAATCCATTGCACAGTCCTCGCAGAACAGTGTATGCTCCAAAGAACTGTAAAAATCACATGTAAAGGCAGGCACACTTGCATTCATATATATACATATAAATGCATCAACTGCATCTCAAGAGTAGAAGATTTGTAACCTTGGAAATACTATCTCCTCTCTGAAACTGTGCAATAGTATATACTTTGTTTTGCATAGCAAGAATGTCAAGTCGACAGAAAACAAGAAACCCTGCCTGTGGAACATGCGGCACTACACGAGAACAGAAAGCTGCTGGGGAAAGCTGGCAGCTTACCTCTGCGAAAAACAGCTCCACGATAATGGATAAGGCAGTGGTAGGATGAAGCAGTTTATAGCCTTGTCTCATATATCGAAATGTAACTCTCAAAGTGCTAGGTTTTTCATCACAACACTTGGCTCTTTGTCTGCATTAGCTTTCAAGTATCACAAGAAAAGAAAAAAAGAGAAGGCCAATGCGAGGTGTCAGTGAGCAACCTCCTTGGCATGTGAGCGAGCCAAGGCTATGGACAAGCACTGCACCCACTGCTCGGTGTTCTTGCTGTCCTTGGCCTTGAGCACAAAGGTCTTGTCCGAAGTGAAGATCTCGAAGGCTTTGGGGATGTTGCGACCACGGCTCCCAATTGGGCGAACACTTCGGATCTGGCTCACCTCAATGGGCTGCACTTCCTTGTCATCCTTCTGAAACACACAACACCATGTAAAAACGAAGCAACAAAACTGCACTGTGCATCCGTTTCGTGTAGAGCATAGGGCTCAAACACGCAGCCAGCACACATCTCACCAGCAGCCTGCTGCGCACATGATGATCTTTGCACCATGTTTTTTTCTTAACAAGCTTGCTCATGAGCTATATAGACATGATTGGTCTTATCACTCTTTTTCTTGAGGCACCTCATGCAGTTATCATAATGTAAAGCATAACTTAAATGTGGAACGAAAGCTCTATACTTCGGGATTTTTATTCAAACTGCAGTCCTTCTAGAGATCAGTATAGTCTCCCAAAACATTCCATCAAGTTCCCTTCAGAAATGATGCATATATGACATATGGGAAATGCCTGCTTTCAAATGATTTTTTGCAACTGCAGTCCACAACATGAGGTGAGTGAGATCCCTGATGTAGACCTGATGTAGGACAAAACATGCTTGTCCGTTGACGTGAGCGTGCATCTGCTAATGTAAGCGAATCCTAAATGAGAAAACAGAGCACAGTTAAAAAAAAGGGGGGGGGGGGGCAACAGGCTACGAGTGCATTGTTTAACATAAAGATCGATGATTCTCAAGCGTGGTTTCATGGAGCCATGTTCGGTTTTTTCCCGACACCATCGCCCACGAAAAAAATGTTTTGGAAGGCGAGTTTGGCCTATGTTGGATTCCAATGGCAAAGTCAGAGCAGCCAATGAGCTCTGCGAGCGAGCACTTGACTCCGACATATAGCAACACCTCTGAATCAGCGATAGACATCACACTCAGGAGTTTTGTGGGCACGCAGCGCCACATGTCGACGCAGTTTTGAGTAGTTCAAAGCCCAACTTCCTTGCACAGTTTTCTGGGCAACCGGGTGCAACTAACTTGAGTAAAACAACGAATGAGCGAAACATTAGGTGTGTTTGTACATTTAACACTCAGAAAAAGATCAATGAATTTCTCTCCTCTACTTCGACGCATCCCTGAACCGACATGATGTAGTTGCAGCGAGTGAACCACTTGCTGGTTCACTCGTCGAAACTACGGCGAAAACAAGAGCAGATGCAACAGTCTTGCGCCCTATGAAAAAAGACCCCAGTCGACGCTACTGTTGCATTGTGAATTGGCACGAACGTAAAAAACTTCAATGTTACTGATTTCTGCAGCTTTTGCAAAGCAGAATGGCGAGAGCGCTGGATACGGGCTGATGCAATCATGTTGGGTAAGCGAATTACTCGTGTTCTCCACAGCTGGTCCCACAAGAAAGTGTGATATGTAGTCCTCCTGCTATTGTTTTCAGTAGCCCTGACGGAGAAGCGTGTTAACTTTGATTATGAAGATTAACAGAGCCTCTGACTGCGGTGCGCGCCGTGAAATAGTAGACAGGTGACGCGCGTGATATACATCGTACACACCGCCACCACTGATAATCTGAAGTTGTCGCCATCACACAGCATTACGCATATAGGGCTTTGAAGGCTCTACGTTTCGGCTTTAACTAAGAAATAAGAAAATGAACGCCATACAGGTAAATTGCAAAATGATCGCGACCACAATCAGGTTTTTCTTGCCATTGGTCTCCGCAATTATTGGAGCTGTGTTGGAGGCCTCGGTTTTGCCTTTTGTTTTTTCACCGAGAAAGTGGACACGCATGTATCCCCATTCGCAGTATATACAAAAGGAAGATAATCATCAACAGAAGATTCTGGCATGCATAATAAAACATTTCAACGCACGAAAGCTAGGGATCGATAGAGAATGCAACTGCAAAGACGAAAATCTCCAGGGCCATTCATGCCAGATAAAGCGAGCTTCGTACCATTGATTGTAAGATAGATTACTCATGTATGCTCTTTATTGCTTTGGCATCATGTACATGCCCAAGATTAACGCATTTAGGCATTACAAAAACCGTGTCGGAGTGCTTGCCTCGAACTTGGTGTCATGTTGCACAAGCATCCTTTTAAAACTAGAAAAAACCAGCTCAATAATTAAGAGGGATAAAAGTGCACAGATTATTGCATTTTTTAAGAGGCCCCTCACCAGTCACCATGGCAAATTGCCAGTTGCAGCATGCTGAAATAAATGAAACACCTTTTGCATAGTACCCGCAGTTCATTTTGATGAGGTTCCTACTTTTCTGAAGCAACGTTGGATTGAAGAAAGAAGTTTGCCAAGTCCTTCATTTTCAGGAAACTGCACCTCAAGACCAACAAAAGAGGAGGGCTTATGCACGTTCGCTTACGGACGCCTCTGTTTGCACTACCCATTTATTTCTGGCGCGGCGATGGGGGTGCTGGTGGCAGTGTTTCTTGCAGCGCTTCCTCGGCAGAGTATGACATCTATTGGAACATAATATGCCCTGCCGGAGCAAGCATGGAGATTGAGGTTAAAGAGTAAGTCCTCGATTTGCCCAGAATACTCTGGAATAAAAGTGACTTCAGCGGTAGAATGAAGCAAAACAAAGGTTTATTAACTCAGACAGATTAGAAAAGCGCACATGCTCAGGAAATGTTCAATTCGGCAAACCAGGTGCGAGCGCTCTTCTCGTGCCCACACTCTCACCTCGTGTTTAAAGAGATACTAAAAGTAACTATTAAGTTGACGCAAATTGTTGAAATGGAAGTCCAGAAATCTCTTAGTGTCACTTTTATGCGAAGGAAGGGCCTATTTTGAGATAAAATCCCGTTTTAGTGGTCCGCATCGAGTCAGCGCACTTTAAGTTACCTGCCTCTAGAAGCGGGCCAACCAGACCGGCTCATCTCAGACTAAAGTCAAATAACAAATTACGTCAGAGTGAAAGCCCAATGTATGACAACATCTAAAACGACAATATTATAAGCAGCAGTGCCCTACTTACCGAGACTCAAGGTAAATGCACAAGAGTACATGTGCTGCAGTAGGACATTCTCCAAATAATACCGATGATGTCGGACGAACCGCCTACAACTAACCACTAGTAATCAATCTAGCTGCACTAAATAAAGAACCTTCCATGCATCAAGAGATGGATTAAAATGCTGCTTGTTCGTTTATGCTTGATTTATGGAAGAAAGAACCGCCAGACGTGACTATGGGGAATGGCACGAGTGATTCAAATATTCAATTTTCGCTTGGTCAGCTTGCTCACACTGGGCAGGCCGTGCCATCTAGCGGGCCGTTGAACCAAAATACGTCCGCCATCTCGGAGCCAATGGCAGGAAATTGATCAATGGCCGTTGTTGCTGCTGTGACTTTCGCTGCTTTCATTCTGTCTACTAGTGTCGGCAGTAAAGCCGGGAAACGTTGTGCATGACAACAGTGACGTGAGTCAGTCTGCTTCTTGAGGGGGGTAATTTGAAGTGTGCTAACTCGGTGCTGGCCAATAAAAAACGTGATTTTATTTTCAAATTAAGCCCTTTCTTGTCACAAAAGTAACCTTACACCGTTTCTGGACCGCTATTTCAACAATCGTCGACTTAATAGTTTCCTTTAGTGTCCCTTTAAAGAACAAAAAATCAACACTTTGACACAGCACGACAACGAGGTTCAGGAGTTTCAAACTCACCAGGCCCCTGTACGACAAATGTGCTCCTGAAAGTGTGAAGTAGCGCGTTCTCCAGTGTCGAAATAGCTTCCATTTCCTCTTTTTCTCTTTTAGTTGCCCCTGGGGGAAGTAAAATGTGGAAAGATGAGGTCTTTTAAGCTTAGTCACTATGTAGCATCTCGAGTAACAGGCAAGAAAAAAAGATATCACAGTGGAAATTTACAACATACTACAGTCAAATCTTGTTACAGCGAACCTCAAATTAATGATTTTTCAGATGAACGACTTGTTCGAAAGTCCCCATCTAAATGTCCATTGGTTTATTGTAAAAATATTTCACTACTATGAATTTCAGAATACTGAATGGTTCAGAATAACATATGGAATTTTATGCCACTTAAATCTCCACAACACTTCAAAATAACGAGTAGCGACTCATGGCTGTAAAAATAATGCCCATCTCCGTACCGGCCACTATCATCATTATCAGAACGCCTGCGCATTTCTTTATGTGCACGCCCTATTCAAATGTGCGATAGCCCTATTGCCATCATCATCACCTGGAACTTGTTCTTCACGTCGGGTTTCGCCACGTTGGCTTTGTTTTCATTGGCCAGCTTTACCTGCGCGCTTGTTACACGGCTGTTTTTTAGCTTTTTGGTTGGTGGTTGAACGTTCAAAATGAGAACTGGAAGCAGCACGAAACGAATACTACGACAGCCTGAAAAATGCAACGCGAGTAACATATGGGATGTAGTCGCCGAAGATTACCCGTGCATGCTTCACTGACGCTCTAACACTACCCACAGTGCAACGAAGAAGCATGCACGTGAGCTTAGCTGACAACCGATAAAACCAGTAAGATTCGTGGTGATAAGAAAACAGCAACGAGAGCGAAGATTACGTCGAAACAGCACGCGCGAACCAATGTGAGTAATTGGTATTTAACGGCGATGCTTCGTCATGCGTAAGAAGGATGTGAACGCTGAAGAGTTTGTATTTTGCAATCGAGCTGCCCACATTAGGATAGATCACGCTCTTCCTCAAATGAGCGTACACTGGTTCCATAACATTTTCTGTTTGCTTGTTTTTTCACGCTCGTTAGTGCATAACATGGTCCCGAATGTATACACAGCAGAGGTAGGCGACTCACATGTCAGCATTTACGATTTTTACGCTAACTTTTAATTCTTTTGCTACAATGGCTTTTCAAAAAAAAAACAAATGATTTTCAAAGGTCCCTTGAGATTCGTTGTATTTTTTTTATTTACAACATACTGCAGGCCATGTGACCCGAGCAGGAGTACCAAGGTACAAAGTAAATAAACGTACAATGCACAATTCAAAATCTCAAACGAAAATGGCTAACAAACAACTTTAAATCAAAAAAAGATTAAGAAACAGTGAGGATGTAGTCCTGTGTTCAGGAGAGTCCAGATGATGAAGAGGAATCAGGTTCCATTCTTCAATAGTTCGGGAAAAGCAAGAATAGAGAGTTGGGTTCTGGCAAGATAAGGAGAGAGTGTGAGAGAGTGCGAATGACGAGTATTCCTAGTCTCAGAAAGGGTTATGTAAGGTCTGAGATCTATGAAAAATTTACTATTAAAAAAAGAATGGAGGAACTTTAATCGGGAAGTGTTATGCCTCATTTGAAGAATTTGCAATCCGCATAAGTCTAAACGTTCGGTAACAAAATCATTGTGGATATTTCACTGAATTCATCATTGTTCTCCTGACGTAATGTGCACAGATCTTACAGGATGATGAACGCACGCAAAAAGAAAAATGAACTGGCCATTTTCTCATTTTGCAAAGCATGATTCTTCCAGAATGATCTCATTAGAATGCCTTTTTATCACATTTGTACAGGCCACGGAGCACTCGCCCTCTGCATAGTTGATGTTGATGTCACATATTTTACACAAGGTCTCCAAAAAGTGGGTGAATGTGCTGGGCTTGCCCACCTCAATGACGGGCTCGCCACCTTCTTGGAGAAAACCTTGGGCCCGGTCCGGGTGGTTGCACAAGAAGCAGCCCCACAGGGTGAGTGGCCCATTGTACTCGAACACATCAAAGAAACGCTCACTGCGCAGCTCAGCTATCAGGTTGTCCTGGTCCTGGATGACACAATGGGAGGTGACCATTTTCGTATGCATAAAAGCAACACAAACTGAGCTACAGTAAAAGCTCTTTATTATTTCACGGCCCTGGAACTAATGTCTGGTTTATTGCATACTGAAGTATTGAAAGTATCAAGAAAACAATAAGAAAATGTCTGTTACATCAATCCACTTTATTTTCGTTGCAAATACATATATCCTGTACTTGTGTTCCATAAGGGCAATGTAAAAGTCTTTCCATAAGGGCAATGTAAAAGTTGCAATTTTTGCCATACTGCTGTTTTGTTCTCAATGGGTGCATGGCCCTACATTCCCGCATTTACAATTACTAGTCCGAAAAGAGCTCTGCACCCCTGCCTTGTTACGTGTAGTCGACGTCCAATTTCTCGGACGTTCAAATCCCGGACATGCCTGATTTCCTGGACCCATATGTGGCACCGTCAAGATCCCTGTAAAGTCAATGTATTAAAAAGCCCGAAATTTCAGATGTTTACAGCTTTCGCCATCCGGACTTTTCCGAGCTTTTTTACCACTAACCGCAGACTCGAAGTCACTATCGACACCATCCTTATGGTTGTTTTCGGACCCTCGAACCAAATGTGCCGTGGCTGCCCTTCCTCCAAAACTTAAAAAGCCACAATCCAGCGCATGCCAATTCGTTGCCAGCCGTAGGTTAGGCCGCATGGTGCTGTGCAGCCTCTGCTTCAACAGTGGGAAAAGCTTCACTGTTGACCTATGGTCTCCTTTCAGCACGCTTGCAGACTCGTGGAAGGCGGTTACACAATAGACCCTCCAGAACTGTTTTCGCCACACGAGCTTTATTCTGGACACTGAGACGGCCGTCTTGCACAAGGTGAACCGCGTATGCGATGAAATTCCACCAGCCGCAAAGTTGCCTTTGACGATCAGCACGTCACCGCCGTTTTGATTCCAGCCGGGATAACCTTTTGAGCGATTTGCCGATGCTGTCAAAGACCTCGAGCTGTGTAGAAAATTGACCGATGATGAAATGATTCGTCAAGTTACGGAGAATTCCCATGACTCCAACACTGAGATCGAAGAGACAGCCCCTACGCAGCCAAGGAGCTCGGAGTTGACGCAAGCACTGACACTGTCATAGGTGTACAGTGACAGCATGATGTTAACTGAAATTGAGGCAGACATAATCGCAGGCGAGTGGAACGCTAAGCACATGAGAATAAGAGACTTCTTTTTCTTGCCAAATAAATGCTTACAAATGTGATAGCGCCAGCCACATCGGATTTTTTTCTCTTTCCTTTTTTTTTTCTGGCTCTTTTTAGATCCACCTAAACGATGGCCTTGCTGAATTGCCATGAGAATCCTGTGCTTCCAGCGCGACCCTCTACGTCAGCGAGGAATACCAATTAAAAAGTGTGTTTTCGCTTGCATTCGTTTCCCTGTACTTCCCGATTTTCCGGACTTTTTCGCAGTCCCTTGACGTTGACTGTACTGCCACTACCACCACGTGCACGTGGTGATAGTTCTTTCACAGGTATAATGGATGGAATGGAATACAGTCAAAACCCAGATATATTACACTTGCAAAAAAAAAAATGCTTGTCAGTTCGATATAGGGCATTATTCGATATAAGCCTGCCAAAGAATTGGACGCCATAAATTCAACCATTCAAAAAAGCACTTTATTGACAAAGCCAGCTTAGTTGCACTTGAAATAGTCTGAATCTTTTTCTGTTAGGGGAACTTCACTGCCTGGGACAGCATGCATTTCTCAACATGGTCTAAAAGTCAAAGCAGGCGAAGCCGCAACCTTGCAAATTTGTGTAGAAATGCTGGACTAGTGTGAGAGTACCCATCATCTCTGAAAACGTGGACAAAGGATCATCATTGCTTTGGTCATTGTGCTCACTTTCACTTGCTCAGTATGATGTCAGCAATGTAGTTTTCATTTTCGAGCTCACCCTTGGTCACAAAGTCATTATCTGCATTCTCGAATTTATCAACATTGTTCATTCGTCAACAGCTTCCAGAAATTTTGACAGCTCACTCCAAACTTCGGCAACACTGGCAATGGATTTTCGTTGCACTCATCAGAATTTTCAGTCATGACCGGGCTCATGGAAGCCACTCAGCATGGAAAGGGCACCGAGCAAGTCAATCTTTAGCTCCCTGCTGATACGAATGCTTAACAGCAGTCTTCCTACCAGGCACATCTGATAGCTGGCTTTCAGAGAGAATATTAAACCTTGTGCTAGGAGTTGCAGAACTAACGTGGTATTTGGAGACAAAAAGCGCAGTTCAATGTTGCTGAAACTCACACTGCAGCAGTGCGATGAACAATCGTCCACATGCAAACACACTTTGCAACTTTTGCTTTTCAAATCCTCATTCCGCGATGATCTGCGATGACAGCCACTTGCTGAAAAGCTCCCCAGTCATCCCCGCTTTTGTGTTTGATGAGAGGCCACTGGAAATGAAAGTGCATTCCAAAGGCACCGCGGCAACTTGTTTTTGCAGATAACTAGGAGCCAAAGTTTTTTTGATCCGTTCAATTTGATTGCTTTGATGCATGGGCCTTGTTTTCTTTGCTGCCATGAGATTTGCCACCTCGACATGCAAGTGTCCTATTTGGAAGCATTTGCCAAAACAGAGCAATTTTATCAGCGTTCAAGATATCCTGGGGCTCATATCTTGCTGTAATGTCGGGCCAGTTTTCTTACGTTCATTTGTTCACACTGTCGAACTGTACAGCTCGCCTTTCGCCAGTAACTGCTTTGCCGACAATCTCGAGCCTTTCTTTTGAACCACTGTAGCCAACCAGAGCCACCGTGAAAATCCTCCTTGCCAAAGATGTCCTTTTCTTTTTGTTGGATCATGGGGCTGGACATGGGGAGGTTGTACGGCCGATCATCGAATAACCACTTGTACACGGCTGCCTCAACGCCTTCATACACAGCCGTGTGTATGCACCAGGAACCACGAGCACCGGGTCTTTTGTCCACTTTATCCTTAATCTCCGCCTTATTTTTCAAGAGTGTGCCAAGAGCGCTCTTCGGAATCTTGTACGCTGCTGCAACTTTCGACTTCTCACCCCGAAAGGCAAATTCCACCGCTTCATGTTAGACATCACAGCACAGGGGCGCGTTGCGAAGCACATCAAACGGGAAATGCAGAGAGATAACTTGCACGACCAGTGCGCTCACACGGTAAGAGTACAGGAAACTCTGAATGGCTGTCTCAGCAAGCGCTGCGGGCGGGTCAGGATCATTTTTTTGCAAAGGGGTGATGGCGACTCGACTGATGCGGCGCATCTTGGTAGGGAGAGCGAGTCATGCACCGCTGGGTTAAACCACTTTTGGAGTGAGTGGAGAGAAAAAGCGCCAGTTTCTCCAGTGCTACGAGGAAAAGCCAACTTCTGGGGGCACTTTTCCCCCCTATGAAATTCGGTATATCAGGAGGCGCTGCTATTCTTGTTCGACGTAACGATAATTTTCGCTATATATTTTCACTGTAACTATACCACGTTCAAAGTTGTTCGATATACAGGATAATTCAATATAAACAGGTTCGATATAGTTTGGTTCGACTGTGGTTTCTTCATCGTGATGTAGCAAATGACTTTATGCCAGCATGCCAGTGTGGTTGATCTCTTCCACAGCTATTGCCATATTTAGGTTTTACGACATTGCGCACGCATTGTATCAAGTTAAAATGAAGTTGCTGTGTGCCGTGTCTACATGTGGACAAAATCGTGGTCGCTAGCTGGTGAAGAGAGCAATGTGAACTGTGAAGTCTTGTTGTCCGAGAGGGCCATTTTCGCTGTACTTTGTCGCACATTTATCTATTTATTTATTTAAAATACCTTAAAGGCCCCAATGAAGGGCTTTTACTTTGTGCCCAGTGCACTCACATGGTCGCCCAAAATTAACCGGCTTGTGGCCAAATATGACCAATTGAACAAGAATTTGAAGCCATTAAACAATGCATATGACAGCCAGTACCAGGGAATGCGTTTCCGAATGAACAAGGGTCAAATTATTGAGCTTTTACTGTATACAACAAACATGTGACTAAACGACAAAAATGCCATACTGCGAGTTGCCATCAATTCCACAATAAAAGATGGCCCTGCTTTCGCATTAGCTTCTACTCAAATGGCTGCGGCTTTAAAGACATCCAAGATCTCGCTTCGGTTTTCTGTACATCAAACAGTGACTATTAAAATAATTATTAAATTGTGTTAATAATTAATAATTAATCAGGTGTTAATAAAGCAGAGCAGGTAATGAGAGCACTTACCTTTGCAGATGGAAATGATGAGGTCACCAAGGCTAGGAATGACTTGTTATCATACTTCAGTGTGTCCCAGCAATTTTTCAGGCTACTCACAGATGACTCTCGCGTACTTAGGGCACTTGTGGAACGAGCCTAGGTGTGACAAGTTAAAAATAAATAGGGGGGGGGGGGGGGGGGGCAGGGGCGTGAAGATGTTTCTATTAGTACGATGGGGGGAATAGAGTGCAATGCCCAGTAATGCAAAATTTGTATCTCTTCACACGAGAAAGAGTTGATGCAGACAAGGAAAGAGTGCATAATGGGCAGAAGCCAAAGAAAAGGAGATGTTGCAAGTTTCTGGCAGATTAAGCACGTCTAACTCCAACGAGTACATAACCTAGCCCAGAAATGCTAAGAAACTAGGCATGCGCACTTCGAATATTTGAACGAATCTTACAGTACTTGAATTCACTTTGACATGAACATAAATTATTGAAAGTATGAAAGTATTAGAAATAAAAAGTTAAGCTTAGATAACTGCACGTAAATCCCTTTAAATGTAGTTTCACTGCAGTGTAGACATGCTATGCCGTGAGAACACCTATTAAAAAAAAAAAATCCGCACTGTCGTGAAGCCCCACTTCAAAATGATAGTTATAGCGAGAAAACATAACGATGACAAAGAGACAAGAAGGATGTCATTCTGTTCTCGCACTATAACTATCATCATGTCATACAAACTAGCCCAAACTGCCACAATCCTAAGCCCACTTCAAGGTTAATTAACATAATACCCTCACATTGATTAATCATTTCTTAAGTTCAATATTGTAATATGGACATGCATGCTCTCAGTAATTTTTTAACCATAATGTACTTTCCCAGTTATCACTTGCATCCTAGTGATATTCAAACCTTGCTATATTCATAGTTGCTTCCGCTTCACTTCGAGCCAAAAGAATGACGTTTACACAAGCCCTTGCTCCAATTTGTAGAAACATTGTGCAGGTTAGTTGACTCATGACAAATATGCTCATTCTCCTCTATAATATGTGATACATACTATTCAAACTACTCCACTCAACTTATTCAACCAAATCACTACTCAGTTCAAATTCACTTCGAACCTAAAAACTATTTGCACACTCCTTCAAGAAACCAATGACTTCGGCTTCACCCTTCCATACTGCACAGTTGAGTACACAAAACCGAAAGAAAGTTTGTAATTTGCCAGAAATAACAGATCCTGATGGAACATCGCCAAGGAGATTGGTAATCAAAAAAATTACGCCACCTCCCACTGAAGAGAACAGTGAGTAGCATGTGAAGCAGCGCACGGGTCGACTTGAAGTTCCGTTCATCACAGGCACTTTGCCCGATGTAAACGCGACCTTGCAAGTGCGGAGCCCACCATGAATTCACTGTAGTTTCTGTTGCTGTAACTCATCCCAAAATCTTGTTGCGGCATGCCAGGCGGGTTCATCGCCACGCCACGAGAGAGCATGTGGGCTCATTGCGTGTCTGCAGAATCTCGTTTCCCAACGTCATCACGCCATTGTTGAGACATTGTAATGGGGAAAGGCCACAGCCTCTCACACAGCCCCTACACAGGCCGGAACGTGCTAGTGCGCGAGCACGTTCTGGCAGTGCTTGGACTAGCTCTTGCACATGCACAGTAAGGGTGGTCATGCACACCGGATTGAACTCTGCCATCAGCTGCTTCGCATCTAAAAACTGGTGTGGCACACATTCAGCAAGATCCCTTACAACACCACACATGGGCCAAAGAACTGCTTTGTTCAGATGCACTCACCTGCAGTGCAAGGAACATGAGGTGGATCCATATGCGTGGATTCTTGGTTTTCATGACAAACAGGCTCTTGTTGTATAGACAATGCTCCCCTTTCCCCTGGCACGCGAACTGAAGAATGGCATGCTTCTTGGCACGCCTTTCTGTATGGGCAGAAAAGAGAGACTGTTTCTGCAGAGGGCTCTTCTTGTGCTCATCAAAGGAGCCTCTATTTCCCTTATTGATCATTTCTGAAGGAAAATAATACATTTGCACAATACGGACATAAATGAATATACTTACTGTTATTTTGTTAACCCTTGAAGTGTTTATTATTATTTTTTTTTTGCAAAATGTATCCCATAAATGTGCATTTTCTTGCTGAATTGATTTCTTCAGATGAATCTATTTTAAAAAAATGTCTAAAATTTTTTGGATGAATGTGAAGTGAAAAAAAAATAAATTTGTGTTGGTACACACACACGGTTTACTCATAAGTAACAGCAGGATGGATTATAGAAAAAAAAACAAAAAAACATAACTGTTAAAAAATTATGCATTGAAAAATAAACACTTGGGTATTAAATGGACTTACAAACAGGCGCACAATCTGGGATTAAATGAAAATACGGAGGAAGAAAAGTCACTTTTGATCCAGCCAGCATCGTATCGCTACATGCACTTTTGAGGTGTCGCTCACTCATCCGAATCCGAGCCTTAACATACAGGCAATGACGTACGTCTTTGACTGTATGATGGCTGTAGCAGATGATGTACATGTACAGTCGAACCCCACTACAACAAACGCCGCTTCAACGAAATTTTCACTAGAATGAAAAATTCACGGTTCCCTGTCAGCAGTCCATAGGAGTCAATGCATAAATAGTGTTGCCACAACGAACGCTTTTTCTTCTTCCGTCCCACTTCAACGAAATTTCACAATACAATTCCAGGCTCAGATATTTATTGCTATACAGGAAACCCAACCTTTAACACTTTGATGCATTTTCAGAATCTGAAAATACGTCAACGAAGTTTAAAACACGCGTTGGCACCACCAGAAATTGCCGCGGTACAGTAAGCATGGGTGCTGCCATTGCTCGATAGCGATGGCAATGAGACTGCCCCGACTAGCTGTGACTGCCCTGCATTTGCCACTAGCTTGTTTCGAGCTGCAGATGATTCGAAGCTGAAGCTCAGTCGCTCTGTTCATGGTTTCCTTCACGCAGCTGCTGGGTGCTATCGCGGAGCGCTGCCTTTTCCGATTCCAATGCTTATAATTTTATTCGCGCTTCGCCAGTGTGGCACCTAATCAGAGTGTCTGTTCATATGCATTATCAACCAAATCAGCTAGCTGCAAGTGATGGATGATAAGAATGGCATAGAATAAGGCAAAAGTCACCGCTCCACGATACCCTGCCTCCATCTCGGTGTTGTCGGATACTTTTCACGGCGGACAGCTGCTGGTGTTAACGTGTTAGTGCAACTGTTTGGTTCGTTCACGAAAGCAGTTTTAGGCATTGTTTCAGTGCTTTTTATCATGGCCTCGCTATGAACGAATGAGAATCACGTCGTGCTGCTGCTGGAAAAGATTAGGAGGCAGCGGACCCCTTTTTAATTTTAAGAATAAACGTTCCTTTGTTTTGCTAGCTCAGATCAGTTATATTTTTTTTATTTCTCTACAACGAAATTCTCGCTTCAACGAAATATTTTCTGCACCCCGTGAGTTTAGTTGTAGCAGGGTTCGACTGTACGTCCTTGACTCTCCAAAGTTGTTAATTCTTCTTTGCTTTCTAGCAAGCTACTGCCCTCACAGTGAAATACATATTAACATTCTCAGCATTTTCTTTTTGACACCAAAACTGAGGCTCTGGTGGAGTGCCGAAGTTTCCTTATTGTTGAGACAAATAATGAAAGTGGGTGGAAGGCATGCTTGTTGTAGCTTATGAACATCACACAGTACTGTAGCAAACCTTGCACAGAGGTCAAGGTGGCATTTTGAGTCACAGGTAAAAAGAATTCCATGCAAGAATGCAATACATAGTGTGGAAGACCTTTTGCAATGATATATGTACACATGCGTACAGACAAAAACTCTCTCCAATTTTCATGCGCGCGCGTGCGCGTGCAAACACACACACACAGAGAGAGAGATGGTCAGACCACAGCTCCAAAACGCAAAGTCACAACCAGGTCGCCATAAATATTAGTGTAGTAAGGCATGTATGCTCCCTAGCATAATGAAGCACCTGCTAGGCAAAGTGTTCAGTGGCATGCATATTAAAAAAGAGTGAACATATTCGACAGAGATCTGCCTGGCTTGGTATAGAGTGACACAGAGTGAAAAATAATCTAATTCAATGCGCACCTTTCTTCCAATAAAGAAAGTCCATAAATTGCCTGTGCATACAAACGAAACCAAAGCCACATTGGAATGAACTTCCCGTGTAGGATTCTTTTGCGTGTGACCGAGCTGCGTCAATCATATTCGTTCTCTTTTGAAGTGCGAGAAGTGATGTGCTGCTGTTATTGTAAATGCTCGTGTCAAAACAAAGTTATCTTGCACGGTAAAGATAGCAGTGTTGCGTCCTTTTTTGCGGGTTCAAAGCCCCTGAATACAAGGAAAAGGTTTTCACAAGCCGAAAAACTATGTGAATCTCACAAATGAGCTTGCCAACTAGCTGAAGCTGCTTTGTTTATATAAGTCTGGTCGAGGTAACTGCCCTCCATATGCATGCAAAAAAGGCATATCCAGATGTGATCTCAAAGTTAGGAAAACTGGATCACAGAAGAAACTAAGGTCACAGGAGAATAAATTTCCCATTCTCAGAAGACATACTGTACCTGTTTGACTCTTCTTTTTTTTCTATCAACCTAGGGTTTGTTAAGTTTTAATTTCGTCCTCATGAACACTTAATTGGTGTTAGATTGGAGTAAAGAAAATGCTTTTTTTCCCTGATGCTCTCAATGAGCAGTTATACAAAGTGAATTGGCGTAAAACTGCACCGTTTAACAATGGGTTTTACTTAGGCTAGTAAGAATAAAAATTTGACGAGAATAATTTCAGATCGAATTCGAACAGTATGTATATAACATATTATAAAAAAAATGGGCATATCTGTCATGATCTGTCTAACCTACACAACATTTTTCAAAAATTGAAATGAGCCCTGTGCAAATGGCATCCTTTTTGGTTCAAAGGAAGTGGAAACAACTTTGAAAATAGTAGCAGGATTTAACTTTCACTAGAGTGCAAGTTATAAGCTTTAAAATATGTCACGTTTGAAAATTTCCTATACTTACAGCATATAGGCCGGTATAACAAGCTTTTAAGCTTAAAAAATAATCAATGTAAACATAATATGTTTATTTAACCTTAATATAAAACTTCACGGCAGTGCGGATTTCCCTTGAATAGGTGTTTTCATGGCCTTGCATACCTGCACCCCAGTGAAACCACCTTCACAAGAGGTTACAAACTATTATGAGCAGCACGGTCCACAGTTAAAGGGAACACCACAATGAGCGCCGTTTGTATTGCCGGCTATCTAACAGCAAGTGGATTAAGTAACAATGTTCATGTACAGCACTAGTCTCTCAAAACGAGTCATAACTGTGAATCACCAGTATTCTCTTGCGAATCTAAGACCCTGTGCTCTTGCAGGAGAGTGAAATCTAAGCATGTCGTGCATAAAAGTGTTCCCTTGAACAGTGTACCCGTCTGTACCAATTAGTTAATTCCGAGTACTTTGAAATTTGCAATATTTTAATTTTGATTTGAAACAAATTCAAATATTCTGGGGTTGTGCTAATATAAACTAAATATATTAGCACAAATATAAAAAAAAATATTCTGGGGTTGTGCTAATATTCGAATGCTCTAAATATTCACTCGAATATTTAAAGCATTCGAATATTAGCACGAGCCCAGTTTTATTATATTACAACTATGATAGTTTTGCTGAGACCAAACTGATTTATCACAAAATATGGGACATCGCGAAACAGGAGGACATATAATCGATGTTGCCCTGTATACGGCACATTCGGCAATACGACGGACACTTGTTTGTACAACATTGTTGTAGACTTACAGTGTGAGCCACAAATAAGACATGAGTCTTACCTAAGTGCATTTACATTTTTGGCACAGCACTGCACAGTGGAAGGTAATATTTCTTACATTTAAATGAGCAACCACTACTCACCTTCGATGGTACATTTGGATGGCAGTGGGAGCTTGACAAAAATGGTCTGCATGTATGCTTTGATCTTGTCTAGGTGTTTCTCACAAAAGTGTTGCACTGCATCTCGCATGGGGTATGGCTCGAACACTGATATCCTCTGTGAGACATGACAGAGCAATGAAGGCACGCATAATCATGTTAAGCCTCACTCAAGCTTAGAAAGGATGAAGTTTAGATATGAATACTTCGAAAAAAAAAAAAACATTTGTCATTTGAAAAATGTTGACTTTATTCACAAAAATATATCTATTTCCTTGTGAATTTGGTGCCAAAACATCAGCACTGGCAAGATGACTTGACATCGTGAACGGCAGACTATTTGATTGCATTTGAATTGCCTTGACAATAAAAAAGTTGCTCGTGCCTGCTGTGCAATCTTTAGCTCTTTTACTGTACAATGTAGAGCTTTTTTACATAAACACAAGCTTAAATAGATGCTACCATAAAAAAATTGTGACAGCAATGAGATGATGTCAAAATTCATGACTGCCAAGTAAGCTGAAATGCCCGCTCCAAGTTGGTGGTGTTACTGTTCTTTTATTCTATGCTTTTCTGAGCTGTGAATGTAGGCTACCGAGTTTGTTTTCATGCTTTTCTTTGGGAAGCAATAATGTAGACTATCAGAGGTGTACACATCTACCTTCATCAATGCAACCTACACCATAAAAACATGTCCATGTTCTGTGAAAAGCTGGTTACGTATAAAGCTGTTGTGTAACCACCAAATTATGACGACTAAAATTTATGACATCATATCAGATCGTTCTTAATTTTGCAGTCATGGTGCATATGTGACATTACAAAGCAATAAATGTGGTACCCATGAACAGTTACCATGATGATATTAAAATGGAGCTTTTGTGACAGTTGATTCGCTGCTCTAGTTTAAAATAAATTATTTAATTAAAAAAAATGTTTTAGTTGTCGGTTTGCACAGTGTACATGCTAGAGGTATAAACATGACTGAATTAAAGGCATCACAACAGAATACTCACCTGTGCATTAGGTTGCACTACCTTGCGTGGCACTACTGGCACAGCTTCGTCCTCAGTAGCTGAGCTGGTGCCCCCGCCGCTGCCTTTCAAATGCTGCTGGTTGCAGCCTGAGCTCAGTGAGCCACTGTTCGGTGCGCCGAGGCGTGAAGATGATGACGTGCCCCCTTCTGCGTAGGGTGGAGGTGTGGCAGATGACGAGGAGCAGGAGGGAGTGGGGCCCAGAGGGGGCGGGGAAGGACTGGGCACCGCCCCCTTGGGGGAGGTGCCACCCCCTCCAGCCATGTCTGCAGGCCCCCGCCTTGCCACATTGCTGGTTATAGACACGGTCAGAACTGGGTGACGACCTACCACTGGTGATGGTTGCGCTTCTTCTATCAGTGTTGGAATGCTGGGCAAAAAGACGCACACAAGGTGAAAAATTATCAAGGGCACTTGAAAAGCAAAAAAAAAAAAGATCATGTGTCATAAACTGAAAAAAAAAAGTAAAGTGTGCTTTCATTAAGCTAGACTTACACAATGTGCAGGAAGAAAAAACACTGATTGCCTCCCAGAAAAAAAAATAGAGGCATGAAGAAAAACAAGGGGTAAGGAAAGAGATAAATTTATGGCACCATCTAACTTCTGCAAGACCAAGATTTCGCATAAATATGCCACTTGCAGCATGAAGAACATGCTACTTGCTGTTGTATTTGCATAGTCAAGTGCTCACTGCATTCTAAGCATTACAGTGTCCAAGGCATTGTAGAAAAAAAACTTTTCTACATGTTACCACGTGTTCCTCACCAATATCAGTGCCCTATGAGACGGCAAAGGCAAAGGGCAGTTGATGCACGACTAACTTGATTACAGTCATAGCTATCGCTTCTCGTCTGCTGCTATGAGCAAGATAAGCTTTTCACTGAAGGCAGCACTACACCCACTACTAGAGTTGTGAGCTGGGATACACAAAAATGCGTAATTCTTTCGAATATCATAAACAACAGCTATCAACAGTGCACCCTGCACCAAGGTTGTCTGAAAAAAAAAATAATAGGAGTAATCATATTGCTGTTACCTAAATTAATGTATTAATTATTGATGAATCAAGTTGCCCGTTATAAATTAGAAGTTTGAAAAAAGAAAAAGAAGAGCATCACAATAGCTATAAAAGTCGGAACTTTCATCAATGAAATCCAATGCTTCAGCGAAGAGCTCTATGACAGTAGGCAGACTTCATGTTACAGAAAATAAGTAACCAGTTGCAATTACAATTACATCTGTTAAAATGTAATTGATTACCATGGTTAATTACAACCCAAGAAATGTAATAAATGACTTTTGTATTAACTTTTCAAAGATTTATAGCCCTAAGAGAATACCACAAGTTAACTCATAGCTACGATGAACTGCTGAGGCTTGCATGGTAGAGAGAAGGCTGGAGGCTTGTCTGTAGACTAGGAGGCTTACTGTGGCTTCTGGACACAGCGCTACAGGTTAACTTCCAACATGAGTTGTTTTCGAAGTTGTCTTCCCTTATTATTCTTTGTTTCTTCATTAAGAGGAAAGCTGCTGCACTGAACACTCTCTCAATGCATGCGCTGGAGGTAAGAGTGGTATTATAACATAGGAACCCTGCGCACCCGCTCATAGTTGCACAGTACGTCGATGCTTGTGCCTAGGCCCACTGTGAAGTATTTCATTTTGCTGTTGGTGGCGCTCAAGTAAGGTGTTGCACGTGAGGTCAAGGAAAAGGTGAAAAGTTAGGCTCTGGAAGAACGCCTGGTCTAGGACGAGAAGCCCCTACAGAGCGGTGGCACATTTTTCTGGACGAGGATTGCTGTAGAAGACGGGTTACAACTTGATCTTTCAAAAATGATAAAAGTAATTTATTACTGGTAATAAATTACAAAATAGTGTTTAATTACCAAGAACATCACAGTTCTGAAAAAGTAGTCGATTAAAGCACAAAAATTAACTATTGTGACAAGATTACAAGAAAAGGTAATACAAGTAATCAATTACTTTAATGTGTTACGTACTACTCTGAGTGCGAGGTGCTCATAAGCAGTAAACAATTAATGCAGCCATTGTTGTTCATGTTAAGAAAGAGTGAAACATCAGTAAACCAGCAATAAGGCGAAACACTAAAACCTTTAGGCAATACACTAAAGACTAGATCTGTGATAGACACAGTGGTACATTTATATTGCTACATGCATGCAAATTGAGATTCTAGGGGGCGACGCACGTGTGTGCCTGACGAGGAAGACGAAGGGTGGTCTCCGCTCGGTGTCTAGTCTACCGGTCACGCCGCTGCTGCTGCTGGTTTGAAATATATTTCATCCACAGCCTCGTCGATATGGCGTCTCTCTTCCGTAACAATATAATTACAATGAATTTTCGGATATAACGAAGTATTTTCATGCAGGTGTGAGTTTGTTACAATGTTTAAGTGTTGATGGTAAGTGAAGAAATGTAAGTACACTGTAACCCTATTTTGTAAGACCACATTTTTCGCTGTGTGTAGGCAGGGTGCGTAAGGCAGATCATAAATATTAACACTAAATAAGCTTAACCATGTCAATAATAATGTGCGAGTGGAAGGTTCCTTTCTTAATCGTTTATGTCTGTCAACGCTTGTTTTTCTCCACCAAACTCCCACAGCGATAAATTTCTGAGCAGGCTAGCATTTATCCCTAATCAACAAGAGGGCCCCACCTCATGCTCTTGTGGGCTGAAGTGGTCGTGACGGTGACGCCGCAGCTGGACACCCGGCTTGTGTGCGCAGCTGGGACTGAGCTCAGGTTATGTCGGCTGTTGAGTGCCGACAGGCTCCGGTTGACAGGAGAGTTGGAGCTGAGCTTTGACATGCTCATGTGTAGGCCACAGGGAGAGCTTAGCCGGCTGTTGCTCTGTGCATGGGGAGCTGCAGCGAAAATCATTACTATGGCTACATACAGGCGTGTAAATCGTCAACACAATAAAATTGAAAAACTGGAAATGGCTGCTATTGTATTTCTAGCAGGATATTCTTTCCAAGTTGAAACCCCATGTCCTGCTGCATGTTACACCATTTCTGTGTGTCATAAGAAACATAGGTGCTGCTCACAACACTCACAAGTTTCGAAGTGCATTCGGAATGATAAGAGGTTTGTTGTGCTTGGTCATTTATGTAAACGGCTGCATACTAGGTTTGCATGAATATTTGACAGTACAAATCCGTTTCAATCATAATTTAAATTATTGAAAATTTCAAAGCATTCAAAATGAACAAACAAGTGTATATTAAATCACATATAACCCTCTGTAGAGATGGTTTCACTGCAGTGAAGGGGTGTGCTACAATGAAAACACTTTTTGAGAAAAGATACACAATGCCGGCAAGCCTTATTTATTTCAAGGTGGAAGGACCCTCCCATCGATCATTATTTATTAACGTTAAGAGCTTGTTATGCAACTTATATAGTATAGTACATTAAAAAAGTTATGGACCTTCTCCCCAATGGGAACCCTGATATGATGTGAAGCAGCAGCGGTGCGCACGGCGTTGACCCTGTTGAAACGGGCGTCGACGTGGGTGCTGGAAGAACGGTTTGAAGCGAAACTCAGTGCAGCATTTACTCGAGCGAACGTTTGAAACGTAAAGACATAAAAGGCAGCTTGGGCTTCCTGTAAGTCTTATCGCTGAAAGACTGTTCGCTCGATGTGCGCTTGAAGGTTGTGAGCGGTGGAGTGGGTGAAGTGAGAGAGATGACACACGGCGAGCGGCGGCAGGCTAGGGAGAGAGTAACATCAACGCGTGCACACTGCGAAGAAAGGCGTGATCTACTTGGCACCGCCCCAACACCTGCAGCCAGGGGATCGCGGTGCGAACGAAGGGACAGCATTATACAGGCTAGTCAAAGAGCTGCTTCGCATCTAAATGTAAAATGTTTTAGAGTTTACGAAAGTCATATTTTCCTACTATTCAAAGTCGTTTCTCCTTCCTTCAAGCTAAAAAAAAAGGCTTTTGTATGGGCCTTACATCAATTTATTTAAATATAGTATTGTGCAGGTTGGTTGGTTCATGACAAATATGACCAATTTTGTTTTACAATATGTGATATATATACTATTCGAATTTCGTTCAATATTATTCGAATGAGATCATTATTCAAATCAAATTCACTTCGAACTTAAATGTCACTATTCGCACAAGCGTACTGCCAATGTAGTAGCATTAGGGATGCACACACACATATAGAGCTTTTGACACTGAACTATTCCAATACCTCGAGATAAAAATGCCGGTAACAAAAAGGGGTTCATATTCTTATTAAACTCATACTACATGCAGAATGTACAGCAACTGTTAAAAGCTCCCAAGCCATGCTGCCATAGGAATACATGGGATAGTCACCTGTAGGACCCCGCACTTTTTGCCTGGATGCAAGTGCACTTAGAGAAAGTCTCTTGAGCAAATCACGTAGCCTCAAGTTGTGAATAAGCCTCATAGAATGTGGCATATATATTTAACATGACAGGAAACAAAAAGTTCACGATTGGTGTAATGTTTATCTTTTTTCTTTATTTTATATTTGGCACTCACCTGTGTCACATTTAGCCATTTGAACTACAAAAAGTAGATTCAATCTTTGATGCTGTAAGTGCAAGAAAATATATCTGTTTGTACAGTATAATTTTTATGAACAGCTGTGCTTCAGCAGCGTTTTACAGCACAGCATTGTGACTGTATTTCACATGGCAGTGGCATGTAGCATCATTCTGTGCAGAAAACCAAACTGGAACCTGTGTTCAGGTGAGCACGATGTTTAGTATTTGCAAAAACTTGAAAGGACCCTAAAGTCAATATTAAGTCGTTGTTGATTGCTGAAATAGAGGTCCAGAAACCTCGTAGTGCTACTTTTGTGCCTTTTGTTTATTTTGAAATAAACTCACATTTTTGTCGTCTGCAACACGTTAGCGCACTTCAAATCTCCTGCCTGAAAGCGGTCTGTTTCACATCACTGTTGCTGTGCCCAATGTTGCCCGCCTTTACTGCACAACCACCAGCACTAGTAGCAGCAGAGCGAAAGTTCCAGGAGCCACAGAAGCAACAATGGCCGTTGAACAATTTTTCTGCCATGACCTCAGAGAGGATGGACACGTGGCCCGTTTTGTTTGGTTCAATTTAGCCCTGCTAGATGGCACCATCTATCCAGCCTATCCAGGCGAAAATGGAATTTTGAACCCCTCGTGCCATTCCCCATAGTAACGACAGGCGGTTCTTTTTTCTATAAATCGATTGATATGTGGGGTTTATTTAACGTCCCAAAACCACCATATGATTATGAGAGACGCTGTAGTGGAGGGCTCCGGAAATTTCGACCACCTGGGGTTCTTTAACGTGCACCCAAATCTGAGCACACGGGCCTACAACATTTCCGCCTCCATCGGAAATGCAGCCGCCGCAGCCGGGATTCGAACCCGCATTTTTCTATAAATCAGACAGAAATGAACAAGCAGCATTTTATTATGTCTCTTGATGCATATAAGATTTTTTTATTGCAGTTAGTTTGATTACTGGTGATTAATTGTAGTCAGATGCTCTGATGTCATCGTGATCACTTCAAAACTATCCCACTTGTGGGGTCCGTCGTGTGGTACATTTAGCTTAATTTCTCGGTAAATAGTAGGGCACTGCTGTTGATAACACTGCCGTTTTAGACGTTGTCATACATTAAGCTTTCACTCTGACATAAATAGTTATTTGCCTTTAAGGGGGGAGGTGGCATTGAAAAAAAGCTTTTTTGTTTGTTGACCTACAGCAATGAAATTTGACATGCATACTCATAAGTGTCCCGAATAGGGAAATATGCAGTTTCATCAATATACCTTCAGAAGTTCTCAAGTTACATAATGCTACATGGTCCAATTATATGGTCTGCTCGTGGAAAGCCTAGCGCTGTAACAAAACATGCCAGGAAGCTGTGAATGGTGTTGATCTTTACTCAAAAGAAAGTTACAGGGTATGGCACTCTCAGAATTCTTTAATAAGTTCTCTCTTTTTTTTTTAGAGATCATCATGGCTGCCAACACACATTGTCAGAAACAGTGGCATGGACAAATCGTCTAGAAAAAAAAACAGGGCCATAAAACAGAAATTGAAGATTGCTGTACCCACAAGCAGTGTTCAGGGATTCAGGGAGAAAAAAACAGAATCGAAATCGGTCCAGTCATTCCCTTGCTATTCTTTCCACGAGCAATGCACGATGTCTAAAACACACTTGTGAGAAAAAGCTTTTCGAAGTTTTTGACAGGCCTTTTTCGATGAACCTTCTTGTTTCTTGTTAGATATCGATGAAAATTGGCACAGGCACTAAGAATGACCTCACAGTGCTTTCATAAAAATTTTGAAACGATACCACAAATACTTTACGACAGACAGACAATAAAATTTATTTGATTCTGAGGAGCTTTCGCGGGAACCCCTATCGCGGCCACGCACCCCACGGTCATATGGAGTGCTGTCAATAAGCTTTTGAGAGACATACTTTACGAGAGACAAATTATTTCTTCATTGAACCTCGTGGAAAGGCTGAGCATAATGTAAAAAAGACATTATTGAGAAAACTGCGTTTAAAGTTTCAACTTTTCTTTATGTCGCTACGACACCTAAAAAGTGTGATCTCAGGTCTGTTTTGTGATATTTGCTTCTTTTCATGATTTACTCCTTTTCATGATTTACAAAGAAAAAGTATGGACTTTAAACCAAGTTCTTTGTATGAAGGAGTGGTGTTATAGGCATGACAGAAAAAAATGTAATTGAATAAGACCATATGCTGAAATGATTACACATTTTTTTGTGCTGAAGTTGTAATTAGTGCAATTAAGTACTTGATTACAAATAATCACTGAACATTTTTTTATTTGGAGAGAGGCTTATTGCATCAGAAAAATAGATCAAACCATGACGCCCCATGCCTTCTTTCCAAACAACAAAGTTATGGGCAGAAGACAGGTGGCACAGGAATTTTCAGCAGTATAACTAATGACGCGAAACGGGCATATAAAAATTCGTGCTTCTGATTCATACATGCTCTTTGGCCACTGTAGCCGTGAAATGCATCATCATACAGCCGGTCGCGGAAACTCTAATCTAAGAGGCTTTCATTGCCTCGGAACATTCATAGGCATTCGTGGCGATATCAAGCACGGCTCCAAGCACGTCTAAATCGCATCACAAAAGCTTATTGACAGCACTCCATATGACCGTGGGGTGCGTGGCCGCGTGGACAGTGCAGCTGGCGCGTAATGCACTTGCTGGCGGCGTTCGGTGACGATGCACGAAATGTGTAACTACGATGACAAAAAATCGGCGCGCACTGCGCTTGGCATCGCATTTTCGAGTGATGACACGCGAAACTTCTAGCCACTGTTCCGAGCAATCCTTGGCAGTGAAGGGGGGGAGGGGGAATGACGAGCGAGCTTCACTGTGTTGTCCGCTGCCGATGCCTAAAATGCCCGTACGTGGTTTAGAGGAGCTAGCGAGTGATGTGCTTCATTCCTTGCGAAGAAGCACGTCGCCAAGAGTGCGCTTGCGTGTCATTCCTGCCCGCATCCGCGCTGTCGGCGGAGTTAGGGCTAAAGACGACTCCGATGATGCGCCGCGCTCGTAGACCGCGTGCCCGCTCGTAGTAACCTGATCGCGCATCTGTTTACTGCTCGTAACTAAAGCGTAATTATATCTTAAGTGATAATCAAGCCGTGAACACGTCACAAAGTAGCAATTTTCGAGAGCCATGCCCTCGCGACGCACAAGCAGCACACGACGATCTCCCGGAGCGAGCATCGGGCCAATGGCGAGGCGAGCTGAGGCAACATGGCGACCACAGCCAATCAAGGGCCTCAGAACGACCTTCAAACATTTGCTTTTTGTGCGCTTGTTCTTAAAGGAAGAAGCCATCTGAGGCGGGAAAGTTAAACACAGCGAAATGCTCTTTCCGATGAGCCCAAGAAGCCGGCTCCTAGCCTAAGCAACGCGAAGCTATAATTTTTTTAAAATCGCAGTTTCCTCGCCATTTCCAGGAAAAGTTTTGCTACCTAGGTAGGTGAAGAATTTTCCGAAGCACTTCTGCGCGGTTTTCAGTGTAGACATTTTGGAATTAAATACAAAAAGAGTTCCAGAAACTGAAAACTTGAGTTTCAAAAAATCGATTTTTTTGCCATGTTTCGCGATCGCAAAGCTGCGTCCCCCCTTACTGTCCCTTTAAATGAGCAAAACAATGCCAGGGATTTGTGGACAGAATATCCTACACCACTATAAATTGCCTAAAATTTAATAAAAGCTGCATGCTTAATAATAAACTGCATGCTTAGTGCTGGGTTTAACAGATGTGCCACAAAAGATTGAAGTTGTAATATACAAGCATTGATGAAACCTCGAAATGATGCGTCTAGGAACATATGGCTCTTCAGAAGCCTGCTTAAAAAATACAAGCTGTGAGGAAAAAGAGCCCTCACCATTGTGCATGTGGTTTGCCGAGGGCAAGCGGGTCATACTCCGATGGGACAGCTGACCCGAACCCAGGTGGCCCAGGGAACGGGCGCTGGCCTCCCGTGACGAAGAGGCCAGCATGCCAGGGGCTTTTGGAGCCTGACTAGAAACCGCACTGCCCACTGGGGTACGCCCTGCCGGTCCTGCTGGCATGGTGGCACCCCGGCTGGATGAAAGGTCATGCCTGCTACCACCGACTTTGACGATGGTGACGCCTCCTGTTCGGTTTACGACTTGCGCCCTGAAAAGTGTTACACCATGCACACCACTCATGTCAGCAAAAATACTTCTTTCAGCGAAGTCCACCAGAAGAATGCACTAGCTTGTTAATTACACCTCAGCTCTTACTCTAGTTTTCTGATCGCCTACATGTACAGGCTCAGTAAAACACAGAACACAACTGGCACTTCAACTCACTGTTTCCCAAGTTACAAGCAAACAAATTTCCCTTTGTTAATTTGTACTTCATTCATCAAGTGCAAGTGACCCCACAAGCCACAGCAGCTGTTACCACAAAAATTCTCAATGCAAAAAGAAATACAGTCCTGTGTATTGTGGGGTCTCGAAACGGAGAGCGCCACGCTCTTGGAGTGAACGAACCAAAGAACACACATTTATTTAACTACTTTCAGAATGACGATAACGTCAGCTGAATTAAGATACATCAATTCTCATCAACACGCTAAAACAACCTTACACAATATTACCATACACTCAGCAACATAACAAACAGAAGGCGGCGAACGCTTGACTCATCACGAGGGCCCACGAGCTACGACCCGCGGTGCCGCTCTCATGGGCCCACCGCGAAAGACAATTGCTCGCGCCAACCACCACCCGCCAAGGAGACCCGCTCATCTCTGCCACTACCAAGGCTTGCTGCGAGACGTCACCCCCGGCGCTATCGTTCTAGCAACCACGATGATGATGATGATGGTGGTGGTGATGAACGCTCGCGAGCACGACAACCCGAAATGCGGCCTATGCGAGAAACACGTGCGCCACGAGGTGCAAACAACTTTACAGGGGTGATAGCAATGCCCACAGTATATACTATATTTACACGATTGTAGGTCGACCAACTTTGTCTTAATTTGAAATCCGAAGTAGGGAGGTCGACCTAGAATAGAAAACTAGTTTCAGCCTTTACTCCTGACTGCGAAGGTATTGTTTGCAAGTTTTTACAGTAATTAGTAGCTTTGCTTCTAATAATGCCAAAATTATATCGTAAATACTCTAATGCATTGTATAATTATTGATAACAGTGTTAATTCAAATTGATATTGCGTCAGTTCGAAATGACCGCCTAAATACAATAAAAAACTAGCGCCCCGCAGCGGAGCAGCGACTGAGACTACGTGCGCTTAAACTTTGGTGACCCTGAAACGCGCTGTTTTGGTGGTGAGGAAGGAAACAATGTGGGTGTTTTGAGCGTGTCCCTCCCAGAAAAAAAAAAAAAAACATTTGTGGCGTAAGCAGCCTAAACCATCTTGAGAGCAGCTGGACAACGGAGCGAGAAAGATGATGAAAAATGGTCCTTGCCAGATGCCGCTCAGGGTATTGCATGCGCCGCGCAAATGTTCTTGACCTCTCCGATGTCCCAAAGGAAGCCCGTCTAGGTGAAACCACAGAAAATGTCAACTGTGCCTGAATAGTCAGATAAGCACGCATGCTTACTTAAAAACCAAATTAATATATCTTCTAGACAATGCTCGCCACTAATAATTGGTCAAAGTTGGCCCTGCATGCAGGACTATCAGACAACACAAGCATCTCGAGTTTCCAAATTTGGTGTCAGGGGTACTTTAAGCCTTTCTAAGAATGATCCCCGTGTATTTGCACAAAGCTAGTTTTTCTAGAGAAGTACAGCTTTAAAGCACTGCCGTAAAGCCATTTTGGCCCACACATTGGCTTTACAGCGCAGTGATGTTCAGTGCAGAAAATTTTCCCTTTTTTGGGGAATATTTGCCTGTCATTTTGAGCCAAAGGGAAAAAGAGAATCTTAATGATATTGCATGGAATTTCAGGAATGCATAAATTCTCCCATGACGACCGATAATTAACGGTCACAGTGTGCCTTCATCTGCTGTAATCTGTTCCGACGCATGCACCACGCAAGCATGCATGGCCTTTGAGATTTGTTTGATATTTACATAGAGCGATTTCTAGTTCTTCATTGGTGTTAGACTTGAAGCCCACAATGTGCAGTGGACTAACAGTATATAAATTAATAAAGTCATGCTTTTGTTGTGCGGCAGTGGAAAGGCTAGTGATGATTCAAAAATCGCCAGTACGTGAGACACGTGTCATTATAGTGTGTGTGTGTGCGTGGATGAAGGCGAAAATTAGTACTGTTGTGCAGAAAATTTCGCTGGGAATTTCGTCAACATTTTCAGGGAAAAATCTCCGAAATAGAGAATTTTCATGTCTCTAAATTGGAATTGTTCAGCGTAGTGCGGAACATCACTGTAACAGTGTGGCAAAAAATATATATTTTTTTTAATAAAATGTGCTCCTTCTTCCCCTACCCCCTTTTTCCGAAGCGCGATTCTAGGGGAGTCAACCTACATTCGGGTCGACTTACAATCGTGGAAATACGGCATGCATAACTGGTTCTCAAATTATTCACCGTGTGCTGCTTCCATGATGAAATGAAAAAGGAATGAAGAAATGAACGGGGGCCACAGAATACTTTTCAGTCGAATAACTTTAAAAACTTACACAGCTAAATAATCAGGAAATCACCAATAACAAAAGTACATTTACTTCATCTGACTTGTTGCTTTATGAAGTGGAGACAAAATCTAAATTGATTCAACGCTTTTGTTCAATGACCCTTTTAAGAGTGTACAATTGGACGTAGCCTCTCCTGTAAGATTTATGCAAAAACAATATCTGGGATTTCACGTGCCAAAACGATATGATTATGAAGCATGCCGTAGTAGAGGGCTCCGGAACTTCGCACCATCTACAGTCGAACCTCGATATATCGAACGGCGCGGCAATCGCGAAATAGTTCGATATATCCAGAACTTGATATAAAAAAATCACGAAAAAAATGCGTCAACAGCTTGCTGAAAACGACCAACGAACCGTTCTTCAAGCGTGCTGCAGTAAATACTCACTTGAACATTCAAACATAGTATTTATTGTGTTGGTTTAAAATATTGAAAAAGAGTAGCCTGTTTTTTGTTGGCCATGGCGTGTTTGACGACTGTGTCCTCAATATAGTCCAGGCGATCCATAAGTGATAGGCCGGTGCCTTCAATCGCGCCGCAGCGGCGGCACACAAGGGCCAAGGCAGCTACGACCTCAGCCGATGTCGGGAGCGGGGCACCATCAGCGCTTGCGGGATCCACCTCGGCAGAGTCTTCATTTGGCTGCTCAGCAGTAGCTTCGGCGACAATCTCCACATCTGTAAGCTCCGCTGTTGTGAGCTCCGCCATTCGGAGTTAGGCCTGTCGCGCACCACAGCGCGCGACAGGCCCAACTCCGAACAGTGCGCAACAAGCCAAACTCCGAACGCACGAACACTGCGAGCACAACGACCGATGCCTGCTGATGCTACGGGGGAGGAGCTTGCAACAAGTGCGCAGTGTGCCGTTGACACCATAGAGACTGCAACGACTGCAAGCTGCAAGGCTGCAGCGTGAGTCCGGGTGTAAAGCGCGCACATGGCGCGCACATGGCGTGCCCATGCCGGCTCGCCTGACTGCTTTCCCTTTCCCGGCGGCAGCGCGTGTCGCGTCCAAAACAGCCGTCTGCGTCCTTTCCCTCCTATACTTTCCTCCTCAATCTTTACTTCCCGCTCCCCCTTCCCCCACGCGAAGCCGTGTCGGTGCCTTTGTATTGAAAGAAAATTACAGCTCCGCACTTTTCTCTTCACTTTCCTCATTCAAAAACCTCTACCGCAAGGCTGCGGCGCGTGTACGCCGCTACGTTAAAGTGGCGCTCTCGGCGCCATCGATGTGTGCAGAATTCGTAAACGCCCGCCGCTCTACCGCTACTTTCGAGAGTTGCGGGAAAGCTCGCTGCCTGTAAATGGAGCGCATCCATTATATTTCAAACTTTGTTTAAAATAAAAAATCAATAATGCATGCAATTTCCCGCGTGATATAAGAACCGTTCGATATAGGCAATGATTCGATATATCCGTCTTCGATATATTGACGTTTGACTGTAGTGTTCTTTCACTTCCACAGAGAATGCACAGTGCATAGGCCTCAAGCATTTCACCTCTACCAAAATGCAACTGCTGCGGCCGGGATTGAACGTGCGGCCTTAGAGCCAAGCACTGTAAATACTCCACCTCCGTGGCAGGCTTAGATCCATGCAGGTGGAGCATTCATACAGTCTTGATTTTACTAATGCTAATTAATTAAATGCTAATAGGACATTCAGTACAATACCAGTAGAGATTTAATAAAGTTATGTAGAAGACAACCTGTGGGCTGCTGTGGCTGCATCTGCCTTTAGCTGGTGTAGATAAAAGCGGATTGTGGATGATGCCACAGGCTCAGGTAGCTGACTGCAAATCTGAAAAGAGCAGAAGAGACACTTAGCTTGGCAACACAATTCAGCTATTACTAGACTACTGAATTATTAGCCGAACCCCTTTATAAGAGGCACTCATGTAAGAGACAAATTGGTATTATAGAAACCGGTATGCCTGGATTGAAACAGGGGTTGATCAGAACAGAAACACGGTACCTTGCTTATAAGAGACCCCTCATGGAAGTGGCAAGAAATGCTCCCCGGTGGGTATCTCTTATAAATGGGTTCAACTGTACAAGGCACAAAACTATACAAGGACAACAGGTCAATGCAGACACTGCTGAATTGCTAAGCTTACATTATTTATTTATAGACACAACACACACCTTGTGCACCTCTGTATCTCAATCTCCACACATTTGTTTCGACTTTGAGCACTAAAGCAGCCACACACAACTGTCCAACCAGTAGTACTTGAAGGCCCCTTGGACAATAGATCATTTGAACCTAAAATATCTGCAGAGTGCTTGGTCACCACCTCCAAGGCCAGGTGGCACCTGAACCTGGGGGTTCTATTCAGGTATTTTCCCCATAGGAGAAACCTGGAGGCTTACAATGAGGGTTCAGCTTAAATTGATGACAACACAGTGAGCGATGGAAAGAAAAATGATAGGTGTAACCTTAAAACACAAGAAGCGAGCAGAGTGGGTCAGGGAACAAACTGGGGATAAGGATATCATAGTTGATATGATATGTCGGGTTTAACGTCCCAAAACCACCATATGATTATGAGAGACGCCGTAGTGGAGGGCTCCGGAAATTTCGACCACCTGGGGTTCTTTAACGTGCACCCAAATCCGAGCACACGGGCCTACAACATTTCCACCTCCATCGGGAATGCAGCCGCCGCAGCCGGGATTCGAACCCGTGACCTGCGGGTCAGCAGCCGAAAGGATATCATAGTTGAAATCAAGAAGAAGAATTGGCCAATGGCCAGGCACACAGCACGTAGGCAGGATAACTGCTGATCATTAACGGTAACTGACTAGATTCCCAGAGAAGGAAAATGCAAGGGAAGACAGAAAGTTAGGTGGGCCGATGAGATTAAAAAGTTCGCAGGTATAACGTGGCAGCAGGAAACACAAGACTGGGTTGATTGGCGGATCACGGGAGAGGCCTTTGTCCAGCAGTGGGCATAGTCAGGCTGATGATAATAATGATGATCATTTTCCCCATATCTCACAATCACAAGGGCCCACCTCAGCTGCTATTTGAAAAACCTGTGCACTGTTAAAAAAAAAAAAAAAAAAAAAACTATACCAGCCCTGCAGGGTGCCAAGGTTGCTTTGATAATTACCGTATTTACTCACGTAATGAATGCACTCGTATAATAATTGCACCCTTCACTTCAGTCAACAAAATTTGCATCTTTTTTTTTTCTCTTGCATAATAAATGCACCTCCTACAATGAATTCCCACTAACCGTGCCACTAACCGACACCTGGTGTCTCCCTGCACGTAGAATCTCTTCCGTTTTTTGTTATTACGCTGACCCCCACTTGGCGACCTCAGCTCTCTCTCTCTCCACTTCGCCCTCTACCACGAGCTGTATTGTTTTTCTTTCTATATGTGCGCGGTACATACCCTGCATTTCTTAATTATCTGTGTGCCACACCGGGGTTCCCGAATAGTGCGAGTGTGAGACATTGCAGCTGACAAGCACACAGTTAGAGAAGGTCACAAAACTGCCCGCACCAACCGATGGTTACTTCCTACAAATACGAAACTTTGAGGCACAACCATATGCGCACGATCTTTGAGCTACGACGACAGGATTTGCTGTAACCATAGCTGTCGCGAAGTGTCATTTGTCGCCACAGCGTCGCAGGTTTATAGATAACTAGAAAAAATCAGTTGTCGCCCAGATAAGATTTCTGCAACATGGCAGCACTCGGTAGCACCCCAGATTCTCGCTTCAATTGCAATTTTCTCTTCATACTTGTTATCCGCTCATACTTCAAGGAACGCTAGATAAAGGCTACCTTTTCTACAGCAACTGCTCATGTGCACAGCGAAGCGGCGGCTGCATATTTTGTCGCTAATCTTGCTATCAACAGTCTGGTTTGATGCTTCGGTGGTACAGGTCGCTGCAATGTTGGTTACTTGCTACAATGTCAATGAAGGCGGCGCGTTCACCATGTGTGGTTACCACGAAGTTGGCAAAGTGCATCGTAGTGCACACTTCTGGGTGTCCCTCGAGGTTACAGCAGATGCCACTGCTGCGGTTAAATGATTGCAAAAAAAAATAAAGCCGCGAAACGCTTTCATAGAGTGTGTGGGGAGTGCAGGAACAGCTTGCAGAAGATAGCGCCTTCATCCACCAAAGATGAGTGAAGTGCAACAAAGAAGCTGTTTTCAAACAGTGTGTACGCGTATGTTAATTGCAAAAGGCTAAGGAACCCCACTTGCTTTTGCATTACGACATTTGTTGCTTATCTTGAAAAAGTCTTTATAACATTTCCCGCACATAATAAACGCACCCTAAACATCTCTTTGATTTTTCAAGAAAAAAAGTGCGTTCATTATGTGAGTAAATGCAGTATAGGTTGCAGATGTGCAAATAATTTAGCCAAAGAAAAGAAGCATTTTAAAAGGAACTGACAACCAATTTTTACAGCACCCGTTTACTGTAGTGCAGCAGAAAGCTTACCAGTCGGGGTGCTTAATCACAAAGTGGTAATGAGAAAAAAGCTTGTCATGCTCTGTATGTGCTCACAATCGCCACATACCCCCATCACTACCAATGAATGTCCTCACAAACTGTCAAAAATCTTTCATCATAATTTCTTTATGTGCAGTGCTGAAAAAGTTCCAGACGTAACACATGCGGAAAACAGTGGCAAGTGTACATGACGGCAGTTAATGTTCACGCACTGTGATTTCACCAATTCCACCGATTCCAGTTCGATCCAGTGCTAAAACAAACGGGGCAGTGGCGGAAAGTGGACACTAACCAGGCGGAGTTTACTCTGTTTGCTGCACTTGACTACGGACACGTGCACGTGCAGAATCCGGTTGCTGCCCAACTTCAGATTGTCGACGAAAAAAAACCTTCAGCTTAAAAGTGATGGCAACCCAACGTTGTGCCCCCCTGCCGTGACAGTAGTCACACACGTGGCACGCAGCAGACAAAGCAGGTGTTCATAAAAGCAACGTGCGGACGAGGGTACGTCACGAAAACTTGAGCGCGCAAATACTTCCACCTGGTGCGCTGCTCACACCGAGTTGTAACGTCAGGGTACAGCAGGAACCGAAACCAGCTTTTAAAAGTATGCTGTAATAATTTTTTCGGGACGCAATCACACTTACTGGTACGTTTCCTACACTCTTGGGGGCTTGGTCTATCATTTGACGCAGAAAAACAATAAGTGCAAAATTTCGTGTCAGCACCAATTTAAAGACTAGTTATTTCTTACCAATAAAATTAATCAATTTGTGAAGCACTTGGAGGCATAGCTGTGCTGTGGCTATGCTTACAATTGGTGAGAGTGTGAGACATCTCAAGTGGGTACCTGTGGCAAGCAAGGGGCAAGCAGTGCAGGGAAGGCATCTCCCAGGTGCTTGGCTTCTCGCAGCAGGGCCAGCTGTGTGTTGTGGTCCCCTTTGGACAGCTGGCTGACCAGAAACTCCAAGCACTCCTGGGCACGCTCCTGCATTCGAGAAAATGCGAGACTCCGATTGACTACATCAGCTGCGAAAACGTTCTCAGACAGAGACTTGCTACCTCGTACATGCTGAGCATGTTGGTTTCTGGAAACATAACACAGCGAAGCCTTGTTAATACAAACCTACCGGGGAACGCGGAATAACTACACACCAACCGTAGTACGCACTAACTATCAAGTACAAATTCGCATCTTCCGACATGCGCCATCGCAGCCAACAATGGAATAAGTACAGGGGCAAAGCATTTGCCTACACTGCCCACCACAAAGCTCTTTCTTTTTATCCAAGTGCAGAAAATATTCTCGCACTCCCATACAACAGACCGATAGCATGCGATGATGATGCCAATGAGCATTTCGAAGCTACACACCAGTGTGTGGGATGTGTGCCCGGTATACCCAGCGACTGATACATCAGAAAAATGAATAAAATCGGCTGTCCGCAATACATGTGTACTGCAATCTGCATACTTAGAAAAAATTAACGGTTTTTCTTCTTTTTTTACCGCAGTACGATTGCGTGCAGGCAATCGTCCACTGGCTAGTTGTGTGCAGCACTTTGCCTACTGAACACTTGCAGTGATAGGCGAGCCACTTAGTGAACTACAAGTTCACTTCAATTCAAAATGCACATATATGCGGCAAGTAGCCTGTTGGGTTACTGCGGCAATGACAAGCCTTTGCAAGTGATGCGCACTCCGCAATGCTATAACAGTCTTGACGGCAGATGGAGGTGCGTTTGGGCTGTCGCCTAATAAAAGCATGCAATATGGCTACAATAGCGCTACACTTATTGCGCCGTACGTGCACACTTAGCGCGATACCATCAATACAGCAGAGTTTCTCTGTGCTCACAACCTGCAACGCACAACTACACAATAGCGAGCTGCTTTCGTTACTGGAAACGTGGTGCGTGCATGATTACGGTCCCGAACAAAGAGGCTGCAGCGATAGGCAGTCCAACGCATTCAGGTAGTCTCCTATTAAAAGCGTGCAGTAGGCTTAAAGTGGTGCTACTCCACACGTGTGCCCCATTGGATTACTGAGGATACTTAGTGTGATAAAGATTTTTGTCAACGATAAGTCATACCGGCGCATTTGTCCGTGGTCACCACTTCGCCTCCGCTGTTTACTGATGATTACCCGAAAAGGCACCACCGTAATCGCGTGGACATCAGAATAATTGATTGGACGACCACTGCACTTTTCTAAACGACGAAAAATCGTGTGGCACGTTGCGGCATCGAAAGTTTAGTCGAGCAGTAAAGTTTTATGGCAGATAAAGTGATCACTGTGCGCAGGTTGTATGCACTAACCGGTAGGCGTAGGACAAACCACTACGGCTTAAGCAGCCGTAGAATGCACTAATCTTTATAAAACGCGGTCGGGGCTTTGTCACAACTATGTTTTAGCAATTAGTATGTTTGAAACGGGAACATATTAACGAGCTTTGACTGAAGTTGGCACACAAACTCCACACAGTTTTCATAATCTTTATTTTAAAACTGCAGTCAGTCACACTATCACTTATAAAAAAAGAGGAAGAAAAGGCCACAGCACACAGACTTTGGGGACACCCGAGTCCACATTAACAAGCAGCTTTCATGTAGAATAGTCATTAAAAGAACATACACTGCTTATAAGATACGTATGCAGGCAGTTAAGAGTGAGAAATTTTACTAAATGCCCTCACAAAACCGAGCTGATCAGTATGTATTTGAAACCGGTTATTAAAGAGTAAAGCTTAGTGGTGGGATGTTTCAACTAATCGCATTTCTATAGAAAAAAGGGCCCCACTGCAGTATAATTGAGAGTTCCATTGCAGCTTTGTACTTTCGGACCATAGTCTGTATATTTTACATTCTTTAACATTCGTTTCTCCGTAATAATAATAAACTGATTGATTAAACAATGTTGAGCTGAGGAGAGAACTGAGTGGGCGTCTAGAAAAAGATATATGTTTTTATGAATAACTGTTGGACAACCGTATAAATTTCAAAACAATAACAAGATGAGCTTGTGTCTTTCAGCTGCCTATGCAACCATGCTGCATGAATAGAGTGGGATAAATAGAGATGAACAGCGCAGTGTAAAACCAAAATAACACTGACTGCACTCAGCCGTCCCACAGTAGCCATGATGTGCGCCACCAGGGTGAGATGGACCGGTTGAGCCAGGGCCACCGCCTTCATCTTGGGCAAATACTCAGCAAACAGCTGGGGCTTAGCCGCTGCCAGTTCTTGGAAAATCTTCAGCACTGAGCCTGTTGTGGTCGGACTGCCTAGACAACTGCTCAGCTGGGGCACATTGCTCTCCAGCAACTGAAGAAAAAAAGGTGTACAAGTACAAGGCAGTTAAGCAACATGCACCTATACAGCAGACTCTCATTAAATGGAACCTGAAGGAACTGGAAAAATGTGCTCCATTTAACAGGAGTTTCATTTAATGAGAGATGAACAGGGGTGCAGTATGTAAGGACAAGACCAAATATATCAGAAGTTGTTGTTCTATTTAATTAAGCAGCAGTTTTGTTAAACAGATTTTTATTTACTGAAAGTCTGCTGTAGTTGGGTAGTACTTAAGAAGTCAGGCGAGCCCCCACCCAAATGATCGATGTGCGGCAGTTTATCGCCTTTGTGACTAAAGAAGAAGTCGTGCTCACGTGCTCAGCAATGTTCTTTAAAAGCAGAGTCATTAAGTGTGACTACCAAGTCAATTCAAAGTGCACACCGATTGTGGAGGCTTGTAAACACACCAATAGGCCTGCCTTTGAGGAGCAAATGCCATTGACTTGTAAAGATGTACCCAACAACACACAAAGCTGGCCAACTTTCTTTCATGCGGTACACAAGTTTAACAGCATCACAAGTGGTAATAAAGAAAAAACAGGGAAAAATGCTGTGTGCACGCCAATTTGTTGCTGCAAGAGAACAACACATTTTCATCCATACTGTTTTCACAACATTGTAGCCCCTAAAATGATGCCGAACCCACAAACATTTAAGCACAACGGAACCATATCAATGTTTGCTCTTGAGTAGACTCAGCACATGGCTGGCTGACATGGTGGTGCAGATGACTAGGATGTTTCCCATGATGCCTGCGCTAATGCAGCAGAAAAATACAGCTATGGTGCTTTCACAAAAAAATCATTTTGTTTCAGTACAGTTTAGCGAAGCTCTTAATTGTACACTTCTTTCCTTCAAACCAAGGGAAGAGAATATAGAATAAACATGCACTGACAATAACTAAAGACGTGTGGCACTGTGAAAGCCGAGAGACATACTGTCCCTAGTGTGGAGGAGCAGTGAATAGTAAGCAAATGATACAGCACTTACAACATAGTATATCCACTGAGGTTTAAATCATTCCATACGTAATCTAGAACTTCCACCTCCACTGATCCCTATTTGAGTGTTTTAATACTACACGATGCATATTTCGCAGTACAGCCTCATTACTCCCTGTCACTAACACCAGTGCACTAAAAGCAAAGATAAAGGAAGCAACACAAACATGCTGTTTTACACGGCATCTATGTTTTTACTTATCTTCGAATCACTGTAGTTATTTGACATGAGCGAATACAAACTTGCTCAGTTTGCCCTACTTTATTATTGCTCTCAAAATCAAGCAATATGGGTGTGGAATTTCGCAATGCAGAGTCCCATTACACTAATATTGTTTTCCAACTTGTGTGCACTCAATTTTCTATGCAGTCCATTATGAAAATTTTGTAAGTGTGCAGTACTTTTTCAAGTTTTGTGATTTCAGAGCAGGCTTACTTTGCCAGATGACATAAGTTCATGCCATGCAGATGACACCCTTTTCCTAAAGGTGCTCAGTTACACCCACAACTGGCACTGGTTGCACGACCACTCGCAAATAGCGACCAAAAAGCAACTCAAGGCAACCGATGTTCACACCAGTGTGCGACTTATACCTGTTGTCACACAAAATTCACATCTCCTTGCATTGCCCCCCCCCCCCCCCCCTTAAGTTGATGTTCTATTTCTGGGCATCTGATCAGTTCAGAGGGGTGTGACTGCAGTCGATAGACTATGAAATCGAGTAGTGAGCGACAAAACCAAAGTAATTGCTTTGTGACAAAGGCAATCATTTGCGACAGATCACATCGCGAAAAGTAACTTTGTAGCACCCCCGGTGCAAGGGTGCAAGTCACAGGTGAATACGAGCCTTAAGAAGACTATATATTAATAAACTGGTTCATACACTGCATACAGGATGTGTAGGAACTCACAGAGGGCTTGTGCTTGGCCACCAACTCAAAGAGGGCGAGCAGGTTAAGCTTGTCGGAACTCTCACACAAGGGCAGCAATGATATGAGTGCCATCAGGTGGTCATGGATGGGCTCTTTCTTCACAACATAGATGGAGGGCAGCACTCGAGCAAGGGCATAGTTACCTGCATCACACAATGCCATGGTGAAGACACACATTACGGCACTTTCTCATTGCAACAAGAGCACAAATTAGTCTCAGCAGCAGCACCGAGCTACAAGACGCACGCTTTGAGGGATATGCAAAGCCAAATGCAATACCTGAAAACCTGAGGGAAAAAAAAGACAAAAAAAGCAAAGAAAAGAAAAACATGCTATGTCTAAGCCTTTGCTCTATGTAGTACACCTGTGAGCAAAAGTATATGGAGCATGAAAGCACGCACTAAAATCCCTGTCTATGCCGTCTAGTCGCAAGCCGTCTGCAGTCTAGAGCATTGCTTTGACAGAGTAACTGTCGTGAGCATTACTTGGACAAAATCTGTAAATTAAATGCTTTCCACAGCAGATGGCCGGCCATGAGACAACCCAGACAGCCATGGTCTGTGTACTTTTGCTCCCGAGTGTACGTGTAGAGGCTGAACTGGCAGGCTTCAAATCAAGGGCAGGCACTGTGCCAAGAAACTCGGGAGGGACATTCTGAGATCTAAGCTAATGATGGAATTGGCAAAAGTGCATTGGTAATCAGTCCTTTTAATCCTTCCATGCAAGTTCTTGAGAGCTTATAGACACTGAACTTGGTCCCATCACCCCTATCATATTTAAAAAAAGTATTAAATGAGGTAAAAAGCAGCATGGAGTGTCTGAAAGTACTGGAGTATATAGATGACTTAATTAATTCACTGATGCCATATTACCCCTACGTTGTAAACAAGACCTTAACCCTTTCATTACTGTTGATGAGTGTAGTCATGGAATTTTATAAAAAATTACCAAGATTTGTCCAGATTGGACCATCTGTCTCTTGGCTTTCATTTTATTGCCATTTTTTCATTGTATTGCCATGCGATGAAGCCACATTCGAGCTTTAATTTTTTTTCCATGCAATTCGTCAAAGAACCCCATTATTCAATAAAGAAAAAGCTCAGAAAAAAAAGCTCTGGACAAATTGAGCGAGAAAAAAAATTGCGGTAATTTTGACCTGTTTTCCCTGCCTTACGGTAGTAAAATAGTTGAAAAGACGGGACTTGCATCTATATTAATAAGCTTTATCAAGGCTGACAATGAATAATCTTCATGGGAAAGTGAACCAGGCACGTACCACTGATAACGCTGTCTACAATAGGCTGCACATGTGGGGACAGGAGCTCTGCATTGTTCACAGCAGCCAGCGAGAGATAGCGGGAAAGATTGTGACTCAGTTCCTTGTTCCCTCGGTGCAGGAACTTGATTGCCACAGGAAGCGCCAGCTTCATAACTGATTTCTTGTTATGATTCTGCATAAGCAGCACATTGAGTCGATTATTACAGGATGAAAAAGGCATGAGTAACACATGATGAAGGCACATTTCATGGGTGCTCAAAACAGACTGTCATTTCTGCCTCTTACAGATGGCGTAAACCTCTATCAGCTGTATAAAAGTTACTATTGCTCTGCCACAAATAAAGCAAGAAAAGGTACAGTTCACCTGTATATACCAGTCAATATAAATATATAAAAATAAACTATTGGCAACTACTAGCAAGAACTTAAAAAAAAAAAGAAAGCCAGACAGAGTAAACCTAAATATACACAATCCTTCACAAGAAATGATGACCTTTCCTACAAATCTGTCGAAAAATTATCATAATTAGCTTTGCACCCGCCACCTGCAGCCCAACATACCAGAAAAATGCAGCTGACGATGTCAGAAGCAATCTTAGCGTGTGGTGGATCCTCATCTTTTGGTGAGGGACGCAGATCGTGGTTTAAGCAAGACTCCAACAATGCAACCAGGGCATGCGCATGTTGCTCTATGGTCCCAGTGTCCCTACAAACAGGAAGAAAGCAATGAAAAATGCTGTAGCGCTAAAGTTCCGTGACTTCTTAAGAAGTCGCAAAGTTTTGTTCAGCCACCTTGAACAGCTTAAATGGCCATCATAAATTAATTTTAATCGTTTACATTCTCAAGTAAACACTTTAGATGTGAAAAAGTCATATGGACCCGATAATATACCTAATGCATTCCTTAAACGATACGCTGAGTGGTCATCTAAATTTTTGTTAATTATTTACTGTACATCCCTTTTGACGGGTACTTTGCCTGATGACTGGAGAATTTCCAAGATAAAACCACTGTTTAAAAATGGCGATAAGCAGCTTATTTCTAACTATCGACCTATAGCTTTAACATGCACGTGTTGTAAAATTCTTGAGCATCTTATTCATAAGCATATTACGCTCTTCTTGGAAAATTATTCAATATTAACACCAATGCAACATGGGTTCCGTCACGGCTTTTCTACTGTAACTCAACTGGTTGAAATGACACATGACTTCGCCGCAGCTATTAATGAGAGAAAACAGATAGACGTAATTTTTTTAGATTTTGCTAAAGCATTTGACAAGATTTCCCATTCTAAATTGCTCATTAAACTGAACACATCATTAAAAAACAGGAAACTGTGTAGCTGGATTAAATCGTATCTAACATCCCGGCAGCAATACGTTGTTTTTAAAGACACTCCCTCAAACATGTTACCTGTTGGCTCAGGGGTTCCCCAGGGCTCTGTGCTTGGCCCGTTGTTGTTTTTGGTGTTCATTAATGATATTGTTGATAATTGCAGGGTTAAAATACGATTATATGCAGATGATTGTGCGTTGTATTCACTTATTCACACAGTTGAAGACCAAGTTAAGCTTAACACAGAAATTGAGAAACTCATGAAGTGGTGTAATTCTTGGCAAATGTGTGTAAACTATCAAAAAAGTGTGGCCATGTCGATAACAAATAAGAAGCGTCCTCTTGTTTACAATTACACAGCTGATGGAAATATCCTAAATCGAGTAACAGAGTACAAGTATCTAGGCTTGCATTTATGTAACAACCTCCACTGGGATCGACATATCAACTACATATCTAATAATGCAATGATGAAATTACATTTTTTTAGACGTTCTCTTCGCTATTCATCATACGACACTAAAATTCTGGCGTACAAATCTTTTATCCAACCCATTTTGGATTATGGAAACATTATCTGGGATCCTTACACGAATGTCAATATCCATAAACTAGATAGAATCCAAAACAAGGCTGTCCGATTTATTTTCAAGAAATACGGCCCAACGTCAGTCTCTGAATTAGTTGCCAAAGCGGGATTCAAACGGACTTCAGAAAGAAATAGAATTTCCCGTTTGTTGTTCTTTAAGATAGTTAATGGTCGAATAACTAGTACCACAGGTGAATACTAAAAGTTCTCTTCCGGTTACTCTACCAGACAACGTCACAAACACACCGTCGTTCCTTTCCAGCCCAATAATAATACTTTCAAGTATTCCTTTTTTCCGCGCACTGCCAAAGAATGGAATGAGCTTGACAGCAAAATTATTGAAACAGCCAGTATCGATGCATTTGAAAAATTTATATCTGACTAGTTGTTTTTTTTTTTTCACGAGAAACATTTTTTATGTTGTTTGAAGTGCTTTGTTCTGTGTTGACTGCAGCATTGTACTGTTGATTTTGTTGTACTATGTACACCCACTCTGCTATGGCCCCATGTTGGGGCTAGTAGTATTGCTAAATAAATAAAAATAAATAAAAAACACAACATTTGAAGTGATCCTTGCTATAACAAAGTCACCAATTCTATGAAAATACCGTCATTTAAAAGTCTCACAAGGCGAAAGGTTATGAAATGGAAAACTGCCATCCACGTGCATGTAGCACAGAGCTATAAAAAATCCATACAGATCTCAGAAAACAAAAAACAAATTCACAGCATATCCACGGATTGAATGATCATGAGTGGGGCAAAGCCTCCATCTGCTCCTATCTCACTAGAGCACGCATCGAAGTGGAGCGAGGGGACGGATGGACACATCACCCCACTCATCATCCTTCACTCTGTGAATAAGTTGTGAATTTCTTACAAAAGAGTCATCCATCCTCTTTAATAATCAACTATACAAAAAAACTAATTCCATCTAGTGATATTATTTCTAAGGACATATACACACGAAGCCGTCTAGTGAGCAATTCGTAAAACTAACTAGAAGTGGCTACTACAACATACTATTACAGAGGAGGGAACAACCCACACCCGAAGAATCTTTGCCCATAAAAAAGATGCCAGGCCTACATGGAACATGCAGGATTGTAACAGCAAAAGGTGCAAGAGTGGCCCTTACAAAACCTTTTAATGCGACAGTGTTAAAAAGCTCGTTCCGCAGAAACTCTGGCATCGGCATGGTTGTTGTTGGTTGTGAGAGAAAAATAATCATCTTGTCCCGAAGATTGAAAAAGATGCAAATATAATACATACTGAAAATTTCAGAGTCTGAGTGAGGATTGAATCCAGGCCATCCGCGTGGCGAGCAGGTGTTCTACCACTGAGCACCAATATTTGTTGAAACTGCTTTGGAAAAAACCCTATGAATGCCATGTAGTGGAAGGAGTCTCCTTAACGTGTCATATAGTATTGTGTGACAGAAGCATAGAGTTGTGCCAGGCATCAAAAGATCTGAATTGAGCTCTAAGTGGGTGCTTTAAAGCCCAACCCCTTACAGAGTGCTCAGGCTTGCATGTTGCCCTACAGATGCCTAGTGGGCCCTTCAGTAATTCGTAAAAGGAATAGTTGTGATGCAGAGGGCACTTAACAACTGTGCTTGTAATAGGCCTCATATGATACATCAAAACAGCCAATGTTACGTGCACAGTCGTTCGCTCCCTAGTGGCACAGTTTAGGCATGCACCAGGAACTGAAAAAGGCTGGTAGTTCAGAAGTAGATGCACATGTGTCCCTATTGTGCTATCGCAATCTGCTCTTGAGGACGACGGTGAAGCGTGCTCGAATTTTCAAGAACTCTCTCGGGGCAACTTCTACAGTACAACTGCATGGCACCCACTACGTGATAAACCCTTGTAATTTTTGTGAAGAAGGGAAGCACCCACTATGCCATCATTCATTATTCTGCGAAGAAGCGAGGTACCCGCTGCACATCTGTAAGGCATTAGTGCACATTGTTGATAGTTTGGCTGATGACGGTGATCAATTAAGGCTGGGTCTTTGTAGTGGGTTGGAAGCACTAAACGATGCACTCATTATGCAATTTGCATTGTGTGACACCTAGTTTTCATTATACTCTATTAAACTGGTATATTACACATGTTAACGTGATTCCTTCCACTACATGAAGACTGTGTAGAGCCTGTTTGCAAAGGTGCTTATAGGCTTAGCACAGACGGATGGACGTACGGACGGATGGATGCACGAACAGATAGACAGATGAATGGACGGACTCACGGACGGACGCATGGATGGTCGCGCGGACGGACGGAAGCAAGAACAACCGGACAGACGGCAGCACGGACGGGCTGACGGACGCTTCGCCCCACTCATCATCATTCACTCCGTAAATGTGCAGTGATTGTTTTTTCTTATTTTCTGCAATAGCGGTTACGAACACACGTGACTGTGGCAGAAGACAACTACGGAGCCATAAATGGCTGCTGTTGTCTTGTAACAACTTCCGCTGTTTCTAATTTACAAAAAATTCAAACTTGTCCCATCTTCAAACCTTGGGCCAACGATTTTTCTTTTGGTGTGTTCGCTCTACCAATATAGCTAACCAAAAGGCTAGTAACTGGCAGCATGAGGGTGAGCTAATGACCAACTCGAAGTACATAACTGCATAAAAAAAAGTTAGCTTTGTGGACTCTCGCAAAGCAAAGCAACGATGTGTGTTGTGGGAATTGAGACCGGCCCGCTGCCTTTACGCGGGCTTTGCCGCCTCTTTCTCCGTTCTCATGTCTCGACATGTCTCCCCTCCTCCGCTGTCTGCCGCGCTAGGAGAGCGGAGTGACGTTTAACCCCCTCACCCGCTAGCCGATGTTGACTGTGGCGCCGCGCGCGGAGTCTCCCGAGAGGCTTTGCGCGCGGGCGTCGGGAGTAGAGAGAGGCCTCTCCGGGGACGACATGGGGGTAAACACGCTTTTCTTTCCCACCCGTCAGCTCCCTGTGGGACTCGTTCGGACTTCGCAAACAGCGCCTAGCGCCCGCGGCGAACGCTTACCTTATGGCACCCCCCCTTCCGAACGCTAGGCCGAAGGGTGGTACGGTGTCCTAGTGTGTGGCCTAGCTACGCCGACCCGTCTCCCTCCGAAGCCAACGCGAGTGCCTTTGCCCTCGCTCGAGCAACCGGGCCTTGATCCCGGTGTCTCCGTGGATCACCTTTACCACGGAGACGAGCTCGTGGCACTCTGTGTAGTACTTTTATGCCTGTGGCGTGGATAAGCCCATTTGCTTTTCCGCCGCGCCTTTGCAACGAGCTGTACTGCGTTTTGGTGTTGCCACAGACAATAAAGTGTTTCGACTTTGAGCAGTATCGTGTTCTCGCCACGGCGACGGTTAACGCGTGCCCTGCGGCTTGCTAAGACCGGATCCACGCTAGTGGCCGTACTCCTTCGGGATACGGGTCACTACACTGGCGCCCAACGTGGGGGGATACGTGTCACTACAGTGTCTACCTTTAAGCTCAATTTACGCACATGCTCTGAGAATACAACCAGTAACCAGACCTATAGCTTATGATTGCTGGCAACGTGCAAGTTTTTCTTACCTGATGGCTGATGTGACCCTGGTGATGCATATCTCAACCACACTTTGGATGTTGTCGCTGTGAAGAAAGTCTGAGCCACTGGCAATGTCACGAATCTTGGTCAGCACCTCTGACAGGTCACCCACAATCTTCTGGTCCTCCACAGAGAACAGGTCACCTGCACGTGACAGGTCTCGATTCTCCAGAACTTGTGCCAACAGCTCGTGCATCCTGGCACATTTCTTGGAAGTGGATTCCACACGTTATGCACCCAAGGATGCTGCGAGTCAACATGAACACTGAAGGAAACCACGGCACACAAAGGCAGCATGCAAGCACATGAAAGCAAAGAGAGGCACCACTTGCATTTCCTCAAGACTTCCCTGGCAGTAGATATACAAGTTCCAATAGAAAGAGAAACAACTCAAAAAGAAACTTCGAAACTTTGCAAAGCTTGTAAGCTGTAAAGCATACAAGGTCTAGCAGTAGTTGTGCTACTCGATTCTGAAATATATATATATAAAGGACGAGTTATAGCAGACCTTCCTATTGTGTAAAAAAATTTTGTGAATACATATGGGCTCGATTTTTTGTTTTTATTAATAAGTCTGTGGAAGAACAGTAAGGCATTCACCTTCTCTGACTGCCGTAACAGAGTTGTGATTGTAAAACATACCTATTCCTGAAGCAAAGCAGCTCTCTGTCATTGAATGCGTAAGATACTGTGTGGCTTTTTTTCTTAAAAATGAGTCATTTATGTCATTTATGTTTTGCCAGTGCACTTATAAATAGCTGGTCATAAATGTCAGGGTAAATGACAATCCCATCCATACTAATTATTAATTGTTCCTACCTCTATTTCAATACAAGCCAGTTTTTTTTCATAATGAGTAAATAAGATGTAGAATGAACAGACATGGACAAAAGGACAAAGTATTATTAACGCAAATTTCCACTACATTTCCTTACATTGTGCTGCACGTGAGGTGAAATTTTCTAATATTAGCATCTTCCACAGCAGCAAATATGTCTTAATGCATCAAATGCTGCATGCAAATCACATTGAAGAGAGTAAAAAATAAATAAATAAAAAAATAAAAAGAGATATGTGTAATTTCTATAAATGTGTTATGCTGAATGTATACTTAAAGGTTGTTTATTCTAGTGTAGCCTATTGCGATTGTGATGCATAAATTTTCTCAGCACATGCTCATTCCTCTGAGAATAAAGCGGGTTGTGAGTTTGCATCCTATCTTTCACTTCATTCCTCACAATGTTTTCCAGTGGCCTCTAGAGTACCATACAATATACATTTTCTGTATGAATGGCCCCTTTTTCTTAAACCTACCACTAATTGCTTACACTAATTTTCACTCCATTGAATTGATAACTTGCATAACATAACCGAGACAAGCAAGATTTAATTTCATCACCTTTGATTTGAAGGATTGCCAAAGCTGATCTTTTATGACTAAAATGAGTGCTCACTAGGCAGTTCACCGAACTCTCTAAACTATAAGCCAGTACTATCAAAACTAAAAAAAATCAAACTGTTATCTCCAATATTTTCTCGAGGTCTCCAACTTTCAACCATACATTACCCCTAGAAACTCAGGGGTGCTTGCCAAATGAAGTTTGGTTATAAGGCTCACATCCCTGTCTTTCATAATCATTGAAAGTCCACTCATTGGTCTCTTCCCTAAAACTATACTTCTGTGAATTTCACTTGTAGGGCTACAGATCCTAGAAAATGCAGTATACAAGAACATTTCCTATGCTGTTACTTATTTCTATGTTCTATGCTTCACCTGTTGTCGTAACTTCAGTACTTATGTTTAGAAAAACATCCTTCTTTCTTTTACCTGCAGAAGGCGAGATGCCAGGTCTTCCATGATTTCTACTATTAACATATGTACTCTGTAGGTAAACAAACATCATGCTTATTTACGTACCAAACTGACTGCACATGCTATCTTCTCGTGGATTAGCCTTACACACGATTTTAATATGATGTGGTTCATGCAGATATTACTTAGAAAAGACGAAGAAAGGAAAAATAGACAACCACCCGGTTGTGGCACAAAGTCACAAAAGAAAGCCTCTTAGTTGCCAAAATATTTGTCCTGGTCCGAGGATCGAACCCGGGACCAGCGTCTTTCCTGGGTGGTCACTCTAGGAAGATAGGAATAACTTGTGGCTTCGTGCCACAAAAGGGTGGTTGTCTATTTTGCTTTCCTTAGCCCTTTCGCCACCTGCGAGTGTCAGCTGAACTGATTTGCATATGCTATTTAGTTAAGTGAAAAAAAGGCTAATTATTAATAAGCAAAATATACACTATACTGATGTGTCAGCCATACAAGATAAGCTCAGATTTGGGTGCACGTTAAAGAACCCCAGGTAGTCGAAATTTCCGGAGCCCTCCACTTTGGGACGTTAAACCCCACATATCAATCAATATAAGATAAGCAAGAAATGTAGAAGATTGACAACAAATCACAATTTTAGAAGAACTATGCCCGATAAATAACAGCTTTTAAAAAGCATGCATCAATGATACTGCCCCTCAAAGACTGCAATATTGATGAGCCATTATAAGTGTTCTCTTTCACATTAATTTAACTAAACTCGCATTGGGTTTGTAACTAAACAATTAAAATGATGTAAATGCATGTCAATGCCACCATTGTAAGTATCAAGCAAAATAGGTGCTGGAATGTATGTAGGGACACGAAATTTCCTCAACACAAGAGTGCAATGAGTTTCAGAAGCATGCATGCAGGGAAGAACTGGACTATGTAACACCCTTGAACATGCTGAACATCATGAATAAAAAAAGCAGCAAGCAAACTCAGCGTTTGTTAACTGCATATGCACTCCAAAAAACAGCTGCCCAATGTTGATGAATACATTTAATCCAATGAAGGAGCGGCATCGTTTTGATGAATGAGAGCTTGATGTTGTTCTAATTCGTACGACATGACATTTAGAATGAAAGATGCATGCATCAAATAAAAGGAGGCTACAGAAATGGTGGTAAGTGCTTAAAAAACCTTTAAATGCTTTACTGGTCGCAAACCAACATACTGACGTTAAAAGAAATGCTAGATGAAGACAGAATGTACATTTTTACGCATTTTACCGCTCCTCATTCTCTCCTCTAGATGAAATAAGAAACGATATACATTTATAACTAGCTGCACAAGAAGTCGCAGCACTGTAGTACACTGCCAGCACAACACCATACACCGAATAAGTTCTCAGAACTAGAGTAGTGTGTTTTCCCTAGGGTACTCGATAGCAACCAAACAATGCAAACAGTGTATATCTGCAGGCAATGCATATCTGCAAGCAATCCATATCAGCGAGCGATGTATATCTGTTTGGTTGTACACGAAAAGGCAGTACCGTGCGTCGCTCGTTAGCCTACTGAACTTTATGCAACAGGCTGGCGAATAAAAAAATGGAAACTACCGACACTTAATTATGAGTCATGTTACCGATGCACCTGTCAGTCGGCGTCACTAACGTGACATGTCTACGGTGTACGTACACGAGCGTAAAAAAAAGTCCTACAGTCCGTGCGCTGGGGTACGGACTGCATTACGATTTACAAGCACCGCTCGCTAAATGTCCACAAACGTGTCGCAATGATGAAGAACGTGTTTGGCCCGGAGTGAAACTGGCATCCTAGCGAGAGCGTCTAAAGAACATCTACGGCGTGTATACGAAGCGGGTGCCAGCGAGGTCACCGTTACGATGGCACCGCGCAACGGGCGAGTCGACGCGCTTCTACACTTATCGTAGCAGCGGTAAGTAAGGATCAGCCGTGTTGTCGCATCGAATCAGGGGCGCGTGAGAGCACGCGGCAGCCTCCCTCGGGAGAGACGCCTTCTTTCAGGTGCAAGAGAAGCTGCGTGTGCAGACGTCAATGACTTACGCCGAGAACGTCGACCAAAACGTCGAGGAGAACGTCGAGACGGGCACGCAACGTCAAGACAAGCGCCGGACGCTCAAAGTTGGACACTTAAAACGCCCGACAGGCGCCAAGCGAATTCGCACGTTTCAATTGGAAACTTTTCAAAACCACCGAAAGGCACTTGTGGCACACTTGTTTTCATTTTGTTTTTTAGATGAAAATAAAGCTTGTTGTGATGCTGCACCGCAGTTTCGCATCTTGGGTCACTACTAGAAAAAAAAAATCAAGAACATTAAATTTGGATAGCAAGAAATAAGTTTGCCCAAAACGTCCCAGCAGGCATGCACTTTGAAATGATTGTAGCGCTAATATTAATTTTTTTTATGCGTTCTCGGGTTGGGGGGGGGGGGGGGTTGCAAGTTTTACATGCAGTGTCGATGGTGTCGATGTCTGCGACCTAAATTTGAAACCATGACCTACTACACTCCTGACCTGCCCAGAGAGCACCTCTTCCAGCGCCCACGTTCTAGTTCATACCTTCTGCCGCTAGGGCCGTCACCTACGAGCGGCGTGGCGCTAGTCAGCACCTGCTCGCTGACGTCATCTTCACTCTTTGTGGTCAAATTTTGACCAACAAAGCACTCGTAGTGCGTATTTATGATCCAAAATTTAGAATTATTCAGAAATAATAATACTAAAAGACATTCAGAATTTTTTTGCAATAAAATGCACGCTACCACGCATAGGCTGCCCTACATCGTGTAAATCTACGGGTTCCCACGTTTGTCAACCAGTGTGCTATAAATACTCAAGCGCTCTGAACACCTTGCTTAACCAGCAATGTATGGGAAGAAATAGTCACATATATGCCGCCAGTTCACTACAGAATGCAGGCATTCTTATACCAGCGCCTACAAAACAACCGTAAAGAAACAGACGAACAGGTTATAGGTAGCGCCACCAATGGTGAGCGGTTGAACGAGAGCGGGGACACGCGCTCCCATAGGAACCCCGCTATCTGAACAGGTCAGGAGTGTAGTAGGTCATGTTTGAAACTAAGCACCGCAACTATTCGTGCAATGAATCGCAATGAATCGTAACAGAACTCCGTCCTGCATTTTGTAACTCATTTTTATCTGTTTAAGGTCATAGGATGACTAAAAAAGCACAATTATAGGCAGGGCAGCGTCGCTCAAAGGCACTCGGAGGTGGCACGATTGGCATGACTCAAGTGGAGCGAATAAAAATATTCCGCGATATCCGAAGTAACTCTACGCGAAACGCACCTCACTAGTTTAGTATGAAGATTTTTTGATCCTTTGTCAACGAAAAGATCATCCCACATTACTACACGCAAATGGTGACAAGAAACGGCGACAAGACACATCGCAGATAGCGTCTGAGCACTGATCTAGGAATAAGCAAAGCTTATTAGCGAAGCGAGCACTTTAGGAGCATGCCTTGTCGTGCATTCTATTTATAGGAAACTTAAAGTCCATTCATGCATTTAACGTAGCATACATTTCATTACGCTCTCAGGCTAGCAACGCTCAAAACTGGGTTAAAATGAACGAACGTTGTCAAATATATACTCAACAGAAATAGCAAAACGTGTCCACGGAGATTAAAAAGTGTCCGCGGAAATTAAAAAAAAAAGCCATAAACAATTGGGAAACAAGGGCGAACACCGGGGTCACCCGAGAGGACGCCACCGCCGAGCGAGCAAATGCCCTCTCCGAAGGCTTCCCAGGCGCTGCGTCTGATGAGAAAAACGCCCCCGACGGAACTCTCTGCAAACGACGCCTATCTCATTTGACATAACTAGCGCCAAGTCGATAAGACGCCGGGAAAAAGTTGCACACGTCACACACCACGTCGCGAACCTTGCTAACAAGGTTATACTCGTGCTGGGGTAACCCTATGTGCTTACCTCAAACTTAAGTGCCATCCATGCTTTGGTAAACGGTGCAGTAGCAACTTTATGAATGAGATTAGTTGCTCATGCTAAGCACTTCTCCAGGTTTTACAATGGTGGAGAGGTCATACATTTGTTGTTATTAAGTATCCACCTGGAATGTGCCCCTCATGTAATTGCAATGTACGAATAACAAAGAACCTTGGTTATCATAGCAATTATCTCCTGACCATTTTTTCTGAACATGTTATTTGTGGCACAATGCTTGAAACATGAAGACAGGAAAGGAAGAAAGGCACATGAGTGCCACTGTCTTTGACGAAGTTGAACTCCTTCTCAGCAGTGTGGTTTACAATGATAAGGGAGTTTACGGAAACACTCTTGTATTAAAAGGGTGTAAGCAATGAAGCCGGTCAAAATTATCTGAGAACTGTCCATTGCAGCACTTTTTGTAGCATGGGCAAAACTTCCAATAAATAAGCCTATGTATCATGACCTATGATAGGTCATTTGTTTTTAGCATTAAGATTTGGAAACATTTAGCTACGGGCATGGAAAGAGACGTAATCACGTGACAATATTGAGAGATGAGAAGAAAAAAATGACTGCCAGTAAAGGAAAATATATTCGTAGTACATAGCAAAAAAATAACAGGCTGAAACGACAAATGGTTTTTATTGAACACACTTAGAAAAAAAAAACTAATTTGTACCACATGCAGGTGTGTGACAAAATAACATGACCCTTAAACAAACTTTGCATACCATCTTGTTTGCAACACAGTGCTACAAGTGACTTGCCTCCAAACAACTAACATTGCTGCTCTAATTTCTCACAGCAGCACTCAACTGCTGTGCCAAGACCTATTCATGACAGAACACTCGCTAGGCCAATGCTGTCAGACTTTAGCTTAAGCCTTTATGTTAGTTGCTGTAAGTCATCCCGAATGTTTAATTAGTATTTAGAACTATTTGTCCCTTCTATACTGATACATATGCATGACTGCTGCCACGAATGAAAAGTAAAAAGAAATAGTATACCCTGAGCCACTTTGTTTAGTGCAAAGAAAATGCAAGTTTCGCCTCTATAAGGGGGAAAAAAAAGAGAAGAAGAATAAAAGATAGCGAACACGTCTGAAATTTACAGACCTTCACAAAACAACAAATGATGCATCTGAATAATACTTCAAAAAGGATGTAAGCTCTCCTGTATCGATATATACATATATATGCCACAAAAACACTCAAAAAGATAAAAAGATCTACAAAATTTCAGTGTGTGCGTTCCATGTGCGAGTCGCAGCTACAAATGCAGCAACATAGCATTGAACAGGTGGACACCTAAGCAAAAGTTAAATATAGAAACATTCCAAAACGTGATAAAAAATATATATATGAACAAAGCTCTTATCCTACAAACGGTACTTGTCAAATGTAATGCTAACAGAAGTGATGAGAACAAAAACAACAAGCTAATGTACCTTGTACAAGCAATAATCACTTCATAATAGTCAAAAATACAATAAAAAACAACTCCCGGCCAGCAGGAATGACTAACTTATATTGCTTTTTTTTTTTTTTTCAGGAATCAGCCAGCAACACTACTAAAAACAATGCAGAAGTTATGCCACAGTATGTACATTATTGTGGCCATATTACTCTCATCCCACACTATAGCTGGTGGGTGACAATGACATTTAGTGTAGGTGCATCCAAGTGAAGTAAGCCTTTCTAAATAGTGTTGTTCTGTTAAGTACAGTCTTCATCACTAACTGTGTGACAAGACTCGACTGTCCCTTGTCCACCAGTTCAAAATAGAAGCTTACTGTCAACATACTTTTGTGAAACCTGGCTACATGCTGGCATGAGAGCAATATGGAAACAGAACCAGTAACAGCCTAGGAGTAGTCGTGGTCTGTAATGGGTTGGATAACACGAATACGGGTGACACGGTACTGCCTTGCACTGCTGGTTGAAGTGCAGCTCTGCTGGCTCAAGTCTGCTGTGCTCCCCTGTGACAGCGTTCCCTGTGACTGCGCTCCAGGAAATTCCTGAATGAAGAAATGACATTCTTAGTATAAACCTTATGCATTCTTGCAGGCAACACAAATCGCCCATCCATCAGTGGCGGTGCAACATCGCTTTAACCGTGATGGAAGCGACATTTTGCTTTTTGGAGCAGATTCTGGAACAGTAAAAACGGTGCTTTGGAGCAGAAAAAGATGCTATAGCTTGGAGTTGCTATTGGTGTTTTCACGTTTCTAATGACTCCTGAAGTCTAAAACATCACTTATGTATCTAAAAAATATTTTTATTTATCAAACATGCCATATACTAGTATACAAGCAGAATAGTTGACGTTAATCATGGGCGGTAAAGTGGAAGGGTCGAGAGAGTCCGGACTTCTTTTTTGTTCAGGCCGTGGAGGACGACCCTTGAAAGTGCTCCCCTTCAGATTTAGGTTTAGCGCTTGATATAATTGCGTCTACAGTTAAGTACAGTGCAATAAACTTTTTAAAAGGCTTTTTATCTTTTCCTGTGTACCTGTGTTAAATGCCTCTCAGCTGTGTGAGCTATGGAAATCGAAAGAAGGTCAACAAGAGAGACTCAATGAAACAAGCAATTGCTCGAGCTCGAACCCAACGCAGGTTTTTTTCAAATTTCATTTGAAACCATGATTTATTTCAATACAAATAAAAATACAACTCATACTAAAACATGAATTGGACATAATGGCCTGATATGTGTCACCCCTTGAGATGTTTCTGGATTTACGCCACTGAGTAGCATTCTAGGATGACAGTGTATACAGCTTTCTTCTGGTTTCGCTTAGGCTTAGTCCCGTGGTTTAACTTCATTTTTTTAGTTTGCCAATACCCTTTTGGAGCAGGTTTGGAGCAGTTACTAGCAAATATTGAATGTTGGAGCAGCATAGAGCAGCATTTGTCTTTTGGAGCAATTGAAGCAGCACTTCCATCACTGCTTTAAAATGCAGCACCGCTGAGGCTAAGTGACTGGGCGGGAGACTAAAACAAATTAAGTGGGCTTCAGTAGCTGCGCAGACGTATAAGATTTGGAAATTGTTTCCAGTGTTCATTCGAAACCAAAGTACAGAATGCGACAAAAAAAAAGTTTTAATGCTGAGGCAGGTTTAACTCCTGTATCTGTAGCGGAGGCTGTAGGATATATAAAAAAATTGTGCGAGACTTCCATGTCACCAGAAACAATCTATTCGAGAGGCAGTGCACAAAAACGTAGACCCTCTGGACAGCTTTGTCTTTTCTTGTGCTGTAAGGGTGTCAGTCCAAATGAAAATTACAGAATTCCTTCCAAAATGAATTGCATTTCACATACTTGACATGACATTTTTCTGCACCCCATGCTGTTTCTTATTCTAGTGAATATGCAGTGCACAAAAACGTAGACCCTCTGGACAGCTTTGTCTTTTCTTGTGCTGTAAGGATGTCAGTCCAAATGAAAATTACAGAATTCCTTCCAAAATGAATTGCATTTCACATATTTGACATGACATTTTTCTGCGCCCCATGCTGTTTCTTATTCTAGTGAATATGCAGTGCACTAAAACGTAGACCCTCTGGACAGCTTTGTCTTTTCTTGTGCTGTAAGGGTGTCAGTCGAAACGAAAATTACAGAATTCCTTCCAAAACGAATTGCATTTCACATATTTGACATGACTTTTTTCTGCACCACATGCTGTTTCTTATTCTAATGAATATTCAGTTTAGTGAACTTTCATTTAAGTGAACTATTTGGATGGCTCCGTTGAAGTTCACTCAATCAACCTTTTTTCATTTTCCTGTGCTGCCCTTGGTGTTTTGTTATGATTTAGTAGAGGCCGGGAGAACTGGCATTGCTAGAACGAAGGAGACCAGGAATTGTCTTGCAACTTTTCAGCTAGGGAAGGGCGCATGCGCCACGGGATCGTGTAGAAGGAGGATTAAGAGTTCAGTATATATGCACTCAAACCTCGGTATACATCTGCAGATATAACGAAATTTTGGCTATAACAAAATAAATAAAGAACAGTTTTACAATAGATGTAATGTTAAAATTAAACCGTTATAACAAATTTTCGAATGAAATGAACTTATTTTCATGTAGGATGCAACCTTGTTATGATGAGGTTTGAGTGTACTATCACAGATGCAGTCCAGGAAGCACAACAAACGCAAAACCCTCCCTTCCTCTTATCCTCAATTTTGTGTTGTGGCACACGGGTGAACCTAAGAAAAATCATGCTGGACTGTGCATGGTGACCGAGGCTTACCTGACTTGGAAACAGCTCCTCATCCTCTTCATCATAGCTGAGGTCACGTATGGCATTGCACAGCGCATCTTCCTGCTGCTTCCTGAGTCGTAGTCGCTTCAGTGTCTTTAACGAATAGAATATAAGCAGTTATTATCATAACACGGCATCAATAATTTCTTGTTGACTAACTTCTTTCATTGGTTTACCAAGATAGCTTATGGGTAGCTTTTTACTCTTTGAAAATTCACACAGTTTCTAAAAAGTTTTAAAAGGACCCTGAAACGGCGTTCTGAAGTTTTATCAGCGTTTAGGCTACAGCATCATCGAACCATATTTACTACAAATTTAGAGACACACCATATACAGAGACTACTATAGACAATTGTATTATACCCTCCTTCTTTCCTGCCTTGTCTCCTCAACTCATGAGACATGCTGACATCACTGGCGATCACAGAGCTCTCATGAGTGCACTCAACAATTTGAGCTTTGCTGTTATGACCTCTGAGATGGCACGCCGACAGGCTGTATGCAACCCCAGAGACCATAGCCCAGTGCGCCCGGCAGCACGGATGCGGTCTGACAACAGAGACGAATCGCAAAGTGGTTCATATCTGCTCTGATGGGCGCCGTCACCCCAGTCAATCTTACCAGACCTTACTTCGACGCCTTTCACACCCAATCAGATCAGCAGCATGTGTGACGTCGAGCTTCCAGTGAATGTTGTACTGTGAATGGGAGGTTGAAAATGCATTTGGCAGCAGCGATTCGTAGCTTTAAAGCATTGCGATAAATTGCACAGTTTGCGCAGAGAGCCTCAATCAGTCTGTAAATGACCTATAAAACTTGGTCTACCGGCCCAATGTGTTAGTAAAAAATCATCGAAACCATTTCAGTGTCCCTTTCAGAGGCTCGGAAATGCAGCCCATGCACGGCTCTAGCATACATTACCACAGTAATCATACCTTGAAGTTCATCAGTTTCAAGCCATTCATGTCACGAATTCCTTTCTCCAGAAGAATAGGAAAGCATGTAGGCAGACCAATGCTCTCAAGCCAGCTGTGTGTGAGAGAAAAGACACAATTAGTGTAAAACTGCTTCAATACTGGCGATTAGAATAGCAGAATCCCTAACAAAAAACACAACCACAAGAAAGCTCCAAGTGCCTCAACACATGTTGGCCTAGAGAAATGTGGCCTGCGGTACTAAGACCTATGTGACCTTATTGGGAGTCCCACAAAAATCGGGAATCCAGCCAGAATCGAACCTAGGTATTGTGCGAGGCAGTCAAGTATTTAACTAGAACCATGCTAGTGCTTGAAACTTAGTTTATGAGTGTAAAAACTTGGGCTAGTTGGTCTTGGTTCATGATGGTGAATTCAGCAGCGTGAGAACGATGGGACAGAGAAGAACTGAGGCTGTTCTACTATATAACTTTTTTGCCGCATTCTCATGCTGTCCAATTTGCCAGCTTGAAACTGCTTTGGAAAACTACCATCTAACATCTTGTCAAGTAAGTAGTTACCTCAACAGATGTAATGTTATAAGGCATAAGCACAGAATTGCACCCCAGATTACACTGTGTTACACTATGTAATGTGCATAACGAGTGGGTGGTTAAAAGCTGCTAGCTCATTGGAGAGGGCTGCAGAATTTTTCGATGTTGTCCATTTTTTTAGCATTGGCAACCATTTCTCTTGAACTCTATTCTCGGCCATCACCAGAGTGGCGACTCTCCTTGAAGTTATCATTAGGATTTTCTTATATTTCACTCTTCGCAAGGCTGCCAGCACTGCCAGGTAGGTAATGTGGAACATTTCCAATGCTCTATGAGAAGCTTTCTCCCTGAATTTGCAGCTTGAGCAGAAGGTTCATGATCACCACGGACACTTTCGCTATTCAACCAACCACAATAGCTTGGCATGTAAGTTGTCACACTGATAAGCTAGAGGGCATGAGATTCCTGGACACAGTAGCCGCATTTTGGTGGGGGCAAAACGCAAGGATGAGCTGTGTACTTAGATTTAGCTGTATATTGATAAACCCCACGTGTTCAGCAGTAATCTGGAATCCCCAAGTGGAGTTTTGACATCATATTTAATAATATTTATTATTTAATCACATCATAATCATATTTGACATGTAAAACTCCAGCAATTATTATTACTCTCATTTTTCTCGTGCTTGTTCATAGTTCTCACTAAGGCAATCACAATTAAGATATCCACCACCATAGTTCCTAATTATACCTTTAGTTGTGAATTTAGTTGCGAATGTAACGAATGTGATATGCTGAGACAATAGGCTGGAGGAATGTGCTGTCATTTATTGTGCTTGTGGTAAATTAAAGGGCCAGTAAACAACTCTGAGGTACAAAAATTTCAATGAAGAAAAACATGTGCACTTTTGCTATGTGAGCATGCTGCTGTAAGCATTGGTGAATATGTGCTATATTAAGGAAGTTACAGGAGTTATAACATTCATTTTAGCCAATCTCTAATTTTGGCGTGGCCTCTTGCCACCCTTGTTCACTGTATGGAGGGAAAAAGGTGGAGGGTCTGCATGGTGCGCAGCGCTGTAGTATTCGGCAAATGTGATCGCTGAGATATGCTGTAGGAATTAGCGAGCTCATTTGGCATGTGTAAGAAAAAAGTCTGAGCCTGTTTACTGGCCTTTTAAACAGAGAAAAAGGCGGCAGTGGTGCATAAGTGCCGGGGTCCATTGCAACGGGCACCTTAATATTGGACCTATTCAAGAGGCACACCATTAGGACATTACAAACTAAATAGCAATACTCAAGACAGTACATTCTCAATATGATAGTGCTTAAAAGACTCACCACTGAAGAGCACCAGGTCCTGATGTAATGTCAGTGCTGTCTTCCATTTTCATGCCAGCAAGCTGGTTTGCTGTACTGGTAGGGGACGTAGAACTGCTAGAAAGGTAATAAAATGGACAGGGCAAAAGCTTACTTGGCAGTAAAAAGCTAACCAAGCACAAGATCAAGTAAACTCACAATAATCAAAGGGGCCACGACAACCACTTTCGATCATTATCTGTGTCATGTGGGTTAATCATAATGCATTCACAAACTAATCGTTGAAATTTTAGCGTTGGGTTCGGCACTTAATTTATAATTGAATGTTTTTATAAGCATGCAAATGCCAAGCCGCAGTAGTCTGGCGGCTACTTGGCTGCTGATCTGCAAATTGCGGGATTGAATCCCAACTGTGGCAGCAACACTTTCGATGGAGGCAAAAATGCTGTAGGCCCATGTGCTCAGATTTGGGTGCACGTTGAAGAACCCCAGGTGGTCCAAATTTCCGGAGCACTTCACTACCAATACAGCGTCTCTCATAATCATATGCTAGTTTTGGGACGTTAGACCCCACATATCAATCAATCAATCAATATAAACATGCAAATGACCTGAGAGCTGCATAGCACTGGAGCACTTGTGAGCCACGACGTAGCAAGCAGCTTGCTGTGCTAGTGTCTGCATTCTGGCGAATGATATTGTTCCATAGTCAGCAGCACGCTGAATCGAGATATTTAAGCATTCTTTTCAGCCTGGCACTGAAATTAAACGACTTGAGGTGACTGAAACTTTTATAGAAGACAACAGCTCCTCTACCTGCACCCCAAGCCGTCATGTACTCCAAATGCAAAATAGATTGCTGGCGATGGACAGGGTTCAGAGCCAGCGACTTTCAAGTTTTCTTTTGCACTGAAATATTCTTCTACAGCCCACTTTTCACACATGAATGCAATTGTAGACTCTCTACATTTATTTTTACAAAAAATTACGAATTGTTGGGTGATCCTGTCATGGAGTGTTTCATGACAAAACACGCAGCAATCAATACTGAATGTACTGAAATACCTTCTAGATACAACTCCGTTCAATTTTGAGAATTTTGCTTGAAGTTCAGTGCAAATTGTTTCAAGAACTTGACCACTATTGTTTTAATAATTTGAGCAGGACAGACTGGCCGAGTTTGTTGAGGAACCGTAATGTAGAGAGCATGCACCCACGATAGGTAACACAAAAATTTGAGGGAAAATAATCAGTTCGCAGTAAGCAAGTAATTTAAACACCATGCCTGCTTGAAAGTTTATCCTGCTATTAAGTGCTTTTTTGGAAACCTTTGGGTTCGGTGTGCAGGAAACATGGCATGTAAAGTGGAAAGTGAGACATTATGCCACTCAACCCAACAGCATTGCATGAAGTTGTGGGCTTTGGCTTAAACACGAAAATTCGAGAAATTTTCACTGCCTGTCCTGTCATTTCTTTTCCACTTATGCGATTTTCCGCTCATACTTCTATAATATGTTCACTACATACCAGCCAGGACGTGCTGCAGCGTCTAGTTTGTCAACGAGTGCCTTCGCAGATGTTACAGGTGGCGAACAGTCATCCCCGTTTCCTTGGTTGGCCCTGCACAGTAGAGAGGCACGCGCTACTGCAGCAAGGAACGGTTGTTCTTTCGATACATAATGCTTACACTAGTCAAGTGAACACAGTGCAATCTTCTATTAAATGCTGAATAAGGAAGAGCATGGCCATGCAAGGTTTTCTAAATTGTGCAACATTGTTGCACATTCCAGTGAAGCTTACTTCTAGGAATTGTTAAAATAAATATTAACTATGACAAAGACAATTTTTCTGTTTCAACATTTCTATCTTATTTTCCAGCTGCTACATATGTGCAGCAAAATTATTTTAAGCATTATTCTCGCCACGGGAATGTGATTTTTACATTTCTATTTTTCAGTGCTTACATAAGCAATGAAAAAAAGAAAGAGAGAAGGTGAAGAGGAAGTTGCACCTTCTTTGCAGCAACTATAAATCGAATACATATTTTTCACCTTTACCCACTTTTAGTAATCCTGCCTTGATTTCTAGTTTAATGTCAGCTGCAACTTTAGAAGATTCAAAAGCGTTTTTGAGCAACTCACTTAGCAGCAAAAATAAAGAAATTTATAAAAAATATAGCACAATTTTTTATGTTAGTTTATGCTGGCACTGCACTATAACTCAAAGGTGAAGCAGTAGCAGACTACACTGCAGCACTTAGTGTGACCTCTGCTGCTGGAACACTCTGTGATTAAATCCGAGATATGTCTGAATTGCTACGGCTTGACTGACAAGCTTTTTCCAGGTGTGATTTCATGTATTTTTATTTCAATGGCAATGATTTTCAATAATCTTATTATCCGTGAAAAAAAGTAGCCAGTACATTAGAGCACCAAAATTTTCTAATTATGTAATTATCTCTCATGAGCATTTTGTTGTTTTTCATAAAATTATGAAAAGGGCATGAAAATTTACATTGTGTATGTTTACATGAAACTTGTGTGCCGTTATCGGCCTATCCCAAGTTCATTGGTGGAGTAAGGCATCATCCAATGATCTTGAACCCACCATGTGCTGAAACAATGAATTGTATTTTATTCCCTGCAAATATTTTCGTTTCATCACATAAACAAATTTTCTGCCATCTTAGGCTGCGCTTCCCATCTCACTGTTCCAATCACGATGTTCTTATTGACCATCTGTTGCTTTACTTTCTCATGGCTAGCCATTTTTGCACCAATTCACTCTGCTGTCTTGCTCTCTGTAAAATGGATACTGACACTAAAATTTTGCTGCAATCTGTTCCTGGCAGTATGTATGTCATCACACGACATGTCGTTTTCTGCAGCATGCAACAGATCATAAATTTCAGGCTTGTTAATACCAACCAGTTTCGGTTTCAAATCGACAAGCCACCGGGTGCACCTATCACCACCTAGCAAGTGCAACACTTGACCATGTCAGCACACTGAACTGTGACTCACTTCCGCACGGTTCGCATCAGGAAGTTTTTTCCAACGGGAAATGGGACAGTAATGTCATTAAAAACAAAACTTTCAGCTCTTGTGCAGTGGCCATGGACTCGCAAGCAGCTGCTGAGTAAGTCTGCTGGAGCAAATGCGACCAAGGAAAAATACCGCCTATGATGTCATAACCTGCTGCAGCGAGGTAACCTAAGGGAAGCAGGGGGTCCCTTTTTGAGGGTGTCAATAGCGTGATGGAGTCGATCACTCGTGCGAACTTCAAAATTAATTTAAATTACCTTACATTCATTATTCAGTCTTGATATTTTGCAGATGAAATACGAATGCTCAACGGAATTGATCCTGAAGGTTATCTAGGTCGCAAAACTTGAATTGAATCTTTATTTTCATGTTTGAGACTACATGAAGGATAGCAGAAGTAAAAGCTGTATTAAAACAGCTTGACTAGTTCCCGCTACCTAAAATGAATGGGTCAGAAGCATTGAAATACAAATAAAAAAAAACGTACTATACAAAAATATGGCAATGACAATCAATATAATTACATAATCTCAACTTTGTGCCAGTATCCTTATAATGCTAAGCCCACTATTTATTAGTTCCGCTACATGCTGTGTAATTCTGGCTTCTCCATAAGATCGTTTGTTATTTTCCAAGTTTTTTTTTACTCGATTATATTAAAACTAGTGGAATGAAATGGTTGTACACTTTCCACTATAAGAACAGTAGTGAACTGTCTAAACTACCTCTCATCAATTGGGAATGTTCACTGCATGCACACCAGCACCTCACTGTTCTTGGTGTCGCAACACAAAGGTGTAACCACACAAAGGTTTAACTACACATCTGTTTGTAGACGAAAATTCACTTTCGAGATGCAACTTCCCAGGAAAACAATGTAATTTGCCTGCTGGGGAGCGAGTCTGGAAAAGAGAGGGACAGGCTGATTGGACGAGTTGGTAGGATTGCTTGATAAGAAACAGCGCTTACCCACGGCACAAAGGAAGAAGTAACACAAGCAGACCAGTATGCGTCACTTCTTTCTTCGTCTCGTATGTTAAGAGCTCTTTTATATTTATCACGAAGCAACTCTTCTTCACCTTTCTGCAAGTACATTTTTTTTCGATGCAAGGTGCCTACACTCAGGCAGTGTATTGTTAACTCCTGGTGCACAACCTTGGGACGCATTCTGTGATAAACATTCGATCGTGCTGCACAGGATTGGTCCAGGCACTTCTTACGGTCAATTGTGAGAACAGCAACCGAAAAAGGCTAGGAAAAGAATGTGCACAGAATGGACAGAGACACCATTTCATCCGATAGAACACATATATAATGTTCTCCTGATGACTTTGATGGGATTGAGACGTAAGTACTTGAGCTGGAAAATCGACTTAGCCTGCTTTGTGTCTGGCTTAATGCAATCATGCGCTGAGAGTTTGCGAAAATAGCAACCAGTGCCCCCTGAACATCTCTGTAACTCCGACACCACATAGCACTCAAGCAAGACATTAATGCAAATAAACTGTTACAGTTATTGAACTCTTCAATTTCGAGCTTCAAAAAACAATGCACCACCCCCCAATTCTGATATTCAATTATATTAACTATTTTTTTAATGCAATCAAAACACTTCTGAATTCCCTTTGCAGATGATTAATATGTGAAGCATTCTTCCACGGCGCTTCCCTTTTACCAATTGACTGTATACTCCCTTTCATTCCCTTGTGACGTTGTGTTTTGTTATGTTATGGAATGTGTGCTATGATTGATAGATTAATATGTGGGGTTTATCGTCCCAAAACCACCATATGATTACGAGAGACGCCGTAGTGGAGCGCTCCGGAAATTTTGACTACCTGAGGTTCTTTAACGTGCACCCAAATCTGAGCGCACGGGCCTACAACATTTCCGCCTCCATCGGAAATGCAGCCGCCGCAGCCGGGATTTGAACCCGCGACGTGCGGGTCAGCAGTACCTTAGCCACTAGACCACCCCGGCGGGGCAATGTGTGCTATGCTGTGCCCCTGTATGTTAACAACTGCTCCTTATATAGAAGTCTATTTAAAGCAAAAAACAGGATACACAAAAGAGAACAAATGGGCAATAAAGTGACTGCTTGCATTGCAGGTCTGTTCATTCCACTTGGGTAGTACTGGGTTGAACTGCCCCTCTTGGTGGCCACCTGGACCTGATCTACTTCACCATTGACTGATGGCCAACCATCCACCCATTCGTTCACCAGATCATCAGGATGCTGCCTGCTTGCCACATGCTGCCACAAGTTGCTTGTAAATCTCCACAGTGCTCAAGCACTGCTCACAAGTGAAGCGAGACATCCAGCGCTGCCTTTGCTGAACTCTTGCTATGCTGTCCACTCTGCTATTGATGCATCAAAAACATACACTAGCAACCACAAAAATGAATGCTGCTGGGCTGTTATCAGGCATTGAAACAAGCTTCCCCATGAGACAGGTAAGGCTGCACAGTGCAAGAGATTCCCAAGTCGAACTTATTATGATACAATTTTCAGCTGTTTAGACATTTAAGTATGAATTTGGCACAAATGTGGAGTTTCGATTTAGCGAGCGCTGTAATGAATAAGTGATATTTATAGTGTAATTTTTTTCCTGCTTTTGGTAGCATGGAAAGGGGACAATATAAAATATGTTGGAGAAAAAAAGAAAAGACAAGCAAATAGAAAAAAGGAAACACCAACAAGACAAACCAAAAAGTTTTTATTATTTTTTCTGGTCACAAAAACACGTACAAAAATAGCAGAGGAGATCACAGGTTTAAAAGAACTATTGCCAGAATGAGGCAAGGCAGTGAAAGGCCACTGACATATACGCAGAAGAGTGAAGTACAGGCAACATTTACATTCCCAGGCAGCCACAACTGATGCTGCCACATCACACTCCTGGAGCATGTATACATTTTAACAAGAAAAAGTGCTTGAGCACTCAACATTAGAACTCTCTACACTCTTGCACAATACTTAAAACAATACCTTCATTCTGGGTGCATAGTTTGAGTAGAGAGTGAACAACAGACACAATAGCATAAAGATACAGTACGCACACCCTTCAGTTTCAGCACAAGTTTAACACATGTCATGAAAATTTTGCATAACAGCCGCTGCTTGCTACTATGGTCAATTTTAGAACTGGGCCATACAGTAAGTCTTGTGCAAACTTTCATAAGTTGCATCGTAGAAAAATATGAAATTCTGATTTCGACATCGTTTCTTTTCTTGTGAGCTGACGCAATACTTCTAATAACAAAAAAACTTTTACAAAAAAAGGGGAATAATCTGTAACATCCATATGTTTCTACAGGTCAAAGACAAACCAGGTAAAAACATTGAGATATATGCAGAACAACAGTCTTGACTACAAAGAATGAATGGAGGCCTCATATCGAACAGAAGAGATACAAAAAATGGTAATCCCCGAACACTATAGTAGCTCAAACAAACCAGGACACGATAGTTACACAAGAGTGCACACATGCACAAAGCTAGAGCTGCGTGTGTGTCTTTGTGTGCCTTTCTCGACTCCTCATTTATTTGCACTACCATGTTATCCAGAAATGCCACACCAACAGTCGCAACTTCAAGAAATGTATAGTACAGCAACACCATCTCAAAGAAGCATTGCCAAAAAGTGTTTCACTTGCTAGAAAATAATTCTAGCCAAAAGCAATGTTCTTGCACATAAAAAGTCAGAAGAGACAATAAGAAAGAAAAGAAATAGTGGCAATGAAGTCAACCACTATCCTCAGTAGCTTGCAATGATGCTACCGATTTTTGATAGAGTCTGCTGGGATGTGTATAATTTTTTTACTGCTAAAAATAAATTAAACTGTGCTGTAAGGAAACCGGCAAAATAACATAGCATGTTTTCAGAACACTTACTAAACCAACATGGACAAAATTCATTTATATAAATGGGGTCGTGAAAGGTCTGCCTAAACTTTTTAACTACATGTGAATTTGAAAGCATGGTTGTCTATTACATACTATACCTTGACTCGTTTCATCGTCTGCGTTCATTTACAGCTATAAAGGCACAATTTCAATTCCCCAGCCCACGTTGCCCTCAGCTCTACAGCTCACGTCACCTAACTCAGCCAATCAAGAGTCTCTCTCGTCGACAAAACATTGCATTGCAGTGAGGCCTGCTGAGCCACAGTTGACTGAGCTTCGGAGCATCATACTATTTCGACTACAGTATCAGTAGAGGCGCCATGTGCACAAACTGTGCTATCTGTCGCTAATTCATGCAAATATGACCTGATTGCTATACAAAATGAGCCTTGACTATGTGCGCCAACATGAAGCACCTTGAACTGAAAAAGCCCAGACGAACCCGCCGTCTACCAGACTGCTAAAAACTGGTGCCGACGCTGTTCAGACAACTCTCATATTTTTATAGCGGGGTTACACCGTAATCACCTTCAGGACTTCGAGCACTAATGTGAGCTAAAAAATTGCTGTAATATACTAGCATCCATATAAATTTATAATTTTAGAATGGGTGAATATTAACGATATGTTTATGATTTCAAATGCCTCATGATGACGTCACCATGCTAGTGCCCATGGCAACAGGCAATGACATCACAGTTTTAGGACTGCAATTCCAGAATTTCGAAGACATGTTTTTAAATGTATACGGAATACTGCGCCGAAATATTTAGGAATCGGCTTGCTTTGATGTCTACTAAAAGCAGTAAAAATTACAACCAGGTTGCTTCATTTTTTTGTCCACGACCCCATTAAATCGGTGACATCGCAACAATAGCATCGATCTTCCCCAATGAAATTCAGGAGTGGTGGAAGAAAAATAAGGAACTTAAATTGTTCCATCAGTGTAGAGCAAAAATACATAAATAAAGCAGGACAGTATAGAGATTATCTTATCAATAAATAATGTAAATTTGCACTATACTTTTTACATACCCGTGTTTATATTAAATTCCAATTTTCAATTACTGCCCATTCTGTGATGTACTTTCTGGGAAGTGCAACATTATCTACAAGCCCACCGGAATCATGGATGATAAGCCCACCGGGATCATGGATGATGACACTGCACCTTTGGCTTTTACTTTAGTGTCTTGATATCGCTTAAAGGACCGACAACTAATTTATACCATATCAGTTTTCTTTAGTGCAACAGAAAGCTTAACTGCCACAGTAAGCAAAGAACGCCATGGAACTTTATCGGAATTTTTTCCGCTACATATGCTGCACACAGTGGCACACGAGTCCAATAGTGATCACCCACCAGGAAACTAGTTGGGCCTTATCAACAAAACGATTATAGCAGCAGTTGGTCTTCGTGTGCTGCAATATAATGTGCACACACGTATCCAAGTAAACATGGTTTCTAGGTTTTAGCAGTTGTTGCAAAGGCAAACTACTTCACAACATCAACCCCTTTTACATTGTAATAAGCATGGAATAAAGTGGGGATGCCTAACTGAATAGAGACCGTATCTATAAACATAAATTACAGTGCATTTAAACAACTATGGACTGTGTACACCAATCCAAATGTTACCTTCATGCAGTAGTAACGCCTCTCTGTCCATTAGGCAGCCTGATGTAAGTTTTTACAACTTTGAAAAGAAAAACTTTAAATATACAAGTCCTAAAAATTTACAGAAAGAATACTCAATTCTGTTGCGATAACTCAGTGTTTTTCAATTTCCATTAGCATATAACCGTATGGCCTAATTGGTTGATGGTCCTTCGAGACAACACCTAAGGAAGATTCAACAGCAATAGAGATAACGTAATGACAAAAGATTAAATAAGATGCCAGAGGCTGTATTTTCAAGTTATCTACAGTAACTTGCATTCCTTTTGCCTTTAGTTGGTGGCTGGTACACAATGGTGGCTAAGTACAAGCTAATAACAAAGTGTGTAAAGAATAGGAAACAAAATGGATCAACAGATAATATGGCCTCAATACACACGTATTAACTTGGGAATAATGCTTCGCTTTATTCTTCAACGTTGTTTGTGTCCGGTTTTTGTAAGCCCTCACATTTGTCACCAACAAGGCACAGTTCACAACCTCAATTAAAAGAATGTTAATAAATGTTTCTTCCCAATTGGGGCTTCCCCTCAGCTATTCCCACTGAATGTACACTAAAGAATTTTACCAATATACTAGTCTAGAAGCTGATTGCTACTTTCTAAATTGGCCTCTCATTTTAGCACAGTGTGAAACAATCATAAACACCCCACAAACTACATTTGCTCTCTAGGTTCATATAAATACACACTTGATTGCAAACAGGAACACTTGTGCCTGCCATGTATTGCTTTTTGTACAAATTTTCAACAGGAGAAAAAAAATAACGGTGCATGAGAAAAAACAGTGCATTGGCATTTTGAGTTCATTTGCACTCATAAGGCTCTACGGTAGTAACAACTAATAACTGTCAATATTATAGAACAGTGACTGACATGTGGTAGACCGGGTGTTGAGAACATCATACATGCAAGTCAGATGACTTGATATGTTTCCACTTGATGGCACACGTCAAATAAAAGACGATAATAGCTTGTAATGACAAAAGGTCAACAACAGGAATACATGCTCCCCAAATGTCCCTATAAATCTAAGCAACGACAATTTCCAAATTCTACAATGACCGGTTCATGAGTTCAACAGTCCTTTTAAAGGGCCAATAAACACAACTGTGCAGTTGCCTATTTGTAATGAGGTAACTGTACACATGTACAATGTGAACATGTTGCTGTGAGAATTTTGCAAATAAGTTGTGCAATAATGAAGTTTGAGGCAATAACACAACTATTTTGGCTAGTTTTGGTTCCTTTCTTGGCTTGACCAACCTTCTCCGCAGCCCAGAGGGGCAGGTGTAGCCCATCATCACGACTACACTAACATCGGCAATGCGCAAAGCCAGTCAGTGCTGTGCGATTTGGCCATGCGCAGCATTATGCCATTTTGCGGGTGACGCAAACTGGACAGGAGCATGGGAAGTGTTTTTTGAAATGAAGCATCTGCCCAGCATGCAGCACTGTGATATTCACAAAATTTGGTAGCTACAGCCTGTATGAATTGTCTGTATGAATCAGTGAACTTGTTTACTGGCCCTTCAAGAAAGGATTGCGATGATGTAGCTCAAAAAAGTTAATGCAAAAGAAAACGAGGAGTGGTACTTCCACATGTACAGTACTCGCAGACTGAAGTGGGACAATTAAGGGCTAAGGAATGCATATATTTTCGTTTCCATCCTCTCCAGTATGGATCACAGCGGAGTAATTTCGACTCAAACACGTAGATAAGCACCAACAATACCTGATGAGGCCAGATACATTGCGACACGGCGTAGTCAACTCCATTAATTTTGCACACCAGTCGTTTTACCCCCCAAAAAAATGATGTTGCATTTCAATCCGTGAGCACTGTGCACCTCAAAGAACACTTTTTTCTGCTACTCCCCATACCCCAGAGCCATTGTCAACCATGAAATCTAAAATTGCTTATTTTTAGGAATCTTTTTTTTTTTCAGAGGAAGGATATGCAGACTCTCTGCTAAAACAAGCCCTAAAATAGGATTTACTGACACCTCCTTCCAGAAAAAAAGTATGTAAAACATCTAAAAAAGTGAGCAAAATTTCAGAAACAGAAGTTGCTTCAACATAATGCTCTTTCAAGCTTCAACACTAAAAATAATTTTACATTCAGTGTCGGCACACATGTATGTATCAATTTAAATACCTCACGGCATATAAATGCATGGCCCTAGCTTCTCCTACGTGTATATTTCATCAACCAGTGCACAATAAAACAAAATGTAAAAATATTCCTTTCCAAGCATTCTCCACAAATGGCACGTGGTCCCAGCAGCAGCCCGTGCTATCATACGTAATGACAATCCTACTTTGGCGCACGGTACATTGAATGAGCAAATTGTGGCAGTGAATGAGAAAGTGGCAATGATATAAATGGGAGACGTAAAACTGAGTGCGGCGGGATGTAACATGAGAATAAATTACCAAGGCCGGAGAAATCACAATTTGTGACCAGTAACGGATAGCAGTAAGCTAACGAGTCAGTAACACTGAATTACTCGTTAGCAAGACAGCATGCGCTTTCTGCAGAGACCAACAAAGCGAACACAAAAAAGAAAAGCAATGAGCATGGCGAGGAATGTCACAATATGAAGTTTTTGGTTAATAATGGAAAGGAAAACAGAAAAAAAAAGTGTTGAGAGGCAAGGTAAAGAAAGCAGCAAGCAGCAAGCAAATCACTCCTGCGATTCGCCTGAACTGGGATTGTCCTTTGGCTCCGATTTTACTGACACGTGCTTATCACCGTGCATACTACGGACAGTGCGCCTGAAAAACAAGGAAGGCCTTGTAAGAAAGCGATATTTCTCGATTAGGTACAGTGCACCGATTATGTGGTGCACTGTAGGCACACTATGGACACCACTAGCCCTTAGGTAGGACATGCAGTGTTAGTCAATACTGATTGCATGTCCATGAAAAATCTGCACAACTACCCCGATTTACTCAAGGCGATGTGAAACTCAAGAACAAAAATGAATATCAAGTGAAATCGAAATCTAAAAAACGGCAGGAAGGGAAAGATGAAAGGTTGCAATGAAAATAATGATAATAATAGGTAAACACGGGTTCTGTGCTGCAACCCACGTTTCGACAAGTGGACTTGTTTTGTTAAAGAACTGAAATCAGTTCTAGCCTTGAAGAAGACAAGTCCACTTGTCGGAACAATGCCCCGGGCACACAACCCCTGTCTACGAATTTTTAAAAATCAAACTGAACTGATAAATCTGATTTTAAGGAGCCCGAAGTGCCACATTTGCCGAGAGCAAAGCCATTGAACCCAAAAAACGCAAAAACACAAACATATGATGAAATTGGCACATCCACTGTGGTGAAAGTAATGTACCAGCTGCAATTTATAGTACATATCAAACTTCAATGAAGGAAGACTATGTCAACCAATAAAAACAAATACTGTGATATTGCTGTACATCATACATTAAGAAGGCAAATTTTTGCACTTTTGCAACAGCTGTATAGGGTCTGCTATTTCATTACACACATCCAGCAACACTGTTCCCTACGAAACTGAATGATGTCCCTTCTAGCTGTGCACCTGGCTCGTACACCGTGGCAGCACAGGATTGAGCATGGTTTCAGAGATCTCTGGTGCGGCAAGAACGTGCAGCCACATCAATAGGTGGCTGCATGAAATGCTTGCGATGAAAACATTTGATGCAGCCATTCGTAAACACAGGGTTCTGTGTCTGAGCCCACATTTTGACAACTGGACTTGCAATGCAGCTTTTTTTTTTACAAACAATTTCTGACAGGAATGCCCTCCCTAAATACATTTTTGAGGTGGTAAATTTTCAAGCGGCACTGAAACGATTGTTGTTTCAGTGGCCTTTCCTTTTTTTTTTACTTTTTTTTGAGCTTGTTATATAAGTACAGGTACATATTATACTTTTAATCGTTAATTTCTATTTGATTGCTAGTCACATTATGAATTTGTAGTCCTGATTTCTTTGTTAGTTTATTGTGTTTTATGTTTGTTTGATCTTCCACTTTTGTTTGGGCCTGCCATAGCCTGCCGTATTGCAAAATAAATAAATAAATACAAAAAAATGTAAGGGATGCAAACATGGATAAAATAAAGAGAACAACACAAACGCGACTACCTACTGAAAGAATGCACTGCAGCAGAAAAAAAAAAAAAGCAGATATAAAGGCTTATCTGCGCATTTGCAGGGGCCGTAGTACATCCAGTCAATTGGCGTATGCGGGAGTCTACACGAAAGATAGCTGTTCAGAAAGTTCATCTCTTCTTTGCGTAAATTAATCAAAAGGTGGCTCACGCTTGCACTTCCAGTACTATCGACATGCCAGGCCTCAATTCATTTTCACTGCAATGCACCCTTTCAGCAGATAGTTGGCATTTGTGTTGACATGTTCTATTCTCTTGTGTTCCAGTGTGATGCCTAACCTTATTTTATAACAAATTGTTACCAAATAGCTCATTTTTCCGTTGTTCCAGGCCACATCAATTAGAAAAAAAATTGAGCCGCTAAGTGTTTTTCTCGGCAACTAAGTACAGCAAGTTTGTCAGAAAGATAAGTTCAAAAACAGAAATAAGCAACCGTTTTCATTTAATTTCTAAAATGGTCGTCATCAGGTTTAAAGTGCTACTCACGCCTATTTCTCTCTATGGTTTTTGTTTCTGATATCCCTTTGTATGTTTCTTTGTTGCTCTTTTAAAAGCTTGCCTTGTTTGCATGGTGGAGCTCGATCTGACACAACTAATCTGCTTGCCTAGCTTAACTGCAAGAATTTCATTGCTCACAATCACATGGGACAGAGAAAGGGCGTGGAAATATAAGAGTATAATGTAGGTTACATTTGAACCTCACTACAATGAAACTTTTGATTCAGTGTCTACTTCGCATAAAAGACAATAGGCAAATCGTGAAGGCACTTATGCTTTCACAAACTTTGTGTGAAACTACTTAGATATGAAACTTTAAAAGCATGTATATCTGGGCTGGTTTATTCAGACTCGGTAAGGGGGAATGCTCCATGGGTATTAACACTAACCAAACATCCCCCTTCAGGAAGTTTCGTGGGTATTATGGCCACTCGAGCTAACAGCAAGGGCAATAAAAAAATGCTCTTGGAATGTCAATGTAGTTGCTATCAATCAAGAAACAAAGGGAGGGAGAGCGGAGAAGAAAGTACAGAGGCAGAGGGGCACCAAGGTTCGTCACATTACACGAAGAACTGGCAGTGAGAGTAATGGGGTGAATACCAAGAAATAGAAGCTACAGTATATGATGGCGGAGGGTTTGGTAAGGTGATCAAATTAAGAAATCTGCAGGCATAAAAAGGAACCAGCTCACGCGTGACAAGCTAATTTGGAAATCACTGTGATAAAAGCTGTGTCCTACAATGGCCAACAGAAATAGTGCTGCTTATGATGACAACAGGCAACAAAAGCTTGCCACACAATATTCACGGCAAAATACTCATGTTTCATTGTTGGACCCCCACTGGTACTTCTAAATGGAAGTAAAAAGCTTGGTATATACCGTAATTACTCGCGTAATGAAAGCATTTTACTTCTAGAAAAAATCAGAGCAAAGTTGCAGGTGCATTTTTTATGCGAGGCACATTTAACAAAAACTTTTTCTGGGTGAGCAAAAATGTGGTAATGTGAAAAAGGAAAGTTAGGTGGTTTATCCTTTCTCAATTGACATACGCGTAGGCAGTTTAGAAACCGCTTCTTTGTTGCACTTTACTCATCTTAGGTTGTTGAAGACACTACGTTCTGCAAGCTGTCGCTGCGCCGCCCGCGCACTCAATAAAAGCATCTTGTGGCTTTTCTTTCTCGCAACCATTTAACCACAACAATGGCATCAGCATTGATCTCGAGGGGTGCCCACAAGCGTGCGCTACGATGCACTTTGCCAACTTCGTGGCAGCCTCGCACGACAACCGCTACAACCGCCATTGACATTGCACCAAGCTATCACCTAAGCATCTAAAACAAACAATCGATAACAAGATCAACGACAGAATGCAGTTTCCGTCTCACTCTTCACTTGAGAGGTTACTGAAGAAAAGGTAACCTATATCTTGCGTACCTTAAAGTACGCGCAGATAGCAAGCACGAAAAGCAAATTACAACTAAGGCAAGAATTGGGGGTGCTACCATGTTCCGAAATAGTCAACTTTTTTCTGAGCAACAAACTATTTTTTCTAGTTTTTTCAAAAACCTGCGACACGATGGCAATGAATGACCCTTCGCGACAGCAAACCATGTCGTCGTTGTTCGAAAATCACGGGCACATGGTTGGGCCTTAAAGTTTCGTATTTTAGGAAGTGACCGTCTGTTAGCGCAGGCAGTTTCGTGACCTTTGCCAACTGTGTGCTTATCAGCTGCAATGTCTCTATACTCGCACTGTTTCTGAATGCCACTATGATGCACGGATAATAATATTGATAACAATATTGAAAAGACAGGGGATGTGCTAGGTGCAGATAGAACTAAGAACAATACAATGTGCCACAGCGGGCGAGGGGGAGGGAGCGAGCGAAGGTGGCCGACGGAGGTCGGCACAATAATAAAAACCGAAAGAGATCTAACGGGCAAGGAGGCGACAGGTGTCGGTTAGCAGGACAGCTGGGGATGAATGTAGGTGGTGCGTTTTTTATGCAAGTGCGTTAATTACGCGGGTAAATACGATGAATTAAGGGCACCGTGCTAAGGTGAACAGTGTGAACTAATGTGCTATATCAAAATAATTGTTCTAATGTCTACTTGATACATCTTGTTTTATGTGTATCACGTGAAGGTAAGGAAAGCACACAGAATGTTATTTGTAGTATTGTAGACTGTTATTTGTAGTATTGTAGTATTTGTATAATGTTATTTGTAGTTTTAATTTCGGGATCAGGATAAGAGAAATTAAAATGAAACAAAAAACAGCACACACTGAAGACTGAACTCCTACCCAGCATAAGTGGTGAATTATGTTCCATTATTCATTGAAATTGTCATGTCATGGTATCATCTCCATTTTTCAGGTGAACCCCATAATGTTGTTCCAAGACCACGCAAAGACACTGTCACTATATAGGGGGTTCTACACTGTTCATATAGTCCTTTCTCTGCTCCTTTCAAAAAGTGTTAACAGCACAAAAAACGATTAGAAAAAGACGAGACAACAGAGGCGAAGAGCAATGACTTCCAACTAGCTTTCTATTTCAACAAGAAGGGCATTTATAAAATGGAAGAGAGAGAGTGCGAGGCTGAAATGAATCTGCTCCGACCTATCGAGTCGTCAACGTCAGCCCTTTTGAACTACTTTGTTCCTTTATTTGGCACCTTGCTGCAAACTTAAAGGATCCTCCCTCTCTCACCCTTTCATGATTATCATGTTAAGTGACCGATGCGTTCAGCTTCTGGCAGTATGATCATGGCGTGATCAAGTCAGTGCTGCGTGCTATCACAATGTTTTGAGTATTGGTTTAAGTGGCAAGCTTAGAAACGTCCATCATGCATGAAGCATCTTAACACTTGACTAACTGAAAAGCAGTGTAATCAAGTCTGATGCTTTAGAGTAGTTTAATCAACATATTATTACTAGCTTGACATTTAACCACGATAGTGTGAAACGGAGAATACTTTTGCGACTGTACTTTTTTGAAAACTCCCCCAAGCAAAACTAAACTTTCCTTAAACAATACAGATAGGTGAACCAGTATGCGTACGTAGAAGAAAGAAAAAAAAAGTTTGACAATTATTCCAGTGTTTCTTCAGAAAAAAAAAAAAACCCAGTCTGCATACACAGCCTATATTTAGGACTACATGAAGTGTGCATAAAGCACCAACAAAACTTCAACAGTTAAAATTCAGCAGTTAAATATGGTGCTTAGAGGCCCTAGAATGCACATTAGCATGATAGTAGAAGCAAAACAGCAGTGCATGCACAGGCTGTTACGGTTTTATTTCAAGCAGCAACAGAAATAATAGATAAGGCAAGAAGAGCGATTGAAGCACATCACCAAAGAGCATGTTAACAACAAAACTTTTCCACAAACCTAGATGACAACCGTATTTACTTGCGCAATGAACGCACTTCTTTTATAGAAAAATCAGAGCAAAGCTGAGGGTGCGTTTATTATGCGGGGCAAATTCGGTGAAAACTTTTTCAGTATGAGCGAAAAAATGCGGTAATGCAAAAATAAAGTTAGGTCACTCGGCTTCTTTGTTGCAGTTCAATCATCTTCGGTGGTTAAAGGCGCTATCTTCTGCAAGTGTTCTCACGCCACCCGTGCACGCCATAAAAGCGTTTCGCGACTGTCTTTTCTGACAACCGTTAAATCACAAGTCATATCTGCTGTGATCTTCGAGGGGCATCCGATGCACGTGCTATGATGCCATTATGCACTTTGCCAACTTCGTGGCAACCTCGCACAACTGCGACGACGTCATTGAACTTGTAGGAAGTAACCAACATTGCACTACGCTACCCCCGAAGCATCGAAACAAACCGCGGATAACAAGGTTAACGACAGAATACGGCTGCCTACTTGCTGCCCACATGAGATGTTACGCGCGGATAACAAGCACGAGGAGCAAATTGCAACCGAAGCGAAAATCGGGGGGTGCTGTTTTGTTGCGAAAATAGTCACGATATTTTCTGAGCGACGAGCAATTTTTTTCTAGCTTTCCATAAACCTGCGATTCAATAACGACGAATGGCCCTTCGCGACAGCTATGGCGACAGCAAATGCTGTCGTTGTCACTCGAAAATCACGTGCATGTGGTTGGACCTTGAAGTTTTGTATTTGTAGGAAGCGACCATCGGTTGGTGCAGGCAGTTTCATGACCTCCGCTCGCTGTGTGCTTGTCAGCTGCGATGTCTCTACACTCGCACCGTTCGTGGACGTGGCGCGCACACTTAGAAAAACACAACAACATGGCAGCAGCCGAGGAGGGGGGAGGGAACGAGCCGAGGGGGGTTCGTCATAATAATGAAAAATGGAAGAGATCTAACGGGCAAGGGGGCGCAAGGTGTTCGTTGGCGAGACTGTAGAGGATGAATGCTGGGGATGCATTTATTACAGCGGGAGAAAAAAATTCTGACGACTGAAGTTGGGGGTGCGTTTATTATGCAAGTGCATTCATTATGCAAGTAAATACGGTATAATGTAAAAAAACAAAACAAAGAAACAAAACAAGAAACTGCAACACAGCACTTTGGTGTGTCATTGTTGAAAGTACAATGTTAGCAAGTCAAATAAAATTTAAAAGTAATTGTGAATCATACTGAAGTCCCCGAGTGCAACGCCACACCTTAAATGTGAAGCTACCACAATAGGTATAACGATTTGTTGGCACATGATGAAAAGGCATCGTTCTCTAAATGTATCTGCTGTACTAATGTGCTGTGAGAATGTCACTAGGGAACACATAGAAAAGCTTTGTTTTCATAACAAAATGGTGCAGTCTCTTGGAGGAAGTAGCAGACAGCCCTTACAAAGTCACAAATATTCTGCGTGAGCGTGTTTTTGTGACGACATGCAATCCTCATATGTTATGCTTGAAGGCAACAACTTTAAAAGCTTTGTAAACTGACAGGTTTCTTCCGTGTGGGCCCATAGTCAACTTCCGTAAATCTGACCTTATCAGAAACAGGGTATCATTTTACCCCTGTAACATGGGCAAACTTTGGCTACATGCTACTACACAACAATATCAACAAAAAAAAAATAAATAAAAATAAACCTTTGGAATTGATAGCAATAATAGTGGGTGTCTCAATATGCATAAGATTTCATGCTATTTTTAGGCACTGTTTGCTACATAGTGGCATGCTATAGTCATGAACAGCGTTCAAACATTAGTGCAAATCAAGTAGTTCACACTATTATATGGTTCCCAGCTCACACTCCATGTGAGTCCCCCCGTTCCCAACTTTAACGAGAAAGCTCAGCACGTCACACGAGGTCTCACTTACTGCACTCACGATGGAGCTTCACATTAGACAGATCTCAGGAGGTTGACTGGAGGCGACTTCAAACCAGAACGTTTCCCGACCCGTGCACCTAAATTGCATTTACCCGAACTATACCCAGATGTCTCGTGTAAGCTATGTAGCAGGAGACACACCACCCGAGAGCATAATTTACGGGAATGCACACTGATACGGGACGCCAATGCAGTCTTCCCAGAACAGCTTGGGGCGCGGTGGAGAGCGACACTGATCAGCTCAGATCGGGCAGACCTAATATGGGCCATTCAGCGAGCACGGGAGAACTCTGAGATACAGGGTCTCTCCGCCACCCCTAGCATGGCTTAGGCCCATGCCTCAATCTGCTGGTTTGATGAATCAAGTGTGTTCACTCACTCACTGTAGTCTCATCAACAGCCTACCTCAAAAAAAAAAACAGCCATTAGCTAGACGTAAATGCAGCCACTACGTGATGTGCACGATTGCATGCATTGTTGGCTATGGTCATAAACTACCTGAGAGCAAGATTCATCAACACTTCTTTTACAATTTTCGTACATTCCAATCCATCACAACATCTTAAATAAAAAATTCTGACTTGAAAATATTATAGGCTCAGTCTTGAATGTTTATTTATCTAGCCATTGCTACTCAAGTTGCACAACTGAACTTATCAAATTGAGTTTGTTCTGTAGTAAGTGTCTCCAAGTGTTCCACGATGACAGCTTGCGAATGGCACTAGTGGCAAAGTGCACTCAACCGAGTGCATTGATGTTAGCCCACGTCACAGGGCATGAAATATAGCAATATACAGCAGATAGAATGGAAAAGTGGAGTTAGACACTCCATTTGGTTTTGGCTTAATAAATGAGTCATGCTCCTAAAACCATGACAACCCACTACAAGCTTTATAATATTATGTTGGTTTTATGGGGTGAAGGTGACTTACGCGACTTCTGTTTAAACAATGCATAAAAGCAATGAAAGTATGCAACACCCTCTTCTAACAGAAAAGAAGTGGCGTACAAGCTGACATGGCTTAGCGCTAAGTCTCACCATGAATGAGTCCATACCAGCACAGGCAATGTCTTGCCATGAATTTTTCCAACATACATGCACCCAGTGTCAGAAAACGGAAAACACACTTAACACGAACTAAGGTGCCGTGATTTAGGCCTTGCTCGCATTCCGATGGTTTTTGATCATCTGCGTTTATCGGGCTAAATGAAGAATGAGTGAACATGACATCATCACCAATCTGGGAAACACCAGAGGCTGCGATAACAAGTCATGGCAGCAGGCATGACATTTATTACCATAGTGCATTTCACTTGCTTTTCTTTTGGCTTGATGAGAAACATACAGCCTCCCTGAATAGGGCTGAAGCCCCTGAAGTCCACAGTAGCTGAATCTTGGCAAAATTGATTTCTTTTAACATCACTGTAATCCGTTCCTTTTGCACTGCCACATCGTTCAAATATTGATTTTTTGATAATGATCATCAAATCAACATCGTTCAAATATTATCATGGCAGACTGTGTAAAAAAGGGTCAGTAACAACCGTACTGGGGATAAAAGTTCAAATTACAATATTTTGATACGTGAAGTAAATTGCTGTTTTCAATGTGGTCGTTATATTGAGCTTTAAAAGGATACTGTGCTCACGACAGAACACAGTGCATGAGTCCTTCACCACACCAACAGTTTTAGTGCATGCTCTGCAAGTGCACCAGCCGTGATGAGGGGCCACACAGCAAAGGTACCATACATGTTAAAATGAATAGCCTGAGCAGCTGAGCAGGTCGAACAAGCAACCCAAAATTCAGACAAAACATGATGAAATATTTTTACTGCAAAATGCGGCACATGGTTAAAATTACTGCTTCATATGCCATGGGGAAAAGAAGGAGAAAGAAAAAAAAAGGTTGTTTCCGCTCAGCTTTCTTTTCATGCATGTCCAAATGTAATACTATAATTTCTTTGGTTACTTGTAGTTAACTATTATTCACCAATTATAAATGGAGCAGACAATTGAAAACTTGTTTTGTGTTTCCTTTGCAGTGGTGCCAATTCTATCCTGTGTTAGCATCATTTTCTCAGAAAGACTCCATACGGCAAATGTGGCATTTGGGACATTTTGACAAAATTATCTGCTAGTACTTTAAAGGGATACTCAACAAGAATTAGAAAAACTAACGAAGCCCGAAATTCGTCTCGGAAGATGCCACTGTTCCAATAACAGAGTTTATTTCCCTTATTTTCCAACAGTCGGTTGTATTTTTGATGAATTGTCAGCGCGCAGGGGCTGCTCGCAAGCACGAGCCAAGACGTCACACTCACCGAGAAGCATGCATTCTTGTCTTCTTCCTTTTTTCCTCCTCTCCTCTAACCCCAATCTTACCCTTCCACAAAACAGCTGGGGCTTTGCACCAGCCAGAAGTATTGTTCGCTGTTGTTGCTGTTCATACTGGTTTTGTGAACCAAAGTGGGAGTTAAGCGAGTCGAGAGATGCAAGCGACAGCTCGCATTGTTGACTTGCCCGTTTCGTGTGACGTCATTAAACCTCACCTTCTATATCACGGCATAGCCACTAAACGCGGCAGTTTGTGAAAAACGTATTAAATTAATTATCTTCCGATAGTTTCTGCTTAGAATGAAGGTTATCTCTATTAACTTGAGGGCCCACTCTTTCGATTTGGTTGAAAATCTTCGGCGAAAATTTTTGTTCAGTATCCCTTTAAATCACATTGAGAAAGACGCAATTCTTGCGAAACTAATGCATGCAACTATGGCAGGCTGCGAAAAACGGGCTCAGCCAAATACAGTCAAACCTCGATATAAAGAACCTTGATTTAATCTGTAATGCAACTTGCTATTTTTCCTTCCCAATCTCGACTTCGTTGAAACCATAAAAACATGTTTCTTGCGAGATAACTACGTACAAGAGATTAAAATTATTAAGTGCTCACACAATGCATATAAGCAAATTATCGTACCTCCATGTCCAATCAAATATTAGTGGACATCGGCCATCAGAAAATTGATCATTACACAGGAAACAATATGATTGGAAACGCTAAGGCGCAGCAGAAATGCGCACATGTCAACAAAATGGATGGCACTGTTGTGTTATCTGCAGTCACAGCAGCAAGAAACTTGTGCTTGCTCAAGCCACAGAGTGTGTCAGCCTAATTACAGAGTTTCAATTTTACCAGCAGTTGAAACATATTTGGAGTTATTTTTGGGTCGCTTTCTTTAGGAGCCTGATATACAGTCAAACTTCACTTAAACGAACTCTGCTACAACTAAATTTCCGCATCAACGAACGTATTCGATTCTCCGCCAGCATCCAATAGGCTTCAATGTATTAAAACTTCCTCCACAATGAACAACTCTTTTATTGTTCTGCCAGTTCAATGAAACTTTCCCTGGCTACGAGTTACTTGACCAGCTAGAAATCGAACCACGCAAACTAATAAATTGAAGTGACAACACTTTTTATCCTTAAAAACGTAATTAAAAAAAGTTCACAAGACAGCGGCTGTCCTTGCTTTTATTTATCTTCTTTATCGCGCTGTCTCTAATGGGAAATTATTATTAGCTGGCCCGCATTCAGAGTCTAAATTAAGCGTTTTCTTGGTTATCAGACAGCTGAAACAATCGTAAACGCACCAAAGTTGACCTAAGTACAAGTAACCCACCAAATGCTGCATAATGGTGACACCATGAGGAACGCCATTGTTTGTGGTTGATGACGATGCTCCGCAGCATTAAGTGAAGCATAGAGTTATGCCGTGAAAGCCTACGACCTTGGCCAACCGAAGCCCAGCCGAATCCACACGTTGAATATTAACTGCTGCCTCGTCCTCTTTTTTTTTTTTCCGATATGTTCTGTGGTGTTAGCAGTGTTAGTTCTGGTTAGTTCCCGCCTCATGCGTCGTCTCCTTAGCTCAGTAGTCCAGCACCTTGTTGGCTCTGACATATATGTTTTTTTTTCCCCTCAGTCTACAGCAGTGAAGGCTTATAGTGGCGCCACAGAGTAAGAACGAAAGCTTCTTTCTCTAGAGCAGAAGGTGGAAATAATTGCTGCAGCAGCAGCAGGACATAAAAAAGGGATGAATTGCCGAGGAATACAGTATCTCGCCGAGCTCGCTGTCAACGATACAGAAGTTCGAAGCAAGCATCTTAGATGCGTCAAGAGTCGGGCACATCTGCTTAACGGAAGAAGACGACCCAGCCAGCCCCAGAAGATCTTGACAAGGCAGTGTATGGCTGGTTTTGCTTAACGGAAGAAGACGACCCAGCCAGCCCCAGAAGATCTTGACAAGGCAGTGTATGGCTGGTTTTACGAAACGAGGCCTAGGAAGATAATGATCAGCGGTAGCCTAGTTTAACAGAAAGCGCTGAACCACGCCTGCATTTTAGGCATCTACGAAAACTTCCAAAGCAAGTGTTACATGGCTCAAACGATTTAAGGAGCGCCATAAGATCGTCGGGAAGGTGCTGTGTGGGGTGTCCGCTTTTGCCGACTACGACGGTGCGTCATCGTGAATCGCGTCGACCGCTGCTGACATCGTTGAGAAGTGTACAATGTGTACAATGTGGACGAGACTGGCCTTTTGTATGAAATGCTACCAGCAAACACACTTGACTTCAAAGGCAAACAGTGTTACGAAGGCAAGCAGACCAAAAAGTGAGTCACCATGTTGCTCTGTGCATATAAGGACAAATCCAATAAAGGGCCCCTTCTTGTTATCAGCAAGACCACCGAACCATAGTGCTTCAAGGGCACGAAAAACCTGTCTGTGAAGTACGTTGCCGACAGCCGTTCACGGATGATGAGGGCCATTTTCACCGACTGGATTGTTGCGTTCGACAACGACATGAAAAAGTAAGATCGCAGTGTTAGCTTGCTGCTGGATAATTGCTCAGCACATCGCCTGGACAGCAACAGCAAGCTGACGAATTTTGCGGTGAAGTTTTTTCCGCCAAACCACACGTCGCTGATTCAGCCTTATTCTGTTGAACACAAAACATGACCGCGACACCAAAGTTGACTTGCTCATTGATCAAATGTTGGCTGCCGCGTGGATGTCAACACGGCGTGACGTTGTCAAGAACTGTTTTGCGCATGCACGGTTTTGGCCCGAAGAGATGAACTTGGCCTGTACAAGTGATGGCATACAAGCTGCTGACGACGTTGGACTGGGGCAAGACGCGGAAACTGCCACAGCATCGGTAGCTCTTGAGGATGCGGGCATTGCACCAGAGAGCGCTGCCCTGAGCGATTACATTAATGCCGATGCCTACTTGATCGCGTACCCTTGAGGAGCTGAGTGAAGCCAAGATCCTCAGGAGTGCTTGCATGGCTACCATCAATGCTGATTCAGCGGACGACGATAAAGCCGCGCATGGTGGGACGCGCACACCAGTGACCGCGTCGCAGGCCACGGAGTCCTCGGACATCCTGCGTCGTTCCTTCGGCGCCCATGATGACGATGTCGCTATGCAGCTTTTCACAGAATGTGAGCAGTGCATTCTGCTGTTGCTAGTGCGAAAGCACAAGCAGTCCAAAATAAGTGATTTTTAAATTAGGTTTCGAAAATTGACTGCTTTCTGAGGTGTCGTGCATACCCTTTTTTATTTATTTACCACTTTTTCCGCGATAACGCGATTCTCGCTACAATGAAATTTTTCGTGATTCCCGTGAACTTCATTGTAGTGGAGTTTGACTGTACCCCCTGAATGCATATGCAACATTTGCTCATGACATGCCTAAAGGATAGTCTGAAGTACTATGATGACTTCCGGTCATGTAAAGCTTAATGGCGCACTTAGAACTGTGGTGTGGCCTATATTACACAGAGCCACAAAATATCTCCCACCCGACAAGTTGTCTCGTCTGCTGCCGTGTTTCCTGGTTTTCTGTCAAACTTTTAAAATGTTCCTTGATATTACCACCAAGTTATTGTTTGATCGTGCAAGATAGCCAAACTTTTTGCAGCCTTTTAGTCTAGGTTCCCGTTATCTTGCTACTACGCTCTCCTCTTCAGCTGACATACTTAAGTATCTTAACTATGTCAGCTGTATGTATGTCACTAGGGCTAATCTAGGAACCTGAGAGGTTATCTTTCTTCTTAAAACATGAAAAATCATGACTTAAAGAAATTTACAACAGTTCTACACTGCATTTACTTCGTTATATAAAGGTTTGACTGTATAAGCCCACAAATGGTGCAATACAAAGCAATGTTTACAAGTACAGAACCAGTACTCACTTCCAGGCATTCGGATTCATTTTAGAGTACAGCATACTTGAGTCACGAATGAATTTCAGCATGTTGTAGATCTTTTTGTTGGAGCACTGCAAAGAAGAATATGAACACTTCATGACTACACACCAGGTACAGTAAGTGAACGTGAGCCTATCATGACTTGCATGCGATATAGTGACTGACATATTCTTGTAAGCTCATCGCAGAAACAAAGTTTGGATGGTTCCAATCATTATTTATGTAACCTTTGGAATGTGTTACTCCCTCCCCTTTTCTGTCTCTCTCACACACACAGACACGCACTCCAGTACACTGCCAAAAATGCATCAGCATAACTGATAAAGACAAATATCCACATGTGGGCCTATGTGCTCGCTGTCCGCAGCTGCGATATATACAGAAAAGTTTGGCAAAAAGAATGTCTGTACAGTAAGACAAATTTTTCTGTTGAAGGCCAATGATAACAACTCACCAAAAAGTCAAAATGAAACAGCAATGGTTGGCTATGAGTACATAAAATTCAGATGGCCAGATATGCAGGACTTTCAGGAAAAGCTGTTCTCTTTCAACTTTTGGAAGTCAGAATATTATCAAGTCTGAATAATGTCATTTTTGGTGAATTAAATTTTACAATCTGCCACTGACAGGTCAAAGACATTACCCCGTGAGATTAAAATGGCATGTACCATGAAGGCACAAAGATATTTCCGAGTATAGCTATCAGCAGACACTGGTTTTGAGAGCGCACATAAATTAACCAAGCAACTAAGGTTCACGTAAGGGCAGAAGTCACGCCTGTGACTGCGATACATTCAAACCTCATTATAAAAAAGTAGCATCTTACTTGAAAATAGGCTTGCTATATCGAAATATTCACTATAAATGCATATTTCTAACACTATCTATTACACAACTATTGTTTTTTTTTTTCCTTTACTTCGTAATAATCGATATGTCATTATGTCGACGTTTGAGTGTACTTCCTGTAGAAGAAAAAGAGCCTTTTGATTGGTTGTCAGTTTTAGTGCAATAACTCGGATAGGCTTTAGCACAATTTAGCCTATCTGAGTATGTACCACCTCGCCCAAGTCAAAGTGCTAATTCAATAAGCATTGACATGATGTAGTAACATGCTGTACTGCCGTTATCGAAACATGAATATGTACACCTGAATCTCACTGATACAAAATTCCACTGTACATAAGACTTACGGTGCGAGCAATGTATCTTCCCAAGATTATTGCAATTGAATTTTTACAGGATTTGCAATAATACAACTACAGAAATAGGTTTTTACAGAAATACCAAACGCTCCAGTTTGCTGGTTTAAATATATCTCCAATAACCTTAGAGTATTTTACTGCCCACAGTGCAGAATCTGTAGCAGCTGTGGAGAGATTCATCTTTGTAGGAAGTCCAGAACTAAACACAAACATACACAAGAAAGACGAGATGACTAAAGAGCACTCAGAAAGACGAGATGACTAAAGAGCACTCAGAGAGTGGTAAAGACCAATATCCCAATACCAATTTCAATCAATTGAATTGGGTTTAGGTAAACCCTTCAACATCCAGAAATTTAAACAGATGCAAACACCCCAGTCACATGCCTCGATTTTCATTTAAGCATTACTTTCTGATCTACATATTTTGTGCATGAGGTGTACTTGAAGAATGGTGTGGTGTTCAGATATTTGCAGATATTTGCGACTCAAGCAACTTGCATTACACGCAGCCTATGCTGTTGTGACGAGTGGAGTACATTTATTAGTAATACGAGGATTTAGACCAGGCGGTTCGAGGCAGTCGGACAGCAGAAGTGATCGAGGGTTGCAACGGCTACCGGTCAGTTGCGGCGCCGAACACCTTACGAATGGGCCCAAGGCGAACCTGGACGACGAGCGACGCTGGGCGACGACGGAAGAAGCATCACCGTCGAGACCCCCTAGCGAATTTGGTGACTCCAGGGGCAACCAAGCCAAGCAAGCTGAGGCCTAGCTGCAGGACTGGCTTACCAGTGTTCCAGGCGTTGCTGCAAGCACGCATCTGGCCAGTGACGCTACAGCGAAGCGGCCGTCCTAGCGACTGTCGTGATAACAACACCACGACCTCAAGGTGACGTTGGACCATATCGTCGACAGCGACGTGCGAGTAGCTCACATACAGTGTGGTGCTATATAGCTGCGCGGTGTCAGGGTCGCGGGAACCGCGTACTGTAACTGAAGAACTGCAGGGACTAAGCGCCGCAAAGATAAACAAGATCATTTATGTTACTGTAGACCCTTCTTATAAATGTGTGTCCATGTGGTATAAACGTGCTGCCTTTGTTTACGTGGCATCTCTTGTCCTTTGAGCACCTGGGCCCACACGAACCTGTCACAGCTGTATCGCAAATGGTCCTGAATACTGTAAGGCGACAGACTTGCCTCAAGCCCCAGCTCTTATTTATTAGAACTTTTTAAAAACTAGTTTGCCTGGGACGCTCAGGTTTATTACAAATGTTCTAAAGGAGTGCGTATTAGCACGACTTCTTGTTACTCACCTTTAGTATGTATTCACCCTCTGGCTCCTGTTCAGTCTTCCTGATCTTTGCAGGAGCCCCTGTGATGCCTCCAGTGATGCCTCCAGAGATGACAGTGGCAACAGACATCAACCCTATTGCCAGAAATGGAGCAAGTGGACAAGCATATCACTACTGCATGGTTACAACACGGATATGCACATGCAATGGGTTCCACTGCACAGTCAGTTTTGCATGGTTGCTCTTCCTCTATAAAATTAGGCTTGTGTCAGACAGAATCATTAATACAAAAGTGTATATGCAAACAATGACAAACACTTTTTTATTGAACATGGCTGATGAATTGAACACCTTTGTATGCATTTTAATGCATACATGTGAGCAGCTGCAGTACACCAGTGTGGTCCATAAAAACCAAGAATCAGGCAGTCACACTTAGAGATTAGAAGCCAGCCATCAGTTTTTGTGAATACAACAGACTGCCTGCAAGATAAAATCATGCTGCTGCATACTTGTGCATGTACTACAGTAAAACAGTGTTAATTCAAAATCACTAGGAACGTGAGAAATCTTTGTTTAAGCAGGTTTTCAAATTAAGGAAACTTAAGGAAACATACAAAAAGTGGGATGAAAGAAACTTGAAATTATTCAAAATAATCAGGGCTGGTCGTTTGCTATGCCAGCTAGTTTGTGGCTCCAAGGGTCATAGCAATACCAGGTCACAATTTCACCGCAAACAAGGAGAAATGCCATGCCTCACTGCTGCCACCACAAAAAGAAGGGGAGAAAAAAAATTATGATCAACGAAAATGCGCACCTCGAAAGACAAGACACCTTCACCGCAGCACAGTAGTGACACGCGAACAGCATGTCGCCTGCTCCTCACTGCGTCAGCAGATCATGATGCCACCGTTCCCCCTTCCTTTTAATAAAACAAAGAATTTAATAACGAACAGTGAGATGAAATTTGCTATATGTTTTGGCTGGAAAACATTATTATTGAAGCTTTCTAACGGAGTTTTCGAAACAGGCATTGCAGGCAAAAACTCCACCAGCAGTGCAAGTGCGAAAATTGCTGGAGCAACCGGCACTCGGAGATTTGCATACAGTGGAACTTTGATTATAACCCCCCCCCCCCCCCCCCCCCAGTTTTGAGACGACCTGCATTTTAAGACGAATCGGTTAGGCCCCGACAAAATCCCCATAGGAATAATGTAATAAAAACCTTGGTTATATGACGTAGTTGTACGCCGACCCCGCATCTTATGACGACATTCAGATTTTGTCCCAAAGAAAAAGAATGCCTTCACTCGCATCAAGCGTGGACCAAATATTCACGAGTGTAAAGTATAAACTTGCGTTCCCCTAGGTTGACGATTAGAAAAATGGAGAGCGAGACAGGTGTCCTCTTCTTAGAATGGAAAATTTATTCTCCTGGAATTTCATGAGCTTCTACACACGCCGCAAACCCGGGTGCACGTATCTGGGGTCGTTACCTAGTCAAGCTCTATCCACGCAAAGAAGCTGCAGCCGGCCGAAAAGCTAATATTTTCTCGTTTTCGGTCCATGGAAACATTTTCTGGTCGACATACAGCTGACCTCCTGCCTTTGTCACACTCGCAGTCACAGGTTTGCGGACGCATAAGAGCGCAACGGGGCTGTTTCCAATGTGAAAGATTACTTTCACTTGATGTCGACGTGAATACTAATAATAGCGGGACATCACTAGTTGCACTTCACAAAGCCACAAATTACAACGTGCATAGCTGAGTCGCACACGAAGGCATTCTACGTACACTCGTGGTCGGTCGCCATTATGTGATGGCGATGACACTGTGTCTCTCTTCTGATGGGAGACTAGTGGCAACACGGTCTCGTTTTCATGCGCAGGCAATTTTTGGACTTTATTTGTTGGTAGAAGGTGCACGTTAGATTCAATTCTTTTTTAACTTTGAGAATAGTGATTCGCTCGCACCTCTTTCAACAAAGTTACGCTGCCATTAGCTTTCGCTGGCAAGAATAATTTAATCAACCTTTCTAGCAGAGGCACAAGGCCGTGCCGTGGGCTTATTCAAGTGGTCTATACCCATTTCTTGGGGTAAGGCTGAGTGTCATTGCTATATTCTTAGTTTTTCGATAATACGACGCCCGGATTACACGACGGTTCTGCAAGGTCCCCTGAAAGTCGTATAATCGGGGTTCCACTGTGCATAGCGAATTCCGCCAGACTGTCCTTTACTAATTTCTTTATATTCCCAGAAAGAATGAGTAAATCATGAGGCGCTGACGTTGCGAGAAGCATGCAATATGCTGACCACACGTCACCACTGCCTTGCAGTAAAAAATGTTGTTTTCCACAGGCCCACATTTCAGTTGATTACGCGACCATTTAATTTTTTACAACTTTATTTTTTGAGTTGGAAGTATCAACGTTGGCGGGCTTCAGCTGCTACTCATTAGTATCGCTAAGTGCATTGCCTAGTGGCTCATAAGGTCTGTCGTTTTCGCGGTGAAATCGGTATCGGGAATTGGCACTTTGCACCCAAAGTTTTCGAACTAACTGGACTGGTGCTGACCACTGCTTCAAATCGACCGCTCAAACTTGCATTGCAAAGTACGGGACCGCGGAATACTCTGAACTAAGCGGCATTTCGAAATATCCAAGTTCGAATTAATGACGTTTTACTGTAAAAGAGAGTGCATTCACACCTCATTCCATCCGTTGCCATACCCCAAGTAAAACTGATGCTGGCTCTTTATAATTGCATTGAAAAAAAAAAGAAAGAGAGAAATATATAAATGTTGGCACATAGGCTGGTAAAATGAAAACTATTGCAATGCTTAGAGTTTACTTCTACTGATTTGAACCAGCATGACGTACCGCTGAGTTCCTAGCAGCTGCTAACATTACTCACTTGATATCCTGGAGTGCAGACTCAAGCTTTCTCATTTTTATAACACATTACATTGACAATATTTGTTGCACTAGTTGTATGAGACTAGCGGGCTTACTGTATTGAGGCACTAATAAATGCCTTTGAACTTGTTTGCACAGGAATGCCATTTCTTAGTAGAGGCACCACAAATGGCATAAAACCAATGTCATGCACCATCGGAGCAACATATAACCCTTGCTGTAACATTGCAATATCATACCGAACCACCACTTACCTCTCTTCTGAGGACGCGTCTGGTTGAATGAGGTATTATTGGATGAAAGGCGAGAAGGGTTATTGGCCACTGGATGGGCGACTGAGCTTCCTGTTACCCCTTCCAGCAAGCTACTGTTCATTTCTCGAAAGGTCATCCTCTCTTCATTTTTGCGATCTCTGCCAGGGCAGGCACACAACTTGAGGTCGATGACTTGCCTGCCAATTATGTTGCCACTGAAACAAGAAGCAAGGCCAAAGACGGTTACTCCAAAACCTCACTAATCCTGGGTAGCTCGTTGGAATGCAGAATAATTAACAGCAAATTCAATAGCATACACCCCCTCAAAAATATATAAATAAAAAGTTTAAAAAATGTGAACACACATTAGATGCTACTAAAGTTTGCAGCTATGAGTAGAGATAACTATGAGCAGAGATGATACACTTTTCTGCAGGGCCCCAGCATACAGCGGTGAAGGTGGCTTAAGCTTTGTTCTATTCCGTTCTGAATGGGATAGAACAAGGCCAAAAAGGCCAAAAATTTTTCGAGCCACCACGTCCTGCTTCCCTCTTTTATGGTGGGATTAGGTTCAGCACACAACTTCTCGACTCGCTTGCAGGGTGTGATCAACAAGATAAAGTAATGATGGCACATGTTTACTGGCATGGTGACAGCACTGGATATCCCTCAGTGGGACCGTGCAACTTCAAGACTGAAAACTTCTGTGTGCCGTTGCTATGGCAACCAATGTGGTCAGTGGCAATGCTGGTGTTCGCAGCACGTAGATTTGTCACACAGAAAATGTGACATATGCTTCTAGCTTTAGTTCCTAACATTCCATAGCCCTGTCCGCTGACTGCAAACGTAAGCTTTCGCATGAAGTGTTGATAGCTACGACAACGCATTCTTTAGGCTGCGTCATCCCGCCAATAAGTATTTGCTGCGGCCAGCAGACTGATGGGCGGGCCGCGTTCTTACTGTGTCTGGTAAATTTCGTCTCACGAGTGTTCTCATCTAAAGAGTATAACTCCCACACCATGGTTTAAGAGTTAGGGTCTGTGCACCTGGACTGGATTAGTTGATGACACAAACTGCAGGCAGCCAATGTGGCCTCTATTCTCGCTGAAATTAGCCCAAATTACAAAACCTTAAGGCTGGTCAGGCAATTTGCCAAAGCATGGCACAATTTCCACTAATTTCATGGTGTCGATCGACTTAGCTTGGCCTGAAAATTGGCGCAGCTGTTGCACCCCTATGCCTAGAGATCCTGTACAACTTTTTTTTTCTGTAGTTTCTCTTCTAAGTACTAGAAAAATATTTTCAAAATATTTGAAAATTATTCTTTCTTTCTTTATTAAATACTGTGATCCTTACACAGCTTCAAGCAGGGTGACGGCATTCGATTTGATTCGTACTGTAGCTATAAAGTTCGAATTCGCTTCGCACCCAAGATATTGCTATTCACACAGCTCTACTTACGGGTGTACTGTCTTCAACATCGAAGTCTATAAAATTGATAATTTACTTTACTACATTGAAACTTCCCTGGTTTAAATTGTTACAGTGCAGAAGTCACTAAAAGTTCATTTGAGTAAGAATGCATGTAACCACATGACTGATGTGGTGTCAAGGCAAAGGTTGCAAGAAATAAGCAACAGCAGCATGATAATGAATTTGGGAGTTACGTAATATAAAAAAAACAAAAGAAATAAAAGGAAGATGCATTCATAGGTACCCCATCACAATGCTTGCCACAGCAGTATTAACTAAACTCTGTCATTAACTACAACAATTACTCTGCTGCATATGTGCTAAACAAAGGCATGATCTAGTCATGGTTCTTTCACACATAGGCAAGCATACAGTTCATACGATCAGCCGTGAATGCTGGCGTGAGGACAGGCAGCTGCTGGCATCAGAAGTTCAGTTTATTGGTGAAAGCAGGTTGGATGCATCTGAGCCATAACTGCCCACCCTCCCTGCCTGCGTTCGCTTTCAGTCAGAAGCATGCAATATCAAGATTGGCTTGATTACTGAGGGACAGATGCATTTTGGCCGCTGGCCTCAGGCAGTGGCCCACCACTTTTTTGCCAGTTGGCATTGAAAGTATAAAAGCAAGACACTCGCTGCTGCATAACTGCAGCAACCTGATAAATCACACCTCTATTGCTGGTTCTACATCTGCTGTGTGATTTGAGTTCATGCCAACTTCTCTGTCAGCCAAACAACCATTGATGGCAGAATCAGGAATTGCATGCTACTGGAATGATATGTATTTGTGCCCAAATATGCATCATTTTTACAAGTTGCTTAGCTTTATTACTGTAATCTGCTATAAACTGAACAACCATAAAGTTCAAAAGCCAATGTTAGCATCACAGCCTATTCTCAAACACAGCGTCACTTACTTGTTCTCAAGGGTCCACACAAGCTTGACACCACGCCGGTTTATGCCTGTATTGCATGAACTGAGGCACATGAAGCGCAGATGGTAGACCGTGTACCGCATCTCAGCTGGGCATACAAACATGAGACAAGAAGACTGTTGATTGAGAGAGAGAGCAGGGACATAACACTGTGTGATCTTACAAAGTAGGTTAAGTGTGTAAAACCATTGTACGCACATGCAGAAACCCAGGTGCGGGCATATGCAGCGCATATGCCCGCACTTGGGTTAAGCATGTTTGAATCAAGAGCATTTGAATTAAGCGTGTTCGAATTAATGAAATTCAACTGTGTTTGTTTTCCGTCGCACGCGTGGTCGCGTAGCAGCACATCGGGTTGCGACGTGGTTTCCTTCTTTGCATGCTTATAGGTGTGCGTCCATCTGAGCGAGCACATATTGCCACTAACTGTTATAATCAATATAAGGAAATAATGGATATAATGAAATAATTGTGGCTCCCTTTCAACTTCGTTATAACGAGGTTTGAGTGTATATTAATTTGCATTTTAACCCCCTGTAAATGTGGTTTGAATGAATTGAAGTGGTGCTAAGCCATGAAAAAATCTATCCAGGACAAAGTCACACTGCCGAGAAGCTCCTTTTCAAGGCAAAATGAGCGTAGCACCCTCTCATCGAATTGTCGTTTTTATGATATCTAAGTTCAAAGAATTGTTATACCAACTTATGCTCTAGGCAAAGTAAACTTTAAAGCTTAACATACTTTACAGGTTATCCAAATCCTGCTACTAATCAATATTGTTCCCAGTTCCTTCGAACTAAAAAGAATGGCATTTGCACAGGTTATGTTCTAACTTTTAAGAAATATTGTGCAGATTAGTTGGGTCATGACAAATATGCCAATTTTTCTTTATAATATGTGATAAGTATTACATTCGAATTTGATTCGAGATAAATCGATACGCTCCGAATTCGCTTCAAACCTACAATTCACTATTCACACAAGCCTAGTAAAAACCTCTTACACAGCTATGTACTTGGTGTAATAAAAAATTGTGAATGCGTGTGTTGCATAAGGAACACAATTCAGAGCTCATTCTCCACAGCTTGGCAGCAAACATAACCGAAGGGGACTCGCACATACCTTCAGGTTTCTCATACAGGACAGTGATGCTGTGACGGCCAGTTGCCTTATCTTCATGGTAACGTGTTGTGGGGTTTACACACCTGATGAGATGGTCACACGGTGCATTCTGGTCTGCAAACAAAGAAAATAAATGTTTAATACGAGCATTTCCCAAACAAACAAAAAAAAAAACACACCACCATGTTGAAGGCGAACTTACCCATAAGTTCTAGAAAGAGGCTGAGAGAAATTGTGGCAAAAAATTTACCATTCAGTGACCCGAAACTTGCTCCATTTCACCAAAAAATTGAAGTTTTCATAGAAATATTGAAGAAGTGTATCATAGCAGAAAACAATATAATTTGACGACAGTGTCTGCCACAATCAAATTCAGTGAACTCACTTTTGAGCGAGCTGTAATGTGCCTGAAGCCATCATGAGTGCTCACTCAATAATTGGGAGCATTCGTCACACTGCTGGCAGCAATGTAAAGGGGAAGCATGTGTGCTGTCAACTGCCCCAGTATTTAATCCTTTGAGAGTGTTCAATTTTAAGGCGAATACTCGCAGTGACCAGTGTTCAGTACCCTGGCATAGTTCCAGTAGTGGAGTCTCCTCCTTAGGCAGAATAAACAAGCCTTATCAACGCCGGAATGCAGATGCCGTTTACATAACGCGCAAAACGCAAGAATACGAACGCATGCAGAACAAAGGAGATTAGTCTCTTGTTTCACAGTGTTCAGAGATAAAAATCAAAAAAGAAAACGCGCACACATTTTGTTTGCGTGCCACTCGACTGGAAGTGCAAAAAGTCCACCAGGCCTGCTAGAATGGGCAACACAGTCACAGCTAAAGCTGGACGGGTGGCTTTTCAGAGCCTTTTCTAAGCACTGTTTGAGTAACTCCTACAAGCGCATTTGCTGGGTACCCACTATGCCATAAATAATCATAACTTTTGTGTAGTCCACTATGCATTGCTTCGTCATTCTTCAGAGATGCGTGGTATCTGCTACACACTTACCAAGAATTTTGTGCATTTTTTTTTATGATGAAGAATTGTGCCTGAAGTGGGTATGCGCCATAGTTACTAGGTGATAAACAACAAGCTTTTGTTATGGATTGAAGCATAGGACGACCCACTCGTTATGCAATTCATATTGTGTGACGCCTTGTTGTTCCTTTGATGTTCTAGAACACTTTATTACACATATTATTGCGATTCCTTTCTCGTCATCAAGCCTGCCTAAGGCCAGTTTGGTAACGAGTTTCAAGCACCGGCATGGCTCAGTGGTAGAATACTGGGCTGGCACGCAGGGGACCAAGGTTTCAATACTGTTGTGTCCTCGGTGTTCTTTATTTACTGAATTTTCTTTCTTATTTCCTGCAACAGTAGTTATGGACACCGGCAGCGGCAGACAACTACGGGGCCGCTTGTGATCCGTGTTCTTATTTCATAACAGCTTTCCATGTAAAAAAAAAAAAAAAGACATGGCCTAGTCCATCGAATAAACACAGGCTCTTGCTGAACAGGATTTGCAATTTACTAAGCGCCCAACATTTTGCTGAGAAAATATTTCCCACATGGTCAAATTATTTTATTGCAGTTTTAGAATGTACAAAATGAGTAAAGTTGGGAACAAATCGTAAAAAACAAATTAGAAACAGTTATTAGGTGTGATCATCACTCAGAACTGCAAAACATTGAATGGTACTTCAGAATGTGATACTCCTTGAAACGCAGGTCTATGTGCAATGCCTTTTCAGCCAGCTAGTGATTGCATAAATTGGCTAATTAAGTGATTAAATGACAAATAGTGAACTTAAATAATGTGACTGCCTGTGCACACCGGCACAACATATAACTGAACTGTAGTGCATAAAAAAGCATGTAATGTTTGTCTGTCCTATTGCTTTTTCTGTCTACACAACTTACCCAAATCATTTCATAAGTGATTCTGGTTAGAAAAATTTGATATTCTTACACTAATTGATCAGGAACTTGCAGATGAATTCTTTAAATAGTGGAGACAGTGTGCACTGCAAGGTTCATACATCCACCACTCTGACTCTGTATTTTCTGTCTATGTATCAACCAATTGACCAGGACGACAGCCAGAGAAACAAGCTTGCTCACCATGGTTGTCTTTGTCAGTTTCAGACTTGTGAACAAGGCAGCGCTTGACCACATGCATGGCATCATTTGGCTGCGCATAGACTGCCATCACTCGCACCACTGTGCCTTCTGGTGGAGGCCTGGTAACAGAGATGCGAAACGGGCAGACCACACCCATGTTCGCAAAGAGCTTCCTGCGGCTCTCATTATACTGCAAAAAGAATGATAAGCACGAAGAGTGAAAATCAGTGAGTCGCATCAGGCCCATATCTGTATTAAACATGTTTTATTAATATTGTGCTCGCCTCGCAGTGGCTTTTCTAATATAATCAGAAAAGGCATGTTGCTAGCCAGCCAGATAACGGGCAAAGTGCCTATAATGTTTTTAATAGGTTAGTGCAAATAGCTGAGCACTTCCAATATTTAAATAAATAACGTAGATGAATTTACATTACTGAAAATTTTGACATATTAAAAATGAACGAATAGATCTACAGTCGAACCCCGTTACAATGAAACCTACGGGGCACAGAAAAAAGTTACGGTGAAGCGAAAATTTTATCGTAGTGAAATTCGAAATGATCTAGCTGACCTGACCTAGCGAAACAAAGGAAATTTTATTCACAAAACTCAAAGAATGCCGGCTGCTTTCTCTTCTTTCCCACCAGTGTCACTATGCAATTATCATCCACGCATTGCGATGCCATAGTGAAAAGCACGCAGAAACAATGGCCAGAGTAGATTTCTTGAACAAACCTAACAGTTGCACTAGTACGCCAGCACCAGCAGCTGTTCGCCGACAAAGCGTAACGGACAACACCAACATGGAGGCGTTCATCATCCACCAGTCACGGCTTGCTGATTTGGTTGATAACGCGGACAAACAGCCGCTAAGACCAATGACCACACTGGCTAAGCGCTAAGAAAACCGAAAGCATTGGCATGGCATTAGCATCGAAAAAGCCATTGTTTCACGATTGCACTCAGCAGCAGCGTGTAAAAAACCGAGCGACTGAGCTTCAGCTTCGGATTGTCTGCGGCTCAGAAGAAAGCCAGTGGCAGAAGCGGGATACTCTCTTTGCTATCCCTATCGGGCAATGGCTGCCTCGAATGCTTAGTAAACAGCCGCAGTTTCTTTTGGTGCCAATGCGTGTGTTAGACATTGCAGACGTATACTTATGTTCTAAAAGTGCATCAAAATGATCAAGATTGTGTTTACTGCACAGGATTAATATCCGAGCTTGGAGTTACATCGCCAAATTTCGTTGAAGCGCAACTGCAGAAGAAAAAGCGTTCATTGTAGAGAGAATATTTTTGCATTGATTCCTACGGACTGCTGACGGGGAGCCGAGAGTTTTTCGTTGTAGAAATTTCGTTAAAGCGGCATTCGTTGTAGCAGGCTTTGACTGTAAATTAGGTAGTCCATCGGAAACTCCTGTAAAGGTGGTTTTACCGCAGTGTAGCAGTGCTACACTATGAACACTCTTGCAGAAAAGAAATCCACATTCCCTCGAAGACCCACTTCAAGGTTAATCAACACATTACCATGATGTCTATTTTTCCCTTCAAGTTTAAAACCTTGCTATACTGATTAATATGCTTATATGACACATTTTACATGTACTCACTTGCTTTCTACCAAAAGTCTAACAAAAGTCTAATCCTGCTACTTTATTATAGATTGCTTCTACTTTCTCTGAATCAAAAAGAATGACATTTACTCATGCCTTGCTGCAATATCCACACACACACACACACACACACACACACACACACACACACACACACACACACACGCACGCACGCACACACACACACACGCACACACACACTGAGGAGATTAGTTGAGTCATGATATATGCAAATGTTTTTTATAATGTGATTTATACTATTTAAATTTGATACAAAATTATTCAAAATCTCTAATACTTTTCAAATAGTGTTAGCTATTCTATTCAATTAGCATTGTAATTTTACCATTCGAACTTCCCAAAGACAAATACAGTGAACGTCCAATTGAAAGCACCCTTTTAAGATATTTGATATGCTTCATGTCATCAAACTCTCGTACTGAAGCGCAGCTGCCTTTTAGCCTCCGCTACAGTCAAACTCACAGTTGACATCCTGTTTGTAGTGACTCCTTAAGATTATCAATATGCTTCATATTGTCACATTCTCATATTGCGGCAAACTTGCTTTTCATGCTCCGCCAAGGTCACTAATTTATTGATTCAAGGAAACATGGAGATATGTGGCAGATGGAGGCTACAATTGATGCTGTTTAGGACCATTTGAGCAGAAAGTTTGAAAAATCAGAAGCCAACAATTTTTAGCATCCGAAATTTCCTATGGTCTTATATATTTACGTCTACGAAACAGATTTGGAACTCCCGACTTGAAGGGAGCGCACCCTCATCTGTCTCATTGGTTGGACTTCTCCATAAGTTGAAAGAGGAGGAGAGGGTAAGGAAATAGCATGTCTGCCACTTATGTGTGAAGTACAATCTGGCCTCAGCATTGCCTTATTCTTTATGACAACTATGAAGTACCACCCTTCCAGCACTTCATCAACCTAGCAAAAAAACATTTTTCATGTTGCTACTTCATAAAGATATGCTTTGGAATCCTCTCCAACATTTTTTTTTTCCCAATCTCACTTCGAAGTGTTTAAAATAAATTCTAGAAATATTTGAAAAATATTCGATTCAATTCACAGTCGCACTTCGAAATTCGAATTTGCTTTGCACACAAAAGATTGCTGTTTGCACAGCTCTACCAGTTTTTGAGGCAAAACTTTAGTTATATCACTCAAAATAATGGAATACAATGTAATGGGATAAAAATATCATAAGTGCAATTAACGCCATATAAAAGTGGTGCAAACGACTTTGCTATAAAAAGGCAGGCAAGTCCAGGTCCTTCGCTAGAAAAAGCAGAAGTGATTCATGGCATACCATGCGGTGTTGTCCCTAAAGTGCTCAAAACTATCAGCTTTTCCGACTCCACCCTGCTGTTTGGAAACAAAGCCATGCACCCACACAGTGTGCGCACACGACAATCATGCAAGATCGAGCATGTTCTTCCTAAATGCTACATTTGAAATAACGTAAGAATGAACTATGCAATAGTCGAAGAATAGCTGACCAATTCTTTTAGAAGTATACTGCATGCCACTGCCCTTACATAAGAATGAATTGAAAAGTGATGCAAATGAATGTTTTCACTGACGTAGTAAAGAGGCGGATACAGGGGCATGCATATCAAAATGCCGTCGCTGATCGATTTTTCGGAAGGTTTATTTTTCCGATTTCCTTGAGTATTCAGACTTTGGCATCGTACAGTCACACACTGCATACAGACAACATATCACACTGACCAAAACTTTGGACAATTGAAACCCCTCTCCTTTTTATCACGAGTCAAAAGCTACTGAAAACTAACAAAAATACCTATGAAAAACACAAACATTGCTGCAATTACATTTTATTGCAGCCTCAAACCAATGTTGCACATGTATCGTCAGCTAATCTTGTCAGTCATCTACGGTGCTGCCTTATGAATGGTTATGCTGTTTGCATAGCCACTCCAACAACCAATCGAGGTTTCAGAGTAAGTTGTTACCAATGGCGCTGACATTGCCTTCTTCAATCTCCTACCCGACAAAAACCTCAATGCAAGAAAAGTAGGAATGACGATGGAAAAGAAGGCCATCATTATCAGCCAAATGCCAAAGTCGCTGGTTGCAAGCACACCTTGCAAAGCAGTTGGAAACGTTGAAGCACACAACATCAGACAACCTAAAGGACGAGGTGAAGACTCAACACCCTCCTCTACAAGCAAGCTGTTATTTGACCGTTGATATGGGTACGCAACACCCCTCAGAAACAGACTGACCAGTTTTTTAAGGCACTCGGCAAATTAACTGACTTTCTTTTTGTGTGCATCTGTTTTCCCTGGCTGCCAATTGTTCGGACACTATCTTGGCCCTTTGATGGTCCAGAAAATTAATTCAAGGGTCCGAAAATTAGGTCGGTGACTGTACCGTCCTAACAATTGGCCAAAAAAAATGTGGGCTTAATGATAACAAAATAACAAGGTGAAATTATACGTTTGCATTCCTTCATTTTATCATTATTATTTCTTTATAAACAGCAGGTCCCACAATTTGACACCTGTGAACATAATCAAATATAACAATTTTAATATTCTTTATTTGAAAACTATACATTTTAAAAACTTCTAAATATTCATAAAGATTAAACATTTGATCAAATATCATAATTTCAAAACACACACACACACAAGTGCACCTTTGTGATCCCCATTCAGTCTCAGACAATGGGACATCTTCCTGTATATACAAATTTTGTATTGGTTCAATGACTAAATATACAGCCATTTCTGATTCTGATGGTAAGTGCAAAAAGCAAAAGAAACACTGAAGGTGATTAGTTTGCAACATCTGCTGAATGGTTTTGAACAAATCAAAAAAGAGCAAGACAAATTCGTCATATATAGACAACCAATGCTTAGAGATGCTTGAATTAAAATATGTAACAAGAAAATGCACAATTCCTCTTACTCTTGGCTTCCTTTAACGCTACACCAGTCACTTCTGTAGGCACCACCTCTATTCTACTCATTTTTTCAAGATCTCACATTTTATAAGCAGGATATAGATTTTTAGAGATATTAACCACATGAGAAATAATAATGCACCTCTCAACCAACAGTTGGCATATCAAATATCAATGCTAAATGAAGTGTTCTCAAAGGTCATAATATTATGCCAAAAAAGAGTACAAAGCATAAGACATCAAAAATTTTAACAATCAAGTGTTCTCACCGTCCAACTGACACTTTTAGTAGACTTGGTTTGTGAAGCACAAGTCACATCAAATCCACAGTAGCCCTCGAAAACACTCCTGCAACAAAGAAAACAAGATTGCCTGAAGATGAATAAAAAATTGCGGGAAAAAAACAACAACAAAGCAACTCTTCTTATTACTGCAACAAATCGCAGTTTCCAGAACATGACATACTATTCATTGTTGTCGTATTATGAACCTTCTAATGCAAAAGTTTTTGGAATCTACCAGGTACCTGCCGACAATGTGGTATACAACTATCCCGCTGTAGTGTGCAGCCGTTACTAACAAAATTAATACATCACCGAAATACAATGTACTGCTGAAGCAGATGTTGTCTAACCTACCCCCTACAATGTCTTTTCCATCGATGATCATGCGATAGTGTTTATTGGGCCTGAAGGCGTGCTATTACCCGCTGTAAAGACGTTTTCCCCTAATGATGCACGCACACATGGCAGATCAGTTGCGGTTAGTTTCAGTGGCAAGTGAGAGCGAGGTTATCATGTCACTTATGGGAGCAGTCTTTCTCTCTTTTTGAGTGTGGTGTGGCCATGGATTGTCACCTGCCACAGGAGGACTATGGTGACGATTTCCTGGCCCAGTGGACGGGATCTTTCGTAATGAGACGAACATGAGCGAAGCTGCATTTTTCAGTTTTTTTTTATAGGCATTGTATAAAGTTACCTGGGATGCTACTACAGTCGATCCTGGATATATCAAACTTGAAGGGGATCGTGCCATAGTTCCAATATACTGATAGTTCGAAATAGAAAATATGTATTTAAGGCTTAAATTGAAGCATTTCAGGCATCGAAAGAGGTTTCAGAAATTGTAACAAGTACTAGCATGACGATTCCAGCTGGTCAGCTCACGAGTATTGCGTACTGCTGCAATGCAGTCTGGGCAAATGGCAGCTTCTGCCAGATTGCGTCTCACGGCCACAGCATGGCCGCGCCAGCCACAATGCATCACAAAAGGCAGATTTGCGAATTACTTGGACAAATCAGGCGAGTTTTTCATGCCAAGTATGCGTATAACGAATGAATGAATAAACTCTTATTTAAAGTTTGGCAGTTTCCTTCGGGCTAAGTGGGGGGAGGGAGGAAGAGGGAATGCCCCTTACCCCCTCCGTCAATGTGAAACATTTTTAAATACAATTGTTCGCTAAGAAGGCAGAGAAAAATTGAAAAGCCTACGTTGCTGGTATCTGTCCACAGCTTGATGCTGCTGATGGTAGAGGATACTTTTGCGGCTCTGAGTGCACCTCTACTTGCTGTGCATTGTCATTCAATACTGCATACTGGTTCAGTTGATTCATAGGGACAACTTCATGCATTGTTGTAGTGTCCTGTAACCAAAGACATATTATCATCAATGAGCAAAAGACTTGCCCCTCACACACTCACTTCAGTATATCATGACATACTCACTTGAGCTTTAGCACAGCTAACATGGTAATGATGAACCAATATATTTTAATGAAGGTGGCACATTCCTGATTTCGCATGTAAGTGGTGAAAAAGATGCTTTTGTAATGCTGAGGATTAAAAGAATATTAGGGTAAAAATTATTCGAGCGTTATCGGTAGGTCACCCTTCTAGAGTAGCCACACCCACAGCAAGAAAAGGCTTGGTAAGCCACAAAAAGATTCAAGAATGAAATTGGGGTCATTCAGTCTTGATATTGCACACTAGCAGGCCATTATATTCTAAAATTCATCCTAAAGGACAGAATCTGCTGGAGTCCAGTTACGTTTGTATTGGTAAAGATAGATTACATTGCATTAATTAACATCTAAAGCAGGTGAGAGCATACTAAATCTAAGATTTTAAAGCTCAGACATGAAAGAAATAATTTGAGACTTGATATCACACTAATGCCCTACCGTCAAAGACATAATGTCAACATTGCCAATGAGCATTTCCCCTGAGCATCCCTTTTAGGACATTATCGCATGCGTAAGAGATGAAGCTCCTTTTGCAAAACAACACACAAAATAAGAAAATCATGCACCTTTTAGGTTTTTACAAAGATTTGAGGTATTTTTTCATGGAGCCCCAAACTACCTCAGAAGGGTGATGTACAAGTATGAATGCAAATCAACTCAGTAGCAACACACAACCTCGCTGCAATTATGGCACGGGGAGGGGGTGTTTATGGGGGCAGACTGGTCTTCGGAACCAAAAAGTGACGAAAAAATTCATTTTTTTTAAATTGATATATTTGGTTTTTGCAAGTATTTTTCTATCTCTCTGCAAATATTCAGACATCAGGAAGTGGTAATTTTTTGTAATGTCATTCTAACTGTCCAGATTCTTGGTGCTTTTAACATGCAGAACCTGCAAAAAAAATGGGGAACCGATTTCAAGGCTTCTTTATAATTTTCCGGCACCTGTGTTAGAACCTCTGCTACAAATTTATAAGCACCTTTTTGAGGATTGCAAAACATGCACACCATGATTGTTGCTTTTTGAAGAAGCTGTGTGTTTTCAGTTTTTTCCATTTTTCTCAAAAAAGTAAATTTACGACTTCAATTTTGAGGCCTCAATATCTCTGCAGCTAGAGCAGGTACAACAATAATTCTTTTTGCAATGGAAACCTGTACGTGTGTAGAATGCAAGTATGGGAGCAGAATTTAGAGTACAAGCCTTTTAATTAATTACTCATCCAAATTGTAACACAATTCCAACTGCTTTTGAAAACGGGTAGTTCATTTTGCTGTAAAATAAACAAAAAAGGTCTAAAAAGAAAAAAATCTTGCATACTTTCAATCTATAGTTATTAGTTAATGTTGGTATACCTTAAATATCACTTTTAATTAAGCACTTTTTTCTATGGTGGCCTTAAACAATAGGCAGTGAACTTAAGTTATCTCAGGAATAAGGTGAGTGACAGGAAAACTAATTAAATATTTGAAATCAGCAGGAAAAACTGAACAATTGCATAGTCCTGTGCAGTTTAATCTAGATCGCTGAAGAAATAAAAAAAATGTCTAAGACCCGTCTGCCCCCTTAAGAAAAGCAACTCATCTAAAGTAATCTCTTGCCCCTGTCAAAGGCGAGTGAATGCTCTTATAATGTAGTGTGCTCAGAAAACAGAACATGAGTTATGTCAATGAGTAATAGAAAATCTCCCTTGTGACCTTCACTTGTAGAAAATTTGTGGAAAATTTGTGGAAATATTGTCCAAACAAATTACCAACACAAATATCTTTCACGCACAACACATTTCCATTCCGAGATGAGTCCAATTAAACTATGCCGTATCAATTTATAACTTTTACGTCAGCAACACTGACAAAAGCACTGCCTTTTACACTCAAATAATGTGTGCCTTTTTGCTTTGCTTTGTCTACAATGGAACTGTTTCTCTTATTACTATTTCATTCCCTGTCTCTATTCAGTGTAGTGCTGCCGCATCTTGGTTCCATTAAGAAGAGAGAGAAAAAAAGAGAGAAAGAGCACAATTGAATTTTTTGCCAAAAATACACGATGTGAAAGAGCTGTACGTACCATTTCCTCTATATCCCCAATCTTGGTTCCATTAAAAAGAGAGAGAGAGAGAGAGAAAGAAGAACAGTGCAAGTGATATTTAAAACAAAAACACTCGATGTGAGAGGCATGTACCTACCGTTTCCTCCATATCCTCAATGTTAACAGCATCAATTCGATATTCGTCAATCTCAATTCGGCCAGCCTCCCCAGGAGAGCTATACAGGGCAACAAATGCGATTTGTCAAAACGGTGAAACAGCCACTAAGCAAAATTCTAAAATCCACTATTCATTCTGGAACAAAATTATGAGAGGTGACACGTTTCAAGTTTTCATTGCTAAGCCTAATTTCAATCTCCTTTTTACAGCTTGCCTTTTCCTTTTCAACACAATAATAATGAGAACTAATAAGACACAGGTTCAGTTGTAGGTCACAGATTCGGTCCCTGCCTGCGGCAAGTTGCCTTTTTGTCCACTTTCTTCACATTTACATCTAACGATGAAAAACGAGCCCTTAAATTTACTTTTTTTTTTCAATGCTGCTATTCATCACCATTTGACCACATGGTGGCCAGACACTCCTTCTAGTGTAAGTACTCTCATTGCAACATAATTTTTAGATCTCTTGGTCATCTGATTCAATAAAATACAAGGAGATGAATTGTACGTAAATGTTCTAAGCTAGCCCCCTTTTCCTTTTGAACAGGCATCACATTACTCAACAGCCAATAGGAGATCAAGAAAATAAAACTGAGCAAGATCCTGCCAGCCCATAAAGAAACACATATTCCATCGTGCAATGACTGCTACTTATCTCAACAAGGCTTTCAAACAAAATCTTGAACACCCTTACTACAGTTAACATTTCCCTTGGACTAATTCATCTGAAAACTATCTTTTAGACAATGTATAATTGTGCTTATTAATGGTTTCTTTGCAAACACTGATGAGGAAAATGGTAATGACTGCATACTTTAACTAGCCCTGAGCAATATTTCCATGTAATCATCAAATGATCACACTATCACAGTTCATTGCCTTCAAATTGATCAACACAAAAATGTTATAATCCATAAAATGCAAGCCAAGTTTCCAGAGATTTGTCCCACACGGAGTGCTTTCCTTTTTCTGTCTTAAAGAACGTGTTGGATGGAAACTACACATGTAGGTATGCCTAAGGGGCAAGATGGTACTATATTGGCTCACATAATGACACGAGTATTTTGTGTTTCCCCTTTCTTTCATTGTGTTCCCCACCTGCACGGTACTACATAATTCTATAACATGTAATTCAGTGTGTTGCCAGCACGTAGCTGTGGTAGCTATGCAAGACAAGAGGTGCTACAAGGTATGGCCAACTTTTGTAAGTGCCTGATGCACACTTTTTTTTCTGCATCAACTTCACTGACAGGTGGTAGCTGAATTGGAAGGGAGCATATTCAAGGGAATTCAACGAGCTAAAAACCAATCAATGCCCGGCAATGCATCTTGTTCGTGACGCACCCAAGCAACTAAGTATGCATGGCAAGTGTATTGGAAACAATATTATCAGTAAGCACTGTACCAGACTCAACTATGTATAGCCTTTGAAAAAGCATGGTGGAATATGCTCTGCACTGCTTCACATAAACACATAAAAAAGAAAAAGAACAGACGACCATTGAACAAGACCGAAGGTACTCAGATACTTTTTTGGCACTTTTAAATTGAGAAACCTGCCTTTTTAGTTCACTGAACTTCAAAGGGCACTCCTAATATTTAAGGATGTTTTCGTGATCATTTAATGACAGTAACCATTCCTACAGCCTAAGATACTTTTTTGGCACTTTTAAATTGAGAAACCTGCCTTTTTAGTTCACTGAACTTCAAAGAGCACTCCTAATATTTAAGGATGTTTTCGTGATCATTTAATGACAGTAACCATTCCTACAGCTAATAGTCTGTCCCTTCGTCTATGTAGCTTTGCCCAGAGGAGAGCGAGCTACGTTTGTTTTAAAGGCACCAGTCCCAATTCCTCCTTGTACGCAGCACATTATATATTGCTCACACATTCACGTGAGCCTTTACTACTGCTCAGCAGTGTTTGATAAAAAAAAGTGAGCTTAAAATTTGTGAAAGTCAATTATTTGTGCCTGGGGCATCATTTTTAAGGAAGCTTATTAATGGTAAGGAGTGACTACACTCGACAAAAGGCTTTCCATTTGCATTTCTAAATTGTATTTGTGACTTCACTATGCTGTTCCAAATTAAGGTTCTGGTGCAAAACATTCTTAAGTTGCAGCAGGTCAACAAAAGAGAAAAAATTATTGGAGCTACCACCTTTACCACAGTGATGCTCATACAGAGCAGACCACAGAAAATCTGGTGGAGTGGCACATTCAAGTACAAGACACATTTCCTGTATTCTCTTCAGCACAAGGTGCAAGAGACTGCAGCGGTGCACTTTTTAAAGTTTACCAAATATAGTGACGTTCTAACCCATAGTTAGAATCTATAGAGGGCACAACCAGCACTCTCCATCCCTCTGGACATTTAAAGTGAGAAATACCATTAGTATTTCTAATTTTAAAGATGAAATTACAAACCCAGCAACCATGTCCACTTTTACCTGCCACTCTCTCCTTAAAAAAATACTTACACAAACATTTATCTTGCTTTCTCTGTTGCATTATATAGCCAACAATGCAACAGTCATTTGATCGAGAACAATACACGAAAGTAATACATTTGAAGATTTTTTAGTAGCACCCAGTTGCAGATTTCGTTTCGGAGAGCGTCAAACACAGGACTTAGCATGGTTTGTTGGTCGACACAGCAGGCCGCAGGAGAACACTAAACGGTGATGCACTACCCATGCACATTGTGCCGCTTTGCACGCACATGAGCACGTCAGTGACAAGTGCCGGAGAGTGTGCACGCAAAGACGTGACAGTCAACACAAGTTCGTGATGCAGCTGGTTATTGGTTCCTCACATTAAAACCAAGTTGATGTCCTTGTCACAAGGTACTTCATTTCACAAGCCTGTAGCGTGGCCCACATTTCAGAATTGATTTTAATTAACGTTCTTGACTATCTCTACCAACAATATTTGGTGTCAGTACCCCTTTAAGAGTACATAAACTGACAACTTTTTGGTTAATGTGCTATAACACCCACATTCAAAGATCTCTCTCCATTTTTTAAATATAAAAACAATACTAAGGCACATTAACATGCTTTGAAAAGCACATAGCACCTAGTATGTCATTATGTTGCCCAAAAACTTACCAAGACTTCAATGTCGCCTCCCATGCATTTCCAAAGGTACGTGCAACATCTTGAACGACAGTAGCAAATGAACTTGGGCTTAATGCCGCCATTGGTGGTGTGCAATCAGGTGTGGCATCGAGCTCACCTACTCCCTGAAACCAAGACAACAAGCATGCCTCTTTCACATAGGTGAAATTGAATGAGTACAAAGATGATAACAATTGTTGGTGCTGAACATCCTAGAACCACAATTATTATGACTATGAGAGATGCTGTAGTGGAGGACTCTGGAAACATCGATCACCTGAGGTCATTGATATTATCACTGATATTGATATGTGGGTTTTAACGTCCCAAAACTACTATATGATTATGAGAGACGCCATAGTGGAGGGCTCTGGAAATTTTAACTCTCTGGCGTTCTTTAACGTGCACCCAAATCTTTTCCACCTCCATCGGAAACGTAGCCGCCGCAGCCGGGATTCGATCCCGCGACCTGCGGGTCAGCAGCCGAGTACCTTACCACTAGACCACAGCGGCGGGGGGGGGGGGGGGGGCGAGGTTATTATCATGAACCTAAATCTAAGCACATGGTACTCAAGCATTTTCACCTTCATGCAAAATGCGGCCGCTGGCGCAACATGTACAAAGAAGCAACACACATCGAGAGAATAGTACATGAAATATTTATGTTGATGTTTCTGTTGTTTTAATAAACTTTCATTTTGTGTTTCCTACTAGCTCTAAAGCTCAAATAAAAAAAAGCAATAAGGTAATATAATTTATTTGCATTAATGTATGGCACTGGGCGAAACAAGCGCACTTTACTGAAGAGACGTCTTCTAGGAGCACCTGTTAGATAAATGCTGTAAAACACGACCCCTATCTGTGACACATAGCATTCGATATCAGTTTATCTTCATTCATTGCAATACATTCAATAAACTATGCGAAGACAAGGGTCCGAAACTCAGAGACTGCACCGGGACCTGTGATTAACTGTTTGATAAAAAAAAAGTAATACTGCGCAAAAACTAGTCACATTAGCAAACTATCAGGAAAACGAGTGAGGACACACATAAAAAGCAAAGCAACAAGCTAAACACACGACAAGGTATGCAGTACTGGCACTTATTTTCAGCACCCAAGAAAAGTGGAGCAGATACAGTTTTCTTTGCGATGCCATCCCATGCCTGAAAATTTCCTCATTTCACGCCTCACCTAACTTTGTGCTATTTTCAGCTGTGTTTCCCTTGCTTGGCACCCAATCCATGTAAGTGACCACAGGTTATCTGTCGGACATGTTACAAGGTCTTTCAAGAACTTTTTTTCTTTTTGTGAACTAGAATAATGGCTACGCCGGTGTGCTTTTATTATCTGCACTGCTGAACCTTGGTGATCAGCACATTTTGCAGCTCCAGTGTTTTCATTTTGTGATGAGACTTCAGTACCATTTCGCTGACTGAGCACAGCTAAGCCTGCATCTGCTGCACGGTATGTGAATGCATGCTGTTTCCATAAGCTTTATGTTCAGACTATCTGGCTACCATCACTGAGAGATGCACGGCTAACAATGTGGCACGAAGAATAGATACTGTCAAACCCCTAATGTCTGCCACGGTGCTGTCATGACCTCTGGAACTGCACATGCCAGAGCTGCACAATATGACGTGGAATGTAACCATAACTCCGCGAGTGTGTCAACTCAATATGGCCACTAAAATGTCATTTCCTAAACACATTTCCCCCGCGTGCAGCGTTCAACGTTTTTTGTGGTAAGGTAGAAATATGTAGGGGAAACAGAGTGATGCCTAAATGGCAGCCTTAGAGAACGCGCTAATAGTGTCAAGAACGATTCCAACAGTCAACTAGCAACTCCCTGCCAAAGGTGCTCGTGCACCCAGAAATTCTGTTAACGCGCCATCATATTCCACAACCATCATCAATCGGCAAGAGAAGTTAAATCTACAAGGTAATGTGCAGGATCCTGTGTTAGCATAGCTTCATTTATGTTATCTGAGAAAGAGGTACAGTTTTTGAGTGCCCAGTAATTTGTATTGTGCAGACCCTGGGTCACGTGCTTCGGCGTACATGCTAAATTTTTAGATGTGTAAGACACACTTTTTTTTTTTTAAATTTTCACTCGTGAATCTTATACAAAGGTACATCTTATATAGTCATATTGTCACGTGATTTCGAGGGACCAATATGTTTATATTTTATTCCAGAGTATGATAAAATGTGCATAGCAACATTTGTAAAAAGACATTTCATCTTGTTATAACAATGAAGCAACCGTAATCAGGTGGTGGCTACCTGCTGTTAAAGCTGTGCGGCAACCAGAGATTATGGCACGATGAAGGCCACTACGAACAGCGCACTAGCTTGCAATTTTGAATTGTTTCTTCTTAATGTATTAAACAGACAGAACTGGTGCAATAAATAAAAAATAAAAATGTTTAGGAACAACTGCTGGTAGGGGAACCTAAGTGCTTGAAGGTGTGAAAATGCTGTGAAAGTATTGATTAAAAGCCTGCGATAATAAATAGCAGTCAGCTTTATATTTCTTGTTAAGGTTTATTTCATTCACTGTTTTGCTCGTTTGGGCAAGAAATCTCCAGAATTTAGCCGGATCTTCTGTAATGAATGAAGGCAAAGTGACTTGATAGTAATGTTTAGTTTAGTAATGTTTGTTTAGTTTAGCATCGTTTAGTTTAGTTGAATTTATTTTCGGAGCACTGATGGTTTCGATGCTCTGAAAATAAATTGATTGATATGTGGCACTTAACATCCCCAAACCACCATATGATTATGAGAGACGCCATGGTGGAGGGCTCCAAAAATTTCGACCACCTGAGATTCTTTAACGTGCACCCAAATCTGAGCACACGGGCCTACAGCATTTTCGTCTGTATCAAAAATGCACCCGCCGCGGCAAGGATCGTCCGACTCAACTGGGTTGCAGTGAAATTTAGATCCATTAAACAACACATATGCTTGCCATGACTTGGAAACATGTCTGAATTACACAATTTTCCAAATTGACAGGGGTCAAATTAACGAGCCTTTACAGTGTGTGTGTGTGTGTGCGCTTTGGTGCTAAGCATGTTCCTCGAAATCTCCTTCCCCTCACAAGAAAAAATAAGAAATCCTCTATGGATGATCTGGGCGTACAAGTATCTTCTGAACTTAAACGGCAGATGCATTGTCAAAGGCATCAGGATTCGTCTCTCAGCACCGTCATTTGAACAGTTACAAGATTTTCCTGGATTTAAATTACCTATTGAGGTCCTGGGAAAGTGCTTTATGTTCAACAAGAAAACTTGATGAATGTACGACGGATATCCCATATCCTGCCCGGTTTTTTAATCCAGGAACCAACCACAAAAAATATGGGTCATTCCATGTCATCACCTCATTACGACTGGTAAGTGAATTTTGAAAGGGGCTTCGGCACGGAAAAGTTTGTGCTGCCATTTGAAGTTCTCGGGCAGGGTCTATGCGTATAATACCAATTTCTGTTCTATTCCCTGAACTGATCTTCAATTACATCCTTCTTGCTTATCCAACTTATATATTTTTTCATAAACTCACTCTCTCCGATTTTATGTAGTGGTAACCTACCTTATCTAATAATTTAAACTACCCGACTCTCGGCCAAGCGCGCGGTGTGGGTATGCGAGATCAAAATATCCACAAAAAATATGACTTCGTTCACCTAAGTAGAACACGCACATCGTACGCCTACGCTGCGCAGTGTAAAGGCGCTACACTGCAGTACAGTAAGTACGTAACCTTCATAAATAATACTACAAGCACAAAATAACAAGTACAATGTCACATGCAGCTCCCGCTTCGCTCCAGTACGTTCTTTTTCATGGCCTTCAGTTTCCCATTCAAAGCTTGAAGAGCGCGAACGGGTAGCTAAGCCTAGGGTCAGCCACCAAGCGAATTGCCGGCATATGACGCAATCGGTCGCGTAAAAGCTCGTGACAGTTCCAGCCGTCCGTTTTCATCAACATGCGCCCCCGTCACGCAGATCTATAAGCACACCGCGCACTCCCTGCTGTACCCCACAGGCAGCTTTCAGCGCCGTCGTCTCGCAACAAAGAAGGCAACGTACAACGCACGTGCGCCCGTGCGCTAGTTTCGCGTTGCACGCGAATTCGAAATGAGAGACTCGAAAGCGCGCGCTGGAAACCAGTGCAAACAACGTTAGCGATAGTAGATAAACGCACAATCAGACTTACATCGGCGATTACGTTCTCCATCAGCAGTGCGACAAGTCAAACAAGTGCAGTATATGGCCTCCAAACTACATCTGAAAAGGCTTCAAGTTCGAAAGGCTGCCGTTAAACCCACGCACAAACAAACAAGACACAAACATAGCTAGTTCTATACCGAAACCAACTGAGCTGTGGTAAGAATATGTGTATTAATTTTTCTAGCATACTTTGGCATTGCTTTTTTCCCGCGTAAACGACGTTGCGTGTACCAAAACTAAGCGGTAAAGTTTCTTAACTTTATTGCAACACATCATAAGGGACATAGAGCGAATAATTAACGAGTGTACTTATTCACTTGCGCTTCGCTTCGTAAAATATCCCTTCATTTGTTGAATTACTTATATAGCAGTAATAATGTATAGTCATATCCTATATTTTTTCATATGTATGATCATTGATAACAACGGATAGAGTGTTTCTCGTCAGACACCACCAGGCTGTCTCGCGAGCAGTTGCGATTCGTGCCCATGTCAATTTCGGAGTAACATGGCCTCCCGCCTCGAGTGGATCCCAGACTCTCTATACAACTCGGCTGTTACTACGCTCGTTAACAACTACCCGATCTTCCAGAAGGACTTGAGATATCTTCCCGAGAGCATCGCCTTCGACATATTGTATCAGGTGAGGCTCGGTTACCGCTGGATCGGTGAAGTGTTAGCGTCGCAAGGCACGAACCTGCACGCTAAACTAAACGTTCTTTCGTCATGTTGTGTGGGACCCGTATGCTCAAATAAGGACAGAATACTGCTTATCGAGTTTTACCGCTGCTTTCTGGTGGGATACGATTACCTCTGAGCACTGGGTTCGGGTAAGAAGTGATATGTTAAGCATGTTCTTACTTAGTCGGCGGGGCGTCGCGATATCACGCTGTTGCCTACGATCAACTGATGTTGTGCATGTGTGCCTTAGTTTGTTATTATACCGACCATGAAGAGTTTGCAAGTTTTACACGGAAATTGGGGTGCACATGTAAGACGTTTCTGTGAGCACAGTAAAAGCGTCCGTATTGGTACACCATGTATAACGTAGATGTGTTTTGGTTTTTTGTTTTGCAGCTGTACAAGCAGAACAAGCTATGTTTTCTAGGCTTCGAATTTTACGATTTGGATATCTTCGCGAAGATTACCAAAGTGAAAGACAAGAGGTTCGTATTTGCGGTGTTGATGGATCTTTTTGGGCATATTTGAAACGGTGCTAGAGAACTGGACAAAAAAAGGTGACGCAAGGCGGTGCATCGCCGCCTTGTAAAGTTTCTTGTCATCTGAAAGAATATTTACTACTCCTTGATGCCCTTCATATTTATTTCCCGGCGTTTAAACATTTATATTGTCCATTTCTTTCTTATGCGGGGGTTGATTTTATTTCCTTCATTTTGCCTGTGACTCACGTCATCAGCATTTCCCGGGCCCTCTGTTTTTTTACGGCTTCTGAAGATAGTGTGATTGATTGATGATCATTTGATACCTTTGTTCAACCATTGCGCTCAGTGCTGCAACCTTTTGGGTCGCATACGCATGTCCTTTGTCTAGACTTCATCGTAATGTTCTGGCTGCTCTGTTCAGTTACTGCTTGTAATTTTCTTACATAGTCAATATTGTTTGCCCCGCCGCGGTGGTCTAGTGGCTAAGGTACTCGGCTGCTGACCCGCAGGTCGCGGGATCGAATCCAGGCTGCGGCGGCTGCATTTCTGATGTAGGCGGAAATGTTGTAGGCCCGTGTGCTCAGATTTGGGTGCACGTTAAAGATCACCAGTTGGTCGAAATTTCTGGAGCTCTCCACTATGGCGTCTCTCATAATAATATAGTGGTTTTTGTACGTTAAACCCCACAAATCAATCAATCAAATAGTCAATATTGGTTTCACATAGATACTAAATTTCTCTACAGTGGTTGGCTGTCTTCTGTAATTTACATAAGGGAGCCAATCACAGTTGTGAAATTTTATCTGGATCAGGTGCACTCATGATCAGAAGCGACGGTGTAACACCGGCAGAAATCTGAGCATTGAGCCATATAACTTGCAAGACCTATATTATTTATGTTTGACCGGCGGGGTAGAGGGGATCATTTCTGTGGCTGTTACCATTTGCAAACTTTTGTAGTGTGCCATGTCTTTCAACTTGTTACCATTGCGATGAATAAAATATTCTTAAGGTTTTCTTTTCCATTTAATGTGTGCTTAGTTAATGGCAAAACTGAGCTATACAGTGATGAGTAGTCACTAAATACTTGTATAGTCATCCAAACATTCGCCACTTCTGCAAAAAATACTTAGTGTATAAATTTAACTAATATTATGTGTTCTGTGGCCACAGATTATTCTTTGAACCATATAAGTAGAGTTCCTCTTCACTATGTTTCTATAGCACAGTCAGAAAACATGACTAAGGACAAAGCAATTTTCAAAATATTACGATCTTTTACCAACTATATCGTGGCTCGGAATTCAGCACAGGATACTTTTCTATTTAATATTAGCAGGCCTGCATTTTGCTCCAGCTTTACAAAAAGATAGAGAGAGAGAGAAAAAAAAACCCACTTTACAGCTAATTTTGATCTGAATAACATAGCTAGTACTGTGTTTCTGCAATTTTATGGTGCATCAACAACTTCAGAGTGTTAATTTCTTGTTACAGGAAAATTATCATTTCATGTTCGCACATGTGCAACTTGTCTCTTAGGCTAGAACAGAAATGGAATGCATAAAAGAATCTTCTTCGCTTCTTATGGCATGGCTGCTTGGTGGTGCCACTTGCATCAGTGCCATTAAAGCGCGTTTGTCATGCTGCCAATGTATTCTTAATGGGAATTTACTTATCATAGCCATGATCTCTTATATATGCTCACTGCCTATAAAAGAAACCAGGCCATTTCTTTCAGATGTTGTGATGTCAAAGGCAATTACTTAACAAATTCAAGTGCAAACAAGCTTGAAATGCGTAGGGAGATTTTTTATTAAAAGATTTCAGTTATGCTTATTAGAGACTGTTTCGTAGGAAGTGAAGCTTGCTTAAGATTGAAGTCACCGGTCTCACTGTATTTGTTCTTTTCCGCAATTTTCAGATCAGCGATGTTACAAATTTGATCAATATTAATTACTGGGGTTTTATGTGCCTAAACCTTGATATAATAAGAAGGCACACCCACCTTAATGGGGGATTCTGGATTGAGTTTAACCACTTTCGTTACTTTACAGTGTTCCCAAATCGAAGCACTTAGGTGTTCTCTCATTTATGTAGAAGGCCGTGTGCTTAAATTTAAGCACATATATATAGAACCCCATGTGGTTAAAACTTCCAGAGCCTTCTCCTACAGTGTCACTCTTGAGTGTACCATGGTTTCGGGACATCAAATCATCAAATCAAAGTTTATTTACATTCTGAAGATGTGGGCCAGCTTGGGCGAAAAGCGAAACAATTCGCTTGAGGAAAGCCCAAGCCCCCATATACAAGGCATACAGTAGAGACACACAAAGATGTGAAAATGCTATCAGAAAATAAACTAGCGCGTTACATACATGAAAAAAAAATACTAACACAGATACTCTCACGGAATCATACCAGCGCGTTACATGAGGAAAAAAAAAAAAGAAAGGAGTAAAATGTTCAATGTGACACTTTAAACCTTTGTTTCTACAATATTTATGACAACAATGATACAGGTTATGTGTAAATGTTCATGCCGATAGTCAATCGATAGAGATAATGATCTGACCCAAACAATTTATTCAAAACAACAGGCAAACATCAAACAAACAAAAGCAATGTAAATATATCTCTCTTCATGCAGTACAGCAAATATTTTTTTTTCCTTTTTTTTTTACGATGATTGGTTACAGGAAGTGTTTTTTAATATGACTTATACTGCGTTTCTCTACTTCTATTTCGCTTCTGAGGAGAGTATTTAGCAAGTGAGGCAAACAATACTGTAACATTTGTCGTCCGTATTCAGTTCGGCAGAAGGGGATGTTCCAGAAGTCTTGTTTGCGGAGAGAATAGAAAGGAGCATTTCCTCTTAGATTAGCAAGATTTAGAAGGTCATGCTGATTTTTATAAACAGCCTTTTTATATCTGATAGCTAGTTTCCAATCATAAAATTTTTCTATGGGTACAACGTTAAAACGATGAAACAAATCCTTTGTGTGCGCATGATATTCAACGTTAGCTATGGACCGAAGAGCCCTTTTTTGTAACATTAATATTCTATGGTTATTTCTCTGTGTGGAATTTCCCCACACCAAAAAACAATAATTTATGTGAGATAAAAAAAGCGTGTTGTACAGCATGAGTTTTATCGATACAGGAAGAATGTGTCGAAATTTTGCAATAGCACCCACACTTTTAGCCACGTGAGATTGAACGTGGTCAAAATGATCGTCCCAGGACATATTTTTTTGAAATAGCACACCTAAAATTTTTATTGAGTTCACAAATTCTATAGGCGCCGTGCCTAAAAATAAGGAACTATCAATGGTGACTGAAAGCTGACGCGGATGAAAAAGAACGGCCTTTGTTTTTTTATCATTGATCAACAGCGAGTTTTCTTTACTCCACTTTTGTATGTCTTCAAGGGCGTTATTTATTTCAGGTGCTAAAATTTGCAAATTTTTTCCAGTGAAAAATAGGCTGGTGTCATCAGCGTAAATTACATAAGTTGGTGTTTTGTTGACATAAAACCTCAAAAATTGTTCTTTTATTTTGTCTCCATCAAAATGCAGCTAGTGGCCAAAAATTAGACCTATGTTCTTGAGTTTATAGGGCCTGCACTCAATTTTTTTCTTGGGGGGCGAACTTGAGCAATCATAGTCACATGATGAAATCATTACTTTTGGGAAAGCACAATATCTTGTCCAGTGCACTACAAACAAAGCATGCATTTCTGTTGACCTCAAATTGAAATTAATGCAAATGCTCAATACAAAAGACTATGTTTAAGTTATCTACTCCTTTATACAAATGAAATCAAAAATGGTTTTATTGATGTTGTTTATTAACTTTTAGGCATCTTTTGCACCACTGCTTCCAAGCAGTCATGGACCATGGAACACAGACAGCGCATTTGTTAGCTGAGTCTTATCACCGACGGTGCACAGCCGCATCACCAAATGCTTCACCACACCACTACTCGTATGAGTACCTCATATCTGTAGGAATATCTATTGGTGAGTTGTGTTCCTCTTGTACAAAGGTCAAGCATATAGGTTAAAAAAACTGACTATATTGATATCAATACTGTACTTTTTACAAAGTGCAAAAAAGAAATCGTAGAATTTTGTGTTGCAGGACAGCTTTTTTGACCATCTACACCTCTGTCAGTGAACTCGCTCATTGTTGACTCACCCACTTACATGCGAGCTTGAGCCCAAATGACGCCTTCTGCTTCTGGCAAGTGCGAGTTCTCTGCGCTGACTAGAATTTTTGTGGCTTTAAATCTGAGAGAGTAGTAAGTAAATGGTAGATTTCATGGGGGAGTTTCATTTAGTTTTGTTTACTTTGCTGACCGATTCTTTTAATATAATGCTCATATTCTTGTGAAGAAAGTTTCAGCGGAAAGACAGGGAGGTTAGCCAGTTCTTAGACCGGCTGGCTACCCTGTGCTGGGGAAAGGGGTGAGGGGAATGAAAGATGTTAAAAAGAAATGTTGCGAAGAGAGGGAGAAATTACAAAAGAAAAAAAATATTCTTGTGAAAGTGTGCATAGTTCCAAGGGGCTGGCTGGAAATATCAGCTGTTGATCCTATGCCAGGTGTAGCAGCAAGACAATTGAAATGTTTTGGTGTTTCGTCCAAAAACATATTGTGTAAGAAAGTCTACAGTATCCGTGGGCGTTATTCATGTATCATTTAAAAAGTGGTCTTCAACATATGTTTTTATTCTTTTTAAGTGTATTATAAAACAGTTAAGGTTAAATTTCAACCACTGTAATTGTGTGTGTGTTGTGTCATGTTCTGTCTTATATGCACTTATTTGTTTGTGTCTGCCTATATGGAATATAAAAGACGTCCCCAGAAGGACTTCCTCCTCTTGCTCCCACCATTGATGTGCACTAGAATGCTGTACTATTAAATAAGCTCTGCTCTATGCTCATTGAAGTGGGTAATTTGGATCATTAGTAAAAGGCATTACTTTGGGACTGGCTTGAGTGTTGTTATTGTTGCGATAGCAATCATATGGACATTCTAGTAGGTTGATTTTTGCCGGTTCCGTCGCCGTCAAGTCCCAGATATGTATAAGTATGTATATTGTAGTGACAAATACGGGCTCTGCTATAGGAACGACGAAGAGGACGTTTGTTGTAGTGGAGGCTCGTGCTGCTGCAGCTGCTGCTGAAATGGCTGGCTGCTTTCTCGCTGCTGTTCAGCCCATTAAACAATTGCCTCACCCCGGCATGACGTCTAACAGTATTCTTACATTTGGTATAGAGGGCTGGTTGTCTCAAACTGGAACTCCGTTCCCAAACTCTACCTCAACCCCCCGCCTCGCCAATGCCTGATGACATGACCCAGCCACCTGCAGTCATAAGCGCATCTGTCACCTGTTCCGGAATGCCACGACCGCGAGATCCAGTGATTTTCAACGTGACCGACGACCAAGACACTGAAGACTGGCTGTCCCAGTATGGAGCAGCAAGCGCCCACAATAACTGGAATGACACGGACAAGCTCGCTTACCTTAATTTCTAACAACCATAAAGCGGAAATACCCTCTTGGTCAACCTTCAAGACACGCTTTGCGGAAGTGTCTGGCCGACCCGCTGTTCGCAAGCTCTGCACCGAACAGCGCTTGCGCAGCCTCCCACAGCGCTCTGGCAAGACCTTTACCTCGTATATTGAGGATGTTCTGGACCTCTGCCGTCGTATCGATTCCGACATGTCTGAAACTGACAAAATTCGGAACATCAGGAAAAGTATCGTCGAGGACGACGCCTTTCACGTGCTTGTTGCATAAAAACTGCAAACCATCGGCCAGCTTATTCAGCACTGTCAGAGTTTCGACGAGCTGCGGAGGAGCGCATTTCTACTCGATGTCCAAACCTTGACACGACCTCTACATCTGCGTTAATCATTGGTGCTGTTTCCTCCGAGCAAACCACGTTAATGTACCAAATCCAACAGTTCGTCTGAGAAGAAGTGGCGCGCCAATTGTCTCTTGTGCCGTACGTTCCAACCAGTGCGCACACGCTTACCTCAACGCTCCGCAAGGCAATCGAAGAGCAAGTTTCTGACTCCCTGCCTCCCACATACCACCCTTTGCCTATCTCCGCCCCTCTCACTTACGCTGAGGCGGCCAGACGATCGCCGCCGTCGCTACCAACCGTCACGGATCTTGCTCGACAGCCCCATCACCTCTACGCAGCAAGTCCGCCTGTCCGTCCTCACCCACCTCCTGTTCACCATTCCGCACCACCATCCACTAACCCTTGGCGCACTTTGGACAACAGGCCAATTTGCTATTTCTGCCGTCTTCACGGTCATGTAGCACGCTACTGCCGTCGTCGGGATTACAGCCCAACTGATGGTGAGGCGACTTACGGCTCCTGTCGTTCAGTGCCACCACAGTCGTCTTCGTTCCCCCCCACGTCGGGTCATCAGTCGCCGCCATGTCGCCGCGGCTTGGACAGGGATCGGTTGCCCTCATCACAACGCTGTTCTATTTCTCCCATGTTTCCTCGATCACCACCCAAACAAACAGAAAACTGGCCATTGCAGTTCCCGAGGCAAGAGCTCTGCACACACAGAAACCTTCAAGGCCTCCGTTTTTACCTGCTAATGAAATAACTGTGCATATTGATGGTGTATTTGTGCAAGCGCTCGTTGATACTGGTGCTGCCGTGTCTGTGCTAAGTGGTGAACTGTGCCACAAGTTCAAGAAGCTTACGCTGCCGCTTTCCGATGTCTCTCTATGCACAGTAACTGTGCATCACATCCAACCTTCTGCGGCGTGCACAGCTCGACTGGTCATCCAAAATATTTTGTATGTACTCGAATTCCTTGTGTTTTCTCCATGTTCACACAATATCATCTTAGGCTGGGACTTCCTCTGCGCTCACATGCCGTAGTTCACTGTGCGCGTGCCAAAATAGAGTTGTCGACGATGGGTGAACTGCCCCTGTGTGAAGCACCGACGTCTGAAAGGCCTTCCTTCTTTCGAGCCGCTATCTTCCCGAGTCATCATGGTTGTGGACACTCACATCCCTCCTCTATCCTGTGTTCTTGTGCCACTTTTCTTTCCCCTTTGAGGCCTTCGGCTCTCGCAAAAGCTTCCTTCTTTCTTTCGCAGTTGTCACCGTAGAAAACTCGCGTGGCTCCATTTATATAACAAACTCGCTTCCTTCCCCAGCCATATTATTCCATGGCGAAGTCCTCGGTCACCTTGAGGAAATTGATTCTGTTTCATTCAGTCACCTACCTGATGACTTGCCATAATCTCACTTAAACATGATTACCTTTGATACTACTCCCACTTCATCTCCGGAGGCATTTTTTTCCAATCGATTGACCCTAAACTTCCTGCTGCTCAGCGCACCCAACTCCTGGCTCTACTCGATCGCTTCAAGATGTCATTTGACCTTAGCCAACCTTCTTTTGGTCGCATGTCTGCCATTGTTCACAAAATCGACACCGGTAGCCATGCACCTTTGCGCCAGTGCCCATATTGAGTTTCTCACGCTGAACACCGTGCGATTGATGATCAGGTGAACGATACGCTTGACGTGCCATAATACAACCTTCAAACAGCCCTTGGGCCAGCCTCTCCGGTTGTACTGGTGAAAAAAAAAAAAGGATAGCAGCATCAGATTTTGCGTCTATAACAGGCGTCTTAATAAGATCATGAGAAAATATGTGTATCCGCTGTCCAGAATCGATGACGCCCTTGATTTCCTGCAAAGAGCACAGTTTTTTGCTTCTTTGGACCTTCGATCGGGCTGCTGGCAGGTCCCTATGAATGAAGCCGACCGCTCCAAGACTGCGCTTGTAACGCCCGACGGATTGTACGAGTTTAACGTGAAGCTATTCGGCTTCTGTAATGTGCCTGCCACTTTCGAGCGTTTCTCATGGACAACAACCTTAGAGGCTTTAAATGGAACACATGCTTGTGCTATTTGGATGGCGTCGTCGTTTTCTCGAAGGACTTCGACTCCCACCTCAGCCGCCTCACAAGCGTCCTGACTTGTCTTTCGGACGTTGGACTGCAGCTGAATTTGAAGAAATGCCACTTCGCTGCTCGCCAGCTTATCATCTTAGGGCATGTTGTTAGCAAGCATGGTGTCCGTCCTGATCCAGCCAAGCTTCGTGCTCATGCCAACTTTCCCAGGCCGGCTACACTAAAAGAACTCCACAGCTTCATCGGCCTCTGCTCATATTTTTGCCGTTTTGTGCGCAATTTTTTACCATAATTGCACCCCTGACTCAGCTACTTGCTGACAACCAAGACATCTCGGCGTGGTCTCCAGCATGCAACGAAGCATTCATCTCTTTACGCCATCTGCTGATATCACCACCTATCCTACGCCACTTTGATCTAGACGCTCCAATGGAAATCCATACGGACGCTAGTGAAGTAGGCCTCGGCGTTATTCTTGCTCAGCGTAAATCTGGCTTTCATGAGTATGTTGTATTCTACGCTAGTCGCACCCTCACTAAAGAGGGAAAGAACTATTTAGTCACCGAGAAAGAATGCCTTGCCATTGTATGGGCAATCATGAAATTTCGACATTACGTATATGGCCGCCCATTTGACGTCGTGACCGATCACGACGCATTGTGTTGGTTGTCGTCATTAAAACGCCCATCTGGTCGCCTAGCTCGCTGGGCACTACGTCTTCAAGATTGCGACATTCGTGTAATTTATCGGTCAGGCCGCAAGCATCGGACGGCGACACTCTTTCTCGCTCACCACTTCCCCCCAATAATGTTACAGCGTCTGTTTTTATCTGTTCTTCACTTCAACATGACGACATGTCGGCTGAGCAATGCCAGGATCCAAGGATAGCGTCTCTCTTAGAGTACCTGTCTCAGACGTCTCCATGTACCGACAACCGTTTGCTTCGACAAACTGCTCGCCATTTTACCATCTGTGACGGTATTCTGTACCGGCGAAACTACTCATCTGATGGCCGCAAATGGTTGCCGGTAATCCTTCGCCACCTACGTTTTGACATCTGTGCCTCCTTCCACGCGAATTCGCAATGCGCCCACGCAGGTGTAGTGAAGACGTATGCTCGCCTACGAATTCGATACTACTGGCGCGGAATGTACCACTTTGTTAGGCAGTACGTCCGTTCATGTTCCTTGTGCCAACGCCTTCAGAGCTCCCCTCGCACAACCACAGGGCTACTCCAGCCACTGCCTTGTCCTTCTCGGCTTTTCAGCCGCATCGGAATCGACTTGTACAGTCCCCTACCCTACACAACAAATGGAAACCGCTAGATCATTGTAGCCGTAGACCACCTTACGCGCTACGCTGAACCTTCGGCGCTTCCCGAGGCCACTCCGCGTGAAGTCGGCTTCTTCATTCTGCACAACCTCGTCCTTCGGCGTGGTGCACCCCGCGAGCTTCTCGGTGACCGTGGGAGTTCCTTCTTGTCGGAAGCTGTAGAAGCCTTCCTACGCGAATGCAACATCGTGCATTGAACAACCACCCCATATCACCCCTAAACGAACGGGATGACCAAGTGGTTTAATCGCACGCTGGGTGACATGCTCTCCATGTATGTTTCCAATGACCATATGAACTGGGACCGCATACTGCCATTCGTTACTTAGGCTTACAACAGCGCAATTCAATCTACAACTGGATTCTTCCAGTTCTTCCTTCTTTATATTTGGGAACCTTCATCGTTCTTGGACACTGACCTTCTGTACCGCCCAGACCTTTCAGAATTGACGACTTTGGCCGAAGCCGCCACATATGCCAAAGAATGTCAGCAGCTCGCACGTTCGCTTGCTACGCACGATCAGGCTCGCCAAAAGCACTCCCATGACCGACGGTCATCCCCTTCGTCATACAAGCCTGGAACAATCGTGTGGCTCCGCGTGCCATCATCTACCCCAGGCCTTTGCTCAAAGTTCATACCCGAGTATGACGGTCCGTACCGGATCCTGCGCCAGACATCACCAGTCAACAACATGGTTGAACCTATTCATCCACCTACAGGTCAAAGGTGCCGTGGGCGCGAAACTGTGCACGTCGACAGTCTAAAACTTCACTACTACCCACCAGTCCTGTCTGTGCCATAGGTCGCCAGGATGGCTACTTTAGCACCGGGGAGTCAATGTAGTGACAAATATGGACTCTGCTATAGAAACGACGAAGAAGACGATTGTTGTGGCGAAGGCTCGTGCTGCTGCAGCTGCTGCTGAAACCGCTGGCTGCTGTCTCACTGCTGTTCAGCCCATTAAACGGTTGCCTCACCCCGGCATGACGTCTAACAGTATTTTTACTATATATATATATATATAAGGTATGGGATATGGCACAACGGGAGCGTTGTCAACAAGGATATATTTATTTCCCAACAGTTTCGGGAGGGGTCCTCCCTTCATCAGGGGATGAGTTATACTGACATGAATTTCCAAACTTCGTTGCTGCCGCGTCCCTCTCGCCTTGAAACATGTTTGCGAGAGTGAGAGGGAACTAAAAAAGGAAAAAAAAACACACAAAAAAGGGGGGGAGAAAAAAAGAAAAAGAAAGAAAAGAAAGAAAGTAAAAAAGAGGAAGAACCACCGTCAACACTGAGAACGAAACCAACTGTCCATGTACGTCCATATACGTTTCTTATCACGTGCTGTTCAGTTCTCGACGTGTGTCGGGTTTCCCGTTAATGGGTCGGTCGGCTCTTTTTACCTTTAATCTTCCTATATATATACATATATATATATATATATATAGGAAAGGTACAAAAATTAAAGAAAATCCCAAAGGACCCACCGCAGATTCGAACCAGTGAACCCTCACGCCTCTGAACGCTGCATTAATAAACTAGGCCACGCCGTTCATACCATCCATCACGGGCTACGTGAGCTACGTATATACGTCATTTACCACTGACTTACTGTCAATGGACATAAAAGAAACATTCATGTAGCCCTGCCACGGTGGTCTTGTGGCTAAGGTACTCAGCTGCTTACCCGCAGGTTGCGGGATCGAATCCCGGCTGCGGCAGCTGCATTTTCGATGGAGGTGGAAATGTTGTAGGCTCGTGTGCTCAGATTTGGGTACACGTTAAAGAACACCTGGTGGTCGAAATTTCTGGAGCCCTCCACTAATCGTATGGTGGTTTTGGGACGTTTGACCCCATATATCTATCGAAACATTCATGTACAAAGCGTGCACTTTGTTTGGAAAAGCCATACATGCTTTCCCTAAGCATTAACCTGTCTAATGGCTTGATCAACGCAGGGGTGAGTTCACTGAAGCACATACAGTTGGATGAAAGGGGCATTTTAAAATGTCTCTGGCTCCACTTTCTCTCTGAAGCAGCAGGAAAAATTGCTCACAACAAATCCAGGACTATTTGGGAAGTTCTTGGTTCTCTCATGTCTGTGAATACGGTTCCCATCGAAATGCACGTAGCTACTATCACTTTAATTGACAAACTCAACTCGCTGCCCCCGATGAGTTGTGGTGATGCTGGCACCATTAAAACATCGCACGTCTTCATTGTTTCAACAGTATTCATCTCACCAGGAACCTTGTGGACTGACGTCATCAACTTCTTGCTGCACAGCTTCTGTGTGGTGTGTCTACAGGATGTGCCGGTGATAGTCACCAGAGACTTCAATATTAATGTATTTCGCTATGAAAACCAGTAGCTTGTCTCGTCTGTCAATGCCAAATGTGGACTTTGCCTCCTGTCGGACATCACACAGTCAACCATTTGCAACACCTGTTTAGATACTGTGATTTCTGCATTATTTTCTCAAGCACTGTCGACCATGTCCACTAAATTTTGTATGGTTCCTAAGTCTTCTAGCCATTACTTCGTGTAATGGCACGATGTGTTACTATCGCATACATTGGTATGGCCTTGTGCCGAAACTCGGACTTTTTTACGACCAATAATAATTTCCATAGCAAAATGGTTCAATGTAAGATGTCTTCCATTCAAGTCTGCATCTCGAAGTGTTCATTGATCTGAAGGTTATTGGATTGCAGGTCAACTCCTGTAGACATTGCCTCGAGCAATGCCTACAGAAGTCATCTCTTCTTCAATAAAGACTATCGCAATGACGTATCTCATCAACTGTAATCAGCTTGTTCTTTGATGTCCATGTCTAATAAAAAAAACTGCCTTGAGGTAATTGTAATGTGAATGTGAAGAAAGAAAAGTAAACGAAAAGATAAGTTGCCATTGGCAGGATCCGAACCTGCAACCTTCGAAAGTTCGGATCCTGCCAGTTGCAAGTTATTTTTATGTTCGGACGACCTATCTTTTCGTTAATTTTTCTTTCTTCACATTCACATTACAATTACTTAAACTCCCTATGGTTCTCTTGGCATCATTGTCCGTCAGTTCTCATTATTATTGTGTCTAACAAAGAAAACGAGCACCACTATCGTCATCATGGTTGCTAAAGTGGTAGCGCCGGCGGTGACCCCTGGCGGAAGGCAGGCCTTGGTGGCGGGCGAGAGTTGAGCGAGTTTCTTCTGCGCGTAGCGGTTGCTGTGAACGGTTGTCTCTCGCGATGGGTCTGCCATGGACCGCACCGCGCGCCGCCTGCGGTAGGCCCACGTGGTGAGTGAAGCGTTGGCGCGCCGCCTTTTGTGTGCTCTTGTGTTATGCTGTCACGGAGTGTATGCTGTCACGGAGTGTACGGTAATGTGTACGGATGTCCTAGCATGTTAATAACGATTGATGTATTGATTCGGTGGACGATATCATAGTTCAAAACTAGTTAAATAAATGTATATATCGTTTGGTTTGTACCGACCGTGTCTGCTGTGTCCATTCACTCCAAGAGCGTGGTGGTGTGGCTCGCCAAATTCGAGACCCTACACTGGTGGCCCAACATGGAGCTCTTGGCGTATCAGACGACAGTTTTTGCTATTCGGTGCAAGCTTTTGTTAGAGCCGTGGTAGAGTAGGCCTAGGGGGGTCTTCTTTGCTAGCGTCGGCGGTGTGCTTTGTTGAGAAGCGAGGAGATTGGTTTTGGGACGTGTTTGAACTTGTTTGCACTCGGGTTTTTATTAATTGTTTTTGCACGCTAGTGTTGTTCTTTTTTGTTGGTGTTAGTTTTCGAAACTGTTGTTGAATTGGGACGAGAGTCATGCGGTCTGCATCCTGGTGTGAGCAAAACCTAGAGCACGTGGTTTGTAGGCCAGGCCCGAAGCGAGTGAGTACGGAAGCCTCGTGGGTGGTGCGATTTTCTGTAAATAGCTTCTTCTATCTCTTTGGGCTCAGCCGGCGTGGTTGCCGACTTGTATTGCGGCTCGACGCCGGGGCGTACAGAGTGGATTACAATACAGAGTGGATTACAGAGCCGCAATACAGAATGGATTAGGGAACAAACGGGGGTTAAAGATATTATGGTTGAAATCAAGAGGAGAAAATGGACATGGGCCGGGCATGTAGCGCGTAGACAGGATAAACGCTGGTCATTAAGGGTAACTAACTGGATTCCCAGAGAAGGCAAGCGAGTTATGGGGAGACAGAAGGTTAGGTGGGCAGATGAGATTAAGAAGTTTGTGGGTATAAATTGGCAGCAGCAAGCACAGGACCGGGTTAACTGGCGGAACATGGGAGAGGCCTTTGTCCTGCAGTGGACGTAGTCAGGCTGATGACGATGATGCCTGGGCGTCGTGACACTGCCCGAGGTGGAGGACGCCGATCGCTCGTTAAGCTGCTGTGTGCGGCGAGCGATAGGGCCACCTCACAGAGTGGATGTCTCCTCGCGGCTGGCTCTTCTGCGCCTAGGCTGGGTTTTGGCTGGATGCCGGTTGTTGCCGAGCGACTCATTAGGCCTAAGGCTCTGGGCTGCTGCCTGTCGCACGTGGCACAACTAGGTGAATCGTGGCCTTGAGATGCTGCGCTCTGCTTCCTTCACTTTTTTTTTTATCTTGCGATACACGAGTTAGCAAAAAGTGATTTTTGTTTCATTTTGATGGGCGTCTCGGCCGCCGCCGATGTATTCGCTAGCAGTACTGACCATCGTACTACGTGGGCGAAAAAGCCAGAAACTCCCTTCCCTAGGCCCTGCTCCTTTGTTTCTTTCAAGTGTTTTAGAATGTACGCAGCGGGAGTGTTGTAAATCCACGGCTGGCTGTCTTCTGCACATGGTCAGCGCCGCTGGCCAGGAATGCGTTCGTGAGGTCGGGCAATGGAGTTGCCTGGGACTTGTGCAACTGCCTGCAGTCCGGCGCCCTCATGAGAGCTGGTTGCAACCGGAAGACGTGTCGGTGCTAGTGACGGTCCGTGGCGCCAACGGCAACGTTGCTGTTGCGGGACCGGTACTGAGGTGAAGTTGAGCTGGACAGTGCAGCAGTGTCGACCGGTGGCGGTGTCGTGGTGCAGGGACATGTGTTGTAATTTTTTGTTAGAGCTTGTGTAGCTGATTTTTTGTTTTTCGGAATATATAGTTTGATTTAAGGTTAAAAAAAATGTAGGGGTACAGACACTCTCCTGTAAAGTTGTTTGCGCTGCGTGGCGCACGTGCCTCGCCCAAAAGCTGCATTTCAGGGGTGACAACCAACGGGCGATAGATGGCGTTGTGCTCGCGTTGAGCACTACTATCGTCATCGTGGTTGGTGGAGTGGTAGCGCTGGCAGTGACTCCTGGCGGAAGGCAGGCCTTGGTGGCGTGCAAGAGTTGAGCGAGTCTCTTCTGCGCGTGGCGGTTGCCGCAAACGGTTGTCTCTAGCGTGGGCCCTCGGCGCGTGGTACCGCGGCCTGCGCACCGGGGGCCCACGTGGTAAGTCAAGCGTTGGTGCCGCCTTAAGTACGTTATTGTGTGTTTGTTGTGTTATTGTGTTTGTCATGTTTTGAGTGTATGGTAATTTTGTGTAATGATGACTTAGTGTGTTAATTACGATTGATGTATCGATTCGACAGACGATATCGTCGTTCTGAATTTAGGTAAATAAATGTATGTGTTGTTTGGTTTGTACCGACCGTTTCAACTGTGTCCGTTCACTCCAAGAGTGTGGCGTGGCTCTCGCTTGCCAATTCGAGACCCCACAATTTACACTTCGTTTCTTGATCACGTGTAAAAGTGCTTTAAAGTTAAACATTTAAACTGAATGTTTGAGCACATTGTATTGTGTAGTATTGAGTACATTGGACAACATAAGCACTGCACAGCATGGTACCTAGGGTTTTTCTTTTGCTGGCAGATATAGAGATTGGGGGCAAAGGTAAATGGTGTTCCTGCATTGTGCGCTATAATTTGTCAGTATAGTGGCTACCCACTCTGAGAATATTTGTGCTTTTTGTGCACAGGCAATTTCCTCAGTGATGCCGGCTGGTTCCGTGAAAGTGAGCGAGTCCTGCTTAGCTGTCTTTCGCTGTGTCGTAAAATAGATGACTACAAGCACTGGGTGTCTGCCCTGGAATGCTGCCTAAGGTGGGTCTTGCCACTCCTTGTTAAGGCACTGCATTTTCCGCTCATCACTTTTGGCAATACAATAACGCTTTGCAGGAAAGAAAGTCTGTACCTTTGTTATCCTGCTAGAACATGTTCTATGCTTTGAGGGGACTTTAAGCTGATGAGGACAGCAGTGGCATATATATATTTTTTTTTTCAAAGCACAGTGGCACAACAGCAAAGGTTGTCTAAAAGAAAAAGCAACAATATCAAGCTGCAAGCAGCCTTCGCTGATAATGCTAAAGGCAGGTTATCAGAGTCATACCCTCTTATCTTTTAATACAGTTGCAATGATGCAGTTTAATTGTACGATTGTTTGAACATTGCTAGTGTGTCCTTAGAGGACTGCTCATATGTGCCAAAGACTCAGTGAAATGCGACAAAACCTTGCTTTTCATTCATAATAAAAAATTTATGTTGATTTAAACTGTATCATACAATAAAAATGAAGATAAGAAATATTTGAAAATAACAAACCCAGTGCAAGCGGCTTGCCACTATTACAGTGCAACAGATACCGATCATCTGATGCAACAGAATTATTTCTTACTTGATTACAATAAAGCTTGACTGAATTAGTGATTCATTCCTCTTCCTTTATTGTTGACAAGTGGATATATGTTAGCTCAAAGTGATACTCCACTTCTAAAGTGCTGATTTAATCAGTTTGTGTAATGATTGTCGTGTTCTGACCTACTGCTGTTTTGATTTTGTTGGCCTGAGGTACATATGTATCCAAGGGTGGAAGCGCTGTGCCATTTGCGCCATTTTGTGCCAATTTGACCTGCTGTGCCTAAACGGCAATATCAGTGTGCATTGCCAATTTTAGTAGAGTTTTATCATCGACCTGCGCCCGAATCACTGGGAACAATCTACACAATCTTAGAACCTTCCGATAAGACTACGCACACAACACGCACATTAACTTTGTTCTAGAACGTACGCGGCCGCTAGCGATAACGCTGGAATCTTCGATGGCACACTTATAAATGCCGACGCACTTTGCTGTTAGGCAGATTATTGACGGCCGACGCTCTGGTTTGCTGCTATGAGCCTACAGCGTGTATCGCTCATAGAGTGGCATTTAGTTTTCCGGGCACAGGTTCGCCCAAATGAAAAGTTCACTCATGATAACAGTGGCTGCTGCCTTCGCCAACCTCATGACCCCATGACAATACAGAGACTATTGAATCCGGCAGAATCTATTGGATCCGGCATCGCGACACTCTACAAAATGCTGGTGCAAGTGAATAAGTACGGCTACTCCAGGGAGAAATGCTCTTATTGCACAATCTCTTCCCGTTGAGAGTGCACCATGTAGAACTATTTACGAGCCGCGCGCTGATGCTTGCCGATAGCGCACGCCCCAGCTTATTGCAACTATGCCCCTAGAATCAAATTTCACCGCTCCTGCTCGAGCAATTTCTTCCCCCTTTCTCCTGTGTGTTTTTTTATGCTCGTTCAAGACGGCCTGCGAGTTTCCTCTCTGCTTTGGAATTTGACGGCAGGTCTAACATGCGGTGGGATGCTATCGCGTCTGCCCTTTTGAGCAACACAGATTGGCTGCCTCGATTAATCTCTGCTTGAGCAGCGTTCACCACCCCAGCTTGCGCAATTTTACGTGCGGGTAGACTCTACGATGCGCGGATGCTGTTACAAACTTGTAGTTTACACGGACCATGGCAGCAATGGCAAAAACCTGTCGAGTGTCCACATAGTTCATATCGTAATAAAAAAACTCACTTAATTGCCTAAGGATGGCACGGTGAGCCCATCTAAATTTTTTGCGGTTCTGATGTCGGCTGTAAAACTTTAATGACCAGAACATAAGATTCTAACGCTTTTTGTTACAGAGCCTTATTGGTTTAGTATGAAAATAGCTTTTATTATATTAGTTTATCTCTAGTCTAACTGAGTTGTTTTCATGTTGGATGCGGTGTTTTATTCACATTTTGAACATTGCCACATTTTAACACGAAGTTTTTTCATTTGTCTGAGGTCTGGTAGCTGTCCAGAGTGCTGCTTATGTTTTTGTCTTTGAGTTATCGTGCTTTCAGCTTTGATTTTGTAAGGTTTAATATATATATATATATATATATATATATATATATATATATCAATTTGGGATAAGTTTGGTCTCTTGATCAACATTGAATGCTTAGTAAAAAAAACTGAAATTTTATGTGTTTATGAGAAAGCAAGAATTTTAAGGAATAGCGATGTGCGACCTGGGAAATCTGCTCCAAAACTAAATTTTGATGCCCCAGAACATGTCTTTTGGTGTTCCATAAGTGCTCCAAATCTGCTCCAAAATCATAATATTGCTGCTCCCAAAGCTGCTCCAAAAGGCTGAAGCCCGCTTCCATCCCTGGTATAAAATAAAAACTATGACTGATTGTTTTAGAGTTACTAAATTTCAGCATTGCATGATCACATTCTTAATCTCTAATGGGCAGAAAAAAAAAAAGCCAGAAATAATATTACAATTCCAACATATACTGAAGCTAATATTAATTCATTTCAAAGCTGGGAATGCTTCATTTAAGTTGCTTGGTAAAAGTAAATGTCACAGCGGCATAACGTGAAAACACTCATATACTGTGTTTCAGTTTCATATGAAGTATCCCAAGGTGGTGAAAATTATTCCATAGTGTCGTCTCTCATAGCCCGCTGTGCTACTTTCAGATGGTAAATCTCGCTGTCTATAAATATGTTTTTTACTTGAAATAAAGGTGATTACTGTTCCCTAGGAGTTTTGAATATGCTTGTGTTTGAGACACAAACTTGGTCTGGCTAATATTGTGAATGGCAGAGATGATCATGCACAGAACAGAGGCTAATAGATCACGTCTACAGTAGTCGGTCAAGGAGTCACACCTTTTTTTTTTTTTTTGCCAACTGTTCTTTTTGTCTGTGTTCACAGGCTACTGCACGTGCAGCAGTCGTACTGCAAGTTCACAGAGGCCATGGACACCTTGGAAGAGACAAAGCAGTACATTGTCAAGCTGACTGATGTGAACCACTCACTCAACCTGGCGGGCCTCTACTCTGAGTTCTCATCACTCTACTCTAGCCGTAGCCAGTACAAAGAGGTATGTTGGTGTTCTTGTGTTTGTTGCTTGCAATACATAAATAGAGCAGTGCATTTACCTCTATATCCTCAATGTCCGAGTAAAAAAGACTTTGAGGATGTCTGCATCTTCTTCAATGTTTGGCTTTGTTTGTTGCATGCAGGCATATGAATGGGCAATGCAGGCTCTGGTGCACCTGAATTCTAATGCACACCCTAAGGTAAGCACAAAGCTCCGTTTAAGTTTTTCCACATTATAACAATGAAAGTTCAAGAGTGTCACCTGCTTTCTGGAATAGATTACTGAATTCATCAAAAGTGATCTCTTCAAGACTATGGTGTTGAAGCAGTTAGTCTACAACGTTAATTCTTTTCTTATCAGTCTGATTGTGAGCAGATATGTGTGTGTACAATGAGCCTGTTTGCAAAGCACCGTCTTTGTGGTGAGCACTCTTCAGTTGTGTAGTACGGGTGCCACCATTTCTGTGTATCAAGCACCTTTTTTGTCATGACATTTGCATGTACTGTAGGTGTTTGTTAGTCTTTATTCTTTATTTATTCGGTGAGTGCCCCGCTTTGCTCAAAAAGGCGTTACAGCAGGGGGGTTACAGACTGGAATAAAACAATTCTTCGTTTATACAGCACACTTGCTTGTCTTGCAGCCAGTTCCAATCTCTAATGGTCATCACAAAAAAGGAATTATAAAACATGGTCGTTCTTGCTCGATACTCTTTCACTTTGCGTCGGTGGCCATGTCGACTAGATATGTAACTGGGTTCACTGAAATAGTTATGACGGTCAATCCCAGTCCGCCCATGAAAAACAGAAAAGAAAAACTTCAAACGCAGTTTTTTCCTGCGTAAAGAAAGCAATTCCCAACCCAATTCAGCTTTCATAGCACTGCAGCTGTCTTTCCGCTCGTACCGCCCTAAAACAATAAATCACCGTGACAATAAATGGTTAACAAATGTATCCTACCTTTCAGTCAATTATCGATGTCCTACGGCAAGCTTCAAAGGTATGTTACACTTCATTTGATCATGCTTTAACAAAGGATGTATATGTCCAATTTCGTTCTGTCTTTGTGGTCCCTGTTCTTTTTTTCTTTTTCAGGCATGCGTTGTAAAAAGGGAATTCAAGCAGGCAGAACTGCTGATAAAGCAGGCACTTCACATGGCCTGGCAAGTGCAATTTTACCATAAGTGTATGATGCATGTTGTCGTTACAGCAATTTTTGAATGGCTTTTCCTGGTGTCAATATTGGCATAGTAGGTACAGGGTGGTTGTATGAATTGTCAATTTGAGGGCACAGGCCATGAGTGCACACAGAAAACTTAGAGGACACTTGAGCTTTGCCTTCAAGAGTAGAACGCGATAGCATATTAGGGCCCTATTCACATTATGCTCTTATTTGTTAGGCAAGCTTTGCTTCTTAATGGGCACCTCAACTGTGCCGCCAAGAAAATAGCATCTTTATATGTTACATTGGCCATTTTGAATTGCCCTAAAATGCCTGCTGCAAGTGAACTTGAAAACTGCCCACTATCACATAGCTCATAATTCTGCTAATTAGTCAGGTATCCACTACGTGTTCACAAGGCAGTACGCACATGTGATGCCACATAAATGTATGCACATATACTTGTAAGTGTACAGAATGTACGCACATGTATGCCAGATAAATATAAAAATGGTTGAGGCTATCTTTATAGCAGAATGGGAGATGCGTGCATCAGACAAGTGTTGTTGTCTTTAACAGATAAAAAAGTGGCCTATCTGCTCAGTGCATATGTAGTTGAGTGATATGCAGTGTTACTCATTAACTTCTTATCACATTTGCCCATTTTTGATATGTTTTGCTTTTCTTATCTTCATGTGATTTTACAAATGAAGTTTTCAGTTTTGGGACAGTGCTTGCCCTTGTGCCTTCTCTTTTCTTCTGTCTTAGTCACTTCGTGCTACACTAACAATGTTACTTTGCCAACTAATGAAGCTCGCAATCTTATTGTTTACCTGTGCTGCATCGGTGCCGCTGTATAGCATTATGTCTTATGTGCTCTCTGCAAAAGATGCATAAAACAACTGCATTTATTTCCTTCCTTTTCTTTAGGGAGCATTTTGGTCGTGAACACCCAAAAACAGCAGACACCCTTCTTGACTATGGATTCTACCTGCTAAACACAGACTCTGTCAGTCAGTCTGTAAGAGTGTATAGGGTAAGTGAAGTACATGTGCGAGCGTCTTTTAATACTTCCATCAACTTTAGTGGGTCAATGTCACTACACATGCCATAAGAGGTTTGCTTATGAACAACTGTCATGAGATCAAGTAGTGTTTGCACTTAGGGTCAGCATTCCCGTACTTTGAATATTTTGGGAAAACTAGCTTACAGCTGTACCTGCATCTGCTCCTTATGTAAACATTTTGAATAGGAGATGGTGCGTCGACGTAAATGTGTGCTCTATGTCAAAAGAAACTGTCATGTCGACCTAAACAGTTGATGATGGTGTAAGAATTCACTGCATTCCAGTGTTGAATTAAACTTATGGAAGGGCACCTGTAAAGCTTAAGAATGTTTTCGTAGTACACTTTTGGAATGTCTGGTATAAGAAGAGGTAGTACATAATTTTGATGGTCTTGTTTCGCAATTGCAGAAAGTCTTAGATATACGACAAAGTGTCCACGGTGGCAACAACCTCCACGTCGCTCTCGCGCACGAAGACCTTGCTTACTCATCCTATGTTCTCGAATACCGATCTGGAAGATTTCAGAATGCGAGGTAATTAGTTGCGGCTGTTTTTGCTGCTCTATTACTTTTGTGGCTGTGCTCACTATCTTTTGCTTCCTCTAGAGACCATGCCGAAAAAGCCATGCAGATCATGACTCGCCTGCTTCCCGAAGACCACCTGCTCCTGGCTTCTTCAAAACGAGTGAAAGGTGAGCACATCTTGTTATCTTGCACTCTCCTTTCTTGTGCAATAGCTCACAGCAAACGAAACTCTTTTAAATGAAATTGCTGGTTCAACTGCCGCTGATATGACTGGTTTCGTACTTGAATTCTGCACCCCTGTTTATTTCTCAGCAAACAAAACTCCTGTGAAACGAAACACCTTTTCCTGGACCCTTCAGGCTTCCTTTAACTGGAGTGTACTGTAGTTTTGTGAGTTATAAAATGTGCCCGTAGTGGGGCTCAACTTCTTCATATGTGTCGAATTATGGTAAAAAAAAAAGAAAACAGTGCATTTATCACATAAATTTAACACATGCCTCCTCTAACTACTGCACATCAATTTTTGAAATGCAGCATATCCCAAGGCAATGTACCATGTTTCACGATTGTAGGTCGACCTAAAACGAAACACTAATTCAGTTTTAAAGTCTTCTCTGCACAGCTTTCACGCACTGCCATGAAGCTGTCATGGCAAACCGGAATTTGGTGGTTTCTTTCAGAAACATCGTAAATATATATATATATATATTTATTGAAATGTGCTCGTGCTCCTTTTTTTTTTCTCAAGCTTTGCGATTTTAGAGGGGTTGACTTGCATTCGAGTCGACTTCATGATCATCAGCCTGACTACGCCCACTGCAGTTGTGACAAAGGCCTCTCCCATGTTTCGCCAGCCAACTCGGTCCTGGGCTTGCTGCTGTTACTTTATGCCCGCAAACTTCGTAATCTCATCTGCCCACCTAACTTTGTCTCCCCCTCACCCACTTGTTTTCTTTTGGAATTCAGTCTGTGATCTTCAATGACCAGCGGTCATCTTGCCTTCGCGCTATGTGCCCCTGCCCATGACCATTTCTTCGTCTTGATATCGACTATAATGTCCTTAACACCCGATTTACAATCATGTTAACGCGGTAGGTTTATGCTGCACTATATAGTCGGGGGCATTGAGTAGCTAGTGCTTTTTAGAATATATTTTTTTAATTTATACATATATGGAAAAATATGGGTAGGTAAGAACAGAATGTTCTGCATGCAGCACTGATCCTGGAGGAGATAGCCATAGATAACACCGACAAGGAGCAAGAGATGCGGCTTCTGCAGGAAGCATTGGATCTGCATGTGTCAGCGCTGCGCCTTTCGTGCCAGGCGTTTGGGGAGATGAACGTGCAAACAGCCAAGCATTACGGAAACCTCGGTCGTCTGTACCAGTCTATGAGGCGCTTCAAGGTATGTAAACGGGCTCACCTGTTGTGTTGCCATGAGCCATTAGAAATGTGTTTAAACAATTCTGAATCGAATAGTTCCAACAGTACATATCGCGTATTATATAAAAAAAGACCATATTTTTGTTGTGACCAAACTAAACAGCATTATTTTTAAAAACCGGAACAAAGCTTGTGCAAGTTCGATTATTTTTATTTCAAAGTGAATGGGATGCAACTTTGAATCGTGGTAGAGTTTGAGTTTTTGTCGGTAGCAAGTGATAACTGCTAAAATATGTTAAATTCTTAAATTTACTGTACTTAGAGAACATAGGCCATTATAAAGAGCATTTAAATTTTTAGAAAAAAAAGAGTTTATGTCAACTAGAGATTTCGCAGCAGTGTGGAGTGTTTTTGAATTGGTGTTTTTATGTACACACAGTGAAACCACCTTTACAGGAAGGTAACATGTGGTTTAATATACACCTATTCATTCATTTCAAATGCTTCGAAATTCAAATAATTCAAATTCATGTAAAACTGAGAACGAATAGTACAGTATTCCTTTACATATTTGAATTGTTCAAATATTCACACATGCCTAACTATACTGAACAACTGTGTTATCCCCATGGAGATCTCATGCAAAAGTAAATCACTACGACATATATCAATGAGGCGGCGCAGTTTTGGCAGATGCTGTCTAACTGTGCATTGCAGCCAAGGGCAGTCCAAGCTATAAAGGAAAAAAAAGCAAGGTATGTGTTTCAAAACAGGGATGGCTTGAGCAGCTAAACATTTATGTTATTAAGCTTTGTTGCACCATAGCAGTGTAATGCAATGAAGCATAATAATAACATAAAAGACACACTACTATGTCGTGAAGCATACCACTTTCATTCATCCTTATTTCAAAAGTAAGTCGCCTGCTTTTTTGGTGATGTGTTCCTGTAGTGTTGCTGTAACTAGCTGCCCTGTTCTAAACAAAGAGAGTGGTAGCCTAGAGGTGGCGGGCCATGATGATGATACTACTATACACGCAACTCTAGTGCCGTACGACAACTGCTGTCAGGAAATGCTGCTTATGCTGTAAAGTTGCTGTCCTATATTGCACATCCTTGCACTGTTTGTCACAGTTTGTTCCATAACTGGCGGTAAAATTTTTTGGATAATCATTTATCATATGTTCACTCACAAGATTTCATCCACCATAGCTCTTCTAGTAATACGTGGGTGTTCATTGCTGAAGCATTGTAACGAGACCTGCAATTCACCAACATTTTACGCCGCAAGTGTGGTGCTGTTGCATCAGTGTGACACTACTTTCTCACCAAATTGAAATTTTGCCGTCTATCTCTTTGCAGCAGAAAGCAACAAATGGTGGACAAAAACATTTTCATGAGCCTTTTTTTTTTTACCTTATGGGATTAGCAGAACGCACGCCTAAATCTGTGTTCCTGCATTAAAACCTTTTTATTTCCTTAGTTGTTATGACCTGTAAATGTGGAAGTGATTAGGCTGCAGCATTTATGATTCTCCCTTGTTGTTTAGGAGGCAGAAGAGATGCATCTGAAAGCCATTGATATCAAGGAGAGGCTGCTTGGGCCTGAGGATTATGAGGTTGCCTTGTCAGTGGGTCACCTAGCTTCACTTTACAACTACGACATGAAGCTCTACGAGCAGGCTGAGCATCTCTACCTCCGTTCCATCGCAATCGGTGAGTTTTCCAGTCAGCTTCGTGCTTTCAAAGTGCAGGTATGTACAATCAGATAAGGTTCACCTACTACAGTTAAACCTTGTGTGCATCGAGAGCACTTTCTCCTTTGCACCCTGTTCCCCAGCCAGCGAATGTGCCGGCACCGTGCGGCTTGAACAGCAGGAACATCCATTTATTTGCAACATGGCGACCGTAGCCATGATTCCGGGCCTTTTCGGTTATTCACGCCATGTACTGCCCCTTCCCATCGCTTTACACATGGCAAGCTAGCGCATATAACTGGACCTTTGTGATCCTCATTGGCTGCTAGTGACAGCCCCTCTCCACTTTGAGTTTGCTGCTACCTGGCTGTTACTCGACACATGAGGTGCTCATGTGCTTGAAATGAGTGCTGCCTTTGGAGGCAACTTCTTGCTTGTTGGCAAGCGTACACTCTGTCAGTCTTGCACAATTTGCTTGTATGACCTGTGCTGCATCTTGAGTTCTTTAAACTTACCTTTGTGGATGATCTGTCTTAAATGCATTTCCTGCACGGTATCAGAGAGTCGTTTAACTTGGTCACAGCATCTTTGTGCACGGAAGCAATAGAGTATGTTGCATACCTTGCCAGCTGTGCCTGTAGGGTAAGCATCTCATAAACTGACTTACTGGTCGCTACCAGATCACCGGAACAAGCGCCTGCGGGGAACAGACCCCGGTATGACTTTTCGTCTTCCAGATAAAATCAGCCGAAGACATGCTAATATACTGCACCGAATTTGCCTGGGCGTCGCCTTCACTCGCCACTACACCCACCTAATCGGCCATGCGGACAGCCCAAATTGTGAACGCTGCGAAGTGCGCGAAACGATAGCACACATATTTTGTGACTGTGCATTATACGTGGCGCAAAGAAAAATGCTAACTGCAACGTTGGCAAGCATTGGACGAACACCATTAGTGAAGCAATATTGTCAGCAATGACGACCAAACAGTGTCAAAAACTGCTACAAAGGCTGTTCTAGACTTTATAAAAAGCACTGGACTAGAAACTAGACTGTAGGGTACTATGCTAAGTGGCTACTGTACATACGCACCACCTCTTCTTGTCCCCATCATCACCCTTCATCCCTCTTTCCTTCCCTTTTCCCTTATCCCCTGTGTAGAGTAGCAGGCTAGAGCGAACTAGCTCAGGCCGACCTCTCTGCCTTCTAATAAATTCTCACTCGCACTCCTTCTACAAACATGATTTGACAATGTAGGTAAACTTGGTGATTCACCTTGTTATATCGAAAGTTTATTAAACTGAAATTTGAGACAGAGAGAATGCTGTTTAATGAAAAACGAGAATTCTGCAGGCACCCACATGCTACTCTGTATCAGGGAAGAGGATTTAGGACAGAAAAGCCCAAGGAGAAGAAGAGTTCGAAAAAAAAAAAAGAAAAACTATTATGATAGTGGTATGTGTATGCTGCAACGTAATGGTCAAGATGCAAGTTACTTTGCAGTTTTTCACTTAAGTTATCTCATTGGGTTCCGCCAGCTGGGTTGGTGAGGACAAGAGCGCTCTGACCGGCAAATTGCCAGCCGCCTAGGAAATGTTTATTTTTGACATTGTTTCATAGATCGCAGCACAGTATTTCGTGCTTGCCTTTTGCTTGGTATATTATCCACTAGGTGAACATAGTCGTCCATGTCTTTAGTTGTTTGGAAGTTTCTTTTTTCTTTAGAGGAAAAGGGTGCTCTCCCAGCTTTTTGGAAACATGGCATCGAAGCCTCACCAATGGGCTCATTTTCCTCGCCACATTCTGGCAAACAAAGTCAAGCAAAATCCATCAAGATATTGCTCTCATAAGGCACAGGGCAAAAAGTCCCAGAGTCGATGGGAGTGTGAAAAATGAGAAGTTGCTCTTCACATGCCCGTGTGCTTTAAATCGAAGCACCTGATGCAGTCAAGCATTCTTAAGTGAGTAAAAGAAAAATTGTTATTGCAGCTTAGGTGCATTGACCCATGCTGCCTTCCAGCGGGTGCAAAAGTTTCATGACAGAACACCAGGCGAGAACGGCTGCGGAGAGCACGGAAGCCAATGGGTTAATGTGCTTGAGGAACCTGCACAGAAATTTTAAAATCTGACGTTGAATTTTCGTGCAAAGTATAGCCACTGAGGGATTTATTTTTATGCAAAAAGTGACCCGAGAGTGTTTGAATAGTACAGCATAGAAATTTTTGCCGCTATAATCTCCAATACTGAGGTAATTTAATGACTACTTGGAAAAGTGGTTCACAACTCCTTTATAAGATGTACTACTGTCCAAGCTCCAGTAAAACAAAGTTTGATAAAAAATACTGAACTTTATTAATTTGTTTTTGTTGCTGCTTAACAGGCGTTCTCAGAAACATCATAAAGTGTAATCATGAAATATTCAATTAAGAAGAGCCCATTCAGCAGTTGTTTCTATGAATGGATGATACATTTGTGTGATGATTCAGAAAATGGAATGGGTTCGAAAAATAGAGGTCTGAAAAAAACCACCTGATGACAGTATTTGTGTTAACTTGAAATCACATTTGTAGTTAACTGCTTGAAGTTTCAAAAGCTGGAATTCTTTTAGTCAGTGTTATAATTCTAAAAATTGTGAATATAATAATAAACTATAAACAATAGGCTAAATGTATCACATCATTGTGATGATGTGCTTGAAGCGACAAGCAACGAGCTTTCAGTGTATGCAGCACAATGTGCTGTAAATGCCTAACCTAGAGATTAGCCAACTCACTGATGAGTTGACTCTGAATGACGCCGATCAAGCACTGAGTCTGAGTGAGTCCAGGAGAGTAATATTTTTGCGAGTTTAAGTTTGAGCAAGTTCTCATAAAAAAAAATTGGGTTAGTCTAGCTGAGCATAATTTTGTTGAGTCCAAGTGCAAATGAGTCTGGTTGATCCAAAAGCACATAACACATTAATTGAGTCAGCTCCACTTCTTTTCTTTTTTTTTTTCTGCCGACTTGTGGCCACATAACTATGGCAGGTATATAGTGCAACAGTACCGTTTAATGGCCCCAGAAATAGTGTGCTTTTTGCTGGGTATTTGATTTTCTCATTTTCTGTTGCTACAGGAACAAAGTTGTTTGGGGAAGCATACAGTGGCTTGGAGTACGACTACCGGGGTCTGCTGAGGGTTTCCATGGAGATGAACAAGACAAACCAAGTGCTGCGCTACACAAGGGTGCTGGAGGAGTGGCGGCAGCTGCGCCAGCGAAGTCTGCGCGAAGGCCACGATGCTTCCCCGTTCACTTTCTGCGTCTGCAAGGTGCCTCCTGAAAACATCTACGCATATGTCACCAGCTTGCGGTAGAGTTTTGACAGTTCCTGTTATATAGTTGACTGAGCCCTGCCTGATTAGGGGTTGTCCCGCGTGTCACACAGTCGGGCACCTGTCATTGGCCACCGGAGTTGGCCACCTGGCGACCAGAGACAGTTCCCTGCCTCTGGTTTGCCCATAAGCACTGCACTGCAGCTGCTTAAGGATCCCGCTCTGCCCACCGAGCAGCATCTCGGAAACTTCCAAAAACTGTTTCCTACCCTTTTTTTGCCTTGAAGATAGAGGAGTGCAACTGCTGTGCTGGGATATCCAAGTCTACATGGCCATTTGGCATGAGTACTGCAGATGCATTTTCTTCAGGCTGTGCATCTAGTTTGATTGGAATCAAGGTGTGAAATTTAAATGAAATTAAAAGTCCATTGTAGCCACTGAAGTGACAATAGGCACCAGTGATTTAACCGAGTCTATGACCGTGAGCGGGCACAATCATAGTCCGCCAGCACTCATTCTGTCTAGTTTTTCAGAGCCATAATTAAAGAGATAAGCCATAATTAAAAATCAAGATAACTGGTAGTAGCTTCGTATGCGATACACTTTGGCTGTTGGTTATGTGCTGGGCTGCAGTTGGTCGAAATTCATAAGAATGCCTTTGCACTTATTTGCTGCTATGAGTTGAGCTGTGTTTTGGTGCTAGTAGAGCTTTCTCTTCAATGCTGTAGATTAGCTGCTGGAAAACTGTGTGCCATTTTATAAACTAATGGTACTCAAAGCGTCTAAGGTTTTGTTCACTGAAGGTTAGGGTCTCGATTACTTGGAAATCCCTAGGTGTGAACTTGCAAAAAAAGATGAAAGAATGCCACTGGGATCTTGTCATAGCATTTAGTTACCCTATCTATCAGAAGCAGGTGACATTTCATTGGCAATAGCTGTGCTGAGAATTCAGGTTACTACATTCACTTTAATGTATCGCTATCTTTTTCCCTATATTTTTGCTACTTGAAGCCTACCCTTGTGTTACATTTGAATCCCGAATTCAAATTGTCTAAAAAGTGTAATGATACACAGAACTTATTTATTTTTATTTTATTCTTCCCAGACGCAATGAAAAGTCACCCGGCATGTCACAAATGTGGTTGCATTGCAGTAGCGCAACCTGAGCCTTTCATTCATGTTAACAGCTTGCAGCTGTGGAGCCACATACTAGAATGGGAGTAGGATGCACAAGACTTGTGCCAACATGCACTAAGATTGTGTTAGCTTTTTGTATTAATTTTTTGTTTCAAAACAAGCACCAGACTACTGTGACTTTATAAAAGCTTTGCACTCCACCTTTTTACTGTGTAATGAGCCAGTGACGAGGGGATTAAGTTGAGGTGTTCTCTCGCTTCCTCCTAACTACTTGGCTTACAGAGGCTTGTCATTCATCAAAACATTTCTTTTCAAGCGAAGGTGAGCTCTTATGTCATGAGCAATGCTGTATAAATTCGAATGATCGAGAAACAAAAGTATGTTGCATTTTTTAGCTGCCAAGCATGAATGGAACAACACATAGTGCACCAGGCTAAGCAAAGATACTTTGAAATTGTATCATGATATGATACGACATACTACCACATTTACTGTATCCAATACAATAATTTTCAATTCTTGCGTAAGATGCTTCGATACATTTGCAAACTTGTTTTTTAGACCTGTATACTTTAGCAGCCAAATGCCTAGACAAAGGAATTTTCAAAATTTATTGATTATGACCGTTTTTTTATTATTTGAATGGCATGTTCGTTAATACCTCAACAGTTAACACTTCTAGTGAAAAGGTACATTAAGTAGTTTCATTTCGAAACAACTTACTGGGGTTTCTTCAGCTGGTTACCTGTGTAATGTCCGAATTCAGTGTGTGTTAAAGTACAGAAGATGGTTGAAATTTTGGGAGCCCTCCACTAAGGCATGCATCACCATCAAATCATGGTTTTGGGATGCAAAACCCCGGCTGTTGTTATTACACTAAAACCTCATCAATCTAGATCTTCATTAATCTAGATATAGATTAATCTAGAAATGTATTCTGAACAGACAAACCTTTATTTTATAAAGAACTGCATTATTTTTATCTGCCTAGTCGTCGGAATTTATGCTAGAGCAACCTTCTTCAACCCCATCAGGTGGTGGTGCGCACGCTCACTGTCGCAAAACGGACACAGAACACCTCAATGACAGCGAGAGTTTCGGCGGCCTCCTGCATGATGCGATGTCGCATTGGCTCATCTCGGCTACATGCCGTGTACTCAGATTCGGGTGCACGTTAAAGAACCCCAGGTGGTCGATATTTTTGGAACCTTCCACTACGGTGTCTCTCATAACCATATGGTAGTTTTGGGATGTTGAACCCCACAAATCAATCAATCATCACCATCGAAACAGTGGTTCTGATTCTCTTCAAGCACTTCCGTTAATACGTCATCATCATTCAGTGGAACAGCAACGGCAACATCGTCTATAGCAACATAGTCCACAAGCTGTACGCCGCTTTGAAGGAGAAACTCGAAACGCGTCTCATTCACCTGTTCTTCGTAGTCTTCGTCGGCAGCGCAAACCGTCTTGTCGTCCTTGTGTTCCGCTTTTAGTAGACACTGGATGCACCAATGGCCCAAGCGCTCCTGCTTGGTGGTGACTAGCGCCACCTAGCTACTTCTCCCTCATTCACTATCATCGTGATCATATTCTGCTGCAGGTAATTTGTTTCGGTTTCTCCAAAACTCCAGTTCCATTAAGCAGTGCTTGAGCATCTAAGCCACTGAGATTGCGTGACTCGAAGTATGGAGTCCCGATAACCTTCTCCGGAGTTGTCCAAGTTAACCGGTGCATGGCTAAATCGCTCCGAATAAATAAGCATTTGACACCATTAAAATACACACAGTTTTGTCGGTTGCAAGTTAATCTATTTAAACAAGGTTTTACTATATTATTATTTAGCTGCTTAACATGACAGGTTCTCTTCACTGTGCTATCAACAGTTTTTGTAATTGATAAGAGCCTCCACTCTGCTTGCCTACCAGCTAGCGAGCTGCTTTGTAACTAGAAATACTTTAATATGAAGCCTCTGCATGATGGCACAAATATCGTTGAGCTTTTTAGCTTGTCCATAAACGTATTACTGTTGATGCAGTACTGGATCATCAGACAGGTCTAAGGCAGCAACAGTGCTGGAACATTTTTGGTGATGCGTAGAGTATACGTAGAGTATATAGAGAGCATATAACTGTGATGAATTTTCATATTCTACTTATCTGCTGGTTTAAAGCGTCCATTAGCTACATAGTCACAACGTACAATCCTTTAACAATTCTTCTTCTGCAAGAGAACATGTGCAGCCCAGACACATCTCAGACGCATTGTATAGTTGCACAACACACATGGAATCATGGCTATTCACACTGCCACTTATTACCCTGATTACCTGGTGGTTAGCAAGTGTAAAAATATTTGGGCAGGCTTAAAAAGGTTTAATTATACCTATATAAAATAGAAAAGCAGTTCCATATCAAATCAGCCACTTGTTGAAGTTCTCAGTGTAGGTAAACCCTGAAAATCAGCACATTTGGAGCTTTTCTGAGTTGCTAGAAGAATCCTGAAATATAAAAGGGACTGTCACCTCCAATGCTGTTCTGCTTTTAGGCCATTTAGATATTGTTGTTTTTTAGAATTTTGTGACGATCCTTATAAATTGCAAGGTTTAATCACACAATATTCATACTATATCTTTTGCTATAAATTGACTCAGAGTTGATGGCCGGCACGATCATTACGTATGGTAATATATTTCAGAGAAGAATCGATATTTTGGTAACATTTTAAGAAGAAGAAAGCTGAAAGTCAGAATTCTCGCTAGAGCTATCGTGACCATAGCCAAATAGCCAGTCTGTACTAGGCCTTCCTTTGTAATGCCGGCACATTTTCACTATGCATTGCATGAAATGCACCACTTACAGCACGGTGCACAAACAACGGATCATAAAGAAAAAATTTAAAAAAAGCATAAAACCACCTGTTCTAACAACTTCAATGTTAGTATATTCACCGTTATACATATGTGCTTCTTTTGGCCTGTACTACGCCAAAGCAGCTTGGCTGAAAATGCACACAATAAAAGTAATTTGGTAAGTGCAGGCAATGAAAAGTCTCGTAATAATCAGACAAAAGGCAACGTTCATGCATACAGCGGCTACTTAGAAAGACGATGGGAAAATGGGTGGATCAGATGAAATTCACAATGTACACTGAACTCGGACTGGCTGCTGCTACAGCAATTTGTGCACTGATGCTAAGGTGGCAACCGATATTAAGCCTGCATTGAAAACATCACTGATCCGCCATTTCCTGGTTAGACAACTCCGTGAATATAAAATAGAGGGAACCAAGGCTCTTTTTGAGAAGTTCAAAGTCAGAATGGCATAGCAGCATATGGAGAACCAAGTACAACCTTTATCTGATCATGTGAGACATTTATTGTAAGACGAGCCTGAGATCATGTCATACCGAAAAAAGTTGAACACTTTGGCTGCTCCCGCACTGCATCAGCAACAACTTAGCATTAGCAAGGCAAAGCTTTGTGTCGTCCACTCATATACTGCACGCGGCGACGCAGAGATTGCATGTGCGGCAGCACCTGTGATCTTTCCCGCACCTCTCTGTGCTGCCCCAAGTTCATGTTATTATGAGGTATCATACATTTAATGTCACCATCAGAAAAACATTGTGTCGGGCTTGGGCGCATACCCAATGGCCTGTAATGGTAGTTGTGTAACTTGCTTGTCGCATTTGTGGCATAATGGCTCAAATTGCCCGTGCACTGTTTCGCATGGCAACTGTCTTGCAAATAAAGGGACATGTTCCATCATTACAAGGGAAGAAGGAAAAAATGTATGGGTGGGTGATGGTATTTGAAGGTATGATCATTTTGTGGGTAAGTATAGTAGGTAGCAAAATGAAAATAGGAATGCTAGCTTTTTTTTGTTGTAAATGATTTATGAGGTTTAGTTCACTTCCTGCAGAAAACAAATTTCTTCACAGTGCAACTGCCTAAACTTCTAGTCAATACTAAAATGTGCCCAAAGCACAAATACTCTATGAAAAGCATGGAATCGTGTCCTTTTAATTATGGCGTTGACCAGCTGAACATTGACTGAAAGGGGTACTGACACAAAAGTCACAGTTTTGCCGCAAAGGCGAAGCAATGAACGCGATAGCAACAAATCGGAAGGTCACGCGCAAAATAGCAAGCAGATCAAAACATGCCCCGCGTTTCTCACGCACAAATAATACACGAAACGTCTCACAGGTAAAGATGATCGCAAATTAGCGTCTCATTTGTTACTTCGCTGTGTCTGAAAAGCACACTTCTTTCGCAAGTGAAGACTGTGCAACAATTGCAGCGACGTTTGTACGCCCGGCAACTACAACAGAATCGTTTCGATGAAAGCGAAAGCCCAGCCAAGACATACGATCCTCCCTATTGCGTGATAAGGGCACGAGAGTGAGCGTTCAGGGGCTATATGTCCGCCCCCTCCTCTCTGCGAGGCAATGTACGCATGGGAGTTGAGAGTGCGCTGTTGCGCACTCATTGCGCCATCTTGATAGTAATGCTGAAAACGCAATAGTCCCCCCCGCCCCCCGCAATGCCCGTCACCAGCGGTAAGTGGTAGATATAAATAGTTTGTCGTTTGCACAATGAAGGAAGTGCTCCTCGGTGGCTCAGGTGTTAACGCCTCGCATTCACCATGCAGAGGTTTCAAGTTCGATTTTGCGTGCTGAAGTCTTTTTCTGAATTTTTCTTTTTTGCGTTTTCATATATATACATACGTATACTTATAGGATGAGTGACGCCGACGGCGGCGGCGTAATACAGCCCAGAGTGTGCATATAATTGCTATCGCAATAAAAACTCTAGCCTCGTGCTTTTCTTCTGCAATGTGTTGCTGGAACCTGTTAGCCATAACACGATGCATCGTTTGCTGTAGCATGCGACAGATGGTTAATTACAGGACCTTCATTGTCGACCAGTTACAGTTTCGGTTTGAGAGAGCTCCAAAAACGAGAAGCCGCTGAGTGAAACTATCGCCACTTAGCATATGCAGCTCTCAACCATGTCAGCACACAGAACGGGTACACTCTTTCGCACAGTTCGCATCAAGAATTACTTTCGAATAGAAAATGGGACTACAGTGTCGCCAAACGCAAAACTTTCGCCGGCTGCGACAGCTGCATTTCCGATGGTGGCGGAAATGCTGTAGGCCCGTGTGCTCAGATTTGGGTAAACGTTAAAGAACCCCAGGTGGTCGAAATTTCCGAAGCCCTCCTCTAAGGAGTCTCTCATAATTATATGCTGGTTTTGGGACGTTAAACCCCACATATCAATCAATTTATAAAATACAAAGTTTTCAAAGCGTGCGCCACAGCCACCCTCTTGCAACCAGCCGCCGAGAAGTATAGACTGCAGGAACAAACGCGGTAAAAGAAAAATGGCAGCTATGATGTCATCATAGCTTATTTTATTGAGTGCAGCGTAGTGATGTAAGGGAATGAGGGGGTCCCCAAAGGGTCCCCTTCGAGGGTGTCAATGACACGATGGAGTTTGAAAACATCAAAATTAATTTAAAATACCTTTCAAGCTATATTCATTGTTGATATTATGCAGATGATATGTGAATGTTCACGGGAATCACCCCGGAGGCCTCCTCGGCCGCGAAATTTTGCATCGGTACCTCTTAACATTAACAGTTTTGGGTATTATGTTAACAAACTGAACTTGACGAAAAATAATTCCTTTTTGACACGACACTGACCCAACCCTGAGGCATATGCAAGGCAGACGTAGACCATTGGTCGACGAGTCTCCCGCCGACGATATCGCCGGACCATCTTGTCACACTAGGCCGACAACAATTACACCGCCTCGAAAGACAGCATGTTGCTGTAGTGTAACATGATGGCAGACCGAGAACACCAGCAAAACGTTTTGGCAGCTTTGTCGTCGGCAGGTCAACAGGAGATTGGTGATCGAGCGAAAATTTGCCATGTTGTTGCTTTTACAAAAAAGGGGAAGATATTGGGAGGAGGCAAGGAAGCCCCACACGGAACTTAACAGTCACTTTGCTCATGCAGGGAAGTCATTTCCCCCTTCGTCTTTGTCTGTCCCGATCCGTATCCCTTGACGTTGTGTGAGATAAAGGGGGAGGGGGCTGTGCAGCGAAGTCATAGAGGGACATAAGCAACGTGAGGAGGTTGGCTGGAATTGAGGAGCAGGTGGGGTCCTCTATCAAGTTCTTCGTGCAAGTTTTGTTGTGGTCGCTGCGTGTGCCTCCAGTGTGACTAATGAATTGGCCAACGAAAGGCTGTGAGCACAAGGCGTGGACAGAGCCTTCCAGAGACCATCGCCAGACTATTTGTGTCGTTGCGGTGTAAATAAGGCAACAAGACAAAAGGTGCTCCCAAAGACAGTCGGAAGACCAGAATCTTTGTCGTGTTGCTGTAGTGTAAACGCTCCTTAATAGACATGTGGAAGTATATTGCATTAGTTATTTAACACGTGAAATCCAACTGGCTTGATGAACTAGATTGGCATAGCCAAAGTAGTACCAAAATGGCGACAATGTAAGGCCTCGTTTTTGTTTACTGTGCTACCACTTTTCCCATTGCTTTGCACTCTGTTAATCACACTGCATCTTGCACACCAATCTGTGGAGTATACTGGCAAAACATGTGGCAATTAGCATGTTATAATAGTGACCAACACGAATCCTGCAATTGAGTATAAACAGCATCTGCATTCAAGAAAATCATAGTATGAATGAATGTAATTTATATTGTGCATAAGACTAAGATTGGCTGTTTCAGCCGTGTTTTAAATCTGTATGGCCACAGAATATATTTTGCATTGGCAGCTACAGCACGTGCAATGGAACTGCGTGTTGATGACCTTAATTCCTGATCATCAGTATCGTGCCCACTTCTTGTTGATTTCGACCAAGACGTCCTTAACACTCATTCGTTCCCTGACTCACTTTGCTCTCTTCTTGTCTCCTAAGGTTACACCTGTCATTTTCTTCTCCATGGCTTACTGTATTGTCCTCAATATATGTTGATCATCAATATGCAGACCACTAAAGGCTTGCATACACTACCGGATTAGTATGTGCTCCCACTTTCAGCACGCCTTCCGCACATAAACAGAACATATCCATTGTAGGCATTGACTAGCGAGTCAAATGGCACATCGTGAAGTGAAACTGAAGATATTGTTTTGTTTCCAAACAGTTTTTTGTCGCTGTTTCGTACTTGCACCACTTTTGCAGGAGCTCTAGAAATGCCTGTGTGTTGTAAGGCAGAATCTTTTCTGCAAAGCTACAATCCTTGTACTATCGGCATAAAATGAAACTTGCACAGCGGCAAGCCTTCGCGATGGTATATAGCGCGCTTCATCCACTTAGCTCCATAGACAGGCACGCATATATGCGCAGAGCTACCGAAGAGGATACCTGTCAATGGAGACAGCTGGACAGCACGCACTATACCATCGCGAGGGCTTGCCACTGCTCGGGTTTCATTTGACGTCTATAGTACATAGCAGTGCATTCACATTAAAGGAGTATACAGGAAACGAAGCTGAGAATAACAGAGAGTTGAGTTAATACGTATTTATGTTAAAATAGTGGGCTTGCGCTCACGCAACAAAAGAAGTCAAAACACCAGGAATGCTGTGGCAATGGAAAATTTCTCTTTATTTTTTTAAAAGCCCAATTTTCTTTTGCAGTCATTTTTACGATAATCGTAATAAACATACTTTAAACAACATGTTCTTAGCATATCCTTAAACAATTTTTTTACTGATATTTCTTTTGACCAAAATTGATTCTCATAACTGTCACATTACACCATTTAAGTCACTAGCAGCTTTTAATTGCAAATAATTATAAAATCAAAAACTGACAAGTAGTGATAACTTGCGGAGCTCACCTCACAAAAAGCTATGTATTTTGCCTATGATGGACAGCTGTGTGTTGGTTTGACCTTCTCCACTCTTAGGTGGCTCCATGGAGCTCGGTTCGCATTCACCTATTTCACCCTGCACTGCTTCTACTCGCTCACGTGCTTGCCCACAGGTAATGTCTTAGAATCTATAGCAAGGATATGAGACAAAAATTACATTAATGAATGTGGATGCATAAGAGACACTGTAGAAAAGGCACGTTTTTGTTGAACTTGAAGATGGCATGTATTATTGATCAGTCATTCAATCATAGATTGATTGATAAATTGATTGATTCTAAGCTTTTGTGTAATTATCAGTCGCTGATGCACAATCTGGGAATGTCTCTCGGTTTTGGACATACTGTTAGTATTATGCCTGTGAATGCGGCCAACTTTGTCTACTGGTATTCACTTCTGTGTTGCACTAGCTACAAAGCTTTGTTTATGGGATCTATTTACACATTTTTCTTCTTGGTGTCCATAAACATTTAAAGTGTGATAGTCTTTAGTGGAATTATGTGACGTCACTCGCGAGGCAAGGCCAATGCCTTGAGAGAAACGACAATGAATTATCTAGTTGTTATCTCGTGACCTAAAGTATAATAGCACGACTTCTTGAACACCATTTGTCCTTGTCTGTTATGCAGTTTTGTACATGTTCATGAAGTCGCGCCATCATACTTTCCACGCTTCTTACCAGATCTAGGTTTGGCTGGTGCAGGTGTTGCTGTATAGTTTTCCATTCCTTTTTACTCCTGTATATAGTGTTCTGCCCCTGGTGATTAAAATGTGCATCTGCTACTGACCCTTGAAATGTCTCGGGTATGCTTAGACGGCAAGCAATGATAGGCGACTTGTTTAATGTTATGTATAACTGCAAGCACATTGCGTTTCTCATGTGTTTGTGAAAGCATGTTTTAAATAACCTGAACGTGGAGGTACTTTCTGTCCGTGTGTGAGCATTTGTTATTTTACAAGTTGGCCAGGTGCTGTGGTACGTGATAAGGATTTGCAGCTTTGGTGTTTATGCGCAAGTGAATTTTTCAAAGGTAATTATAAGAACATGGGGAGCTAAGAGATCAATCTACAGTAGTTTCACGGGAGTCTGCAAAACCAAGATTACATAAAAACGTGCTGTATGCTAAATAAATTTTCGTCGCTTGTCAGTCAGGAAAATACGAAGTTTCTTGCTTTTCAAAAATAATTTTGGAGTATTGTTGTGTCTGGTGCCGGTGTCACCACCTCCGACTAGTAGCTTTAGACATCTCATGTAAACACAAACGAGAACTGTTCTATAAATACTCAACGTCTTAGTATTGAAATGGCCCGCTCCCAGTACAATTCTTGAGTTAACACTTCCGTTATATGATATGCACTAATACATTGTGACCAGTGTTGATGCAAATAGGTTGTATGCTTGCATAACAATTGTGTTTGTGGTGCCATTTTTCTCGCTCCTGTTCTAAGGCATGTCTCTGGTGGTAAATTGACGGTTGGAAGTCTGCAGTGATAGTTTCTTACTGCCAACAGATATACGGAGATAGTTTCAATGACTGCATTTGTTATGCTGATCGTTAATGGCTTGCGACTTGGGAATGTAATAGAGTAGCGAGAATGCACATAGGCATAGTGTTCATAATGTGCAAGTTTATGTGTTTTCTCTTAATTCATGACTGCGCCTTTATATTTTTCATTTTTTTGGCTAGGTGTTCTTGCAATTGCATGTAATATAAAAATATGTAATAAAGCTTAGTAAACAAGTTGTACGCAAGGAGTGTTGTCACTGTCAAGGTTTGAAGGATCATAGCTAATTCCAAAGCAAGTTTTGAAGAACCTGGTAGCCCGATATATCGCATTGACAAGCAGACTTTTGCTGGCCAGCTAGAGCGTTTTCTAAAGTTTTCCACATCAGTGGGCAATGTCATGTGGTCAACAGTATCGTTCCCTCCATTTTTGATGTCACACCTTTAAACGATGCTAAAGAAGCCCATCACTCATAGCTCTCCTTTTGTGCTTCCTTTTCGCTTCTCTGCCACTGTAATGACGAAACATGTGATCAGCATTATTAGAATGAGATACAAGTTGTATATGTTATTGTGTAATGCACCTGGTAATTATGTTTAATAGTTATTGTGTGGGCATTAGTGTTTGACGTGCTGCCTACCTGTGAACATTCAAATTCGCAAGAATCGCACAGGCACAACTCTGGAATTGTACACTCTAATTTAAAGTCTGACTTTAATGCACGCCCTTTTTGGAACCCACACAGTCTATGTGATTTACCTTTTGCACACAAGCAGCACCAAACTTGGTGCGCCAAGGACTGGCAAGCAATGAGTTTTTTTTTTTATCCCATTTCTTTCACAGACGTTGCTACTGCTAATTTTGCCTGCTTCATATATTTGTCTAAGCCCAAGGTTACACAAAGCTTGCTCATAGTAAATCACGTTTTGATGTCCTTCCATAACTGAAAAGAGAGAGAGACAACTTTGTTTTTTCATAGCTGAAAAAACTTGTAAAATTTATTTAGAAACTGACAAGCAAGCTGTTTTTTGAAAACAATTTTTCTTTAATTGATGCAGGAGTAATACAATGATTTGGAGTTTGTAAATTTCACACGTGTCCAATGACCGCAAAGTCGAATGTTCTCATACTTCACATGATGCAGATGTAGGTTTACTACATTCAATAATTATGGCGTAGCGTGGGAGCACAAAGCGGACACACAGAAAGACGTAACATTTGCTTCCTGTGTGTCCGTTTTGTGCTTTCACGCTACACCATGATTAAAGCTAGCACCAACTAGCTCAAGAACAAGTATATACATTCAGCATTTATAACAAATCTGCTACACTGTATATAATAGTAGTAGCAAGACATTTTTTATGTGCATTACTATGTTAGATCATTTGTTATGTAGAGACATAACAAAAAATAAGAAAATAATGCTGTTGAATTGAAACACTGAAGCAGACGACACTTAAGAGAAACAAAGAATTTAGTATTATGTGTCTTCCCTGCGGTGTCATCTGTTGGCATTGTGTTATAGAAATTAATCTGTGCAACTAGTTCAATTTCCATGCAACCCCAGGTGGTCAAAATTTCCGGGGCCCTCCACTATGGCGTCTCTCATAGTCATATGGTGGTTTTGGGACGTTAAACCCCATATATCTATCTATCTATCTATCAATTTCCATGCCAATACTGTCCTTATTTAATGTAACCACAAATACTTACATAGAGTATTTAAATAATGCTTGCAGACGAAACTTGAGAATGTTCCACTATGCAAGGGTGAGTGACTGGCAAAGCTTACAGGAGCAGCATGTCTGCTCTCGTCCCAATTCTTTATTAGTACGCTGCTCCTTGGGCATTCTCGCAATGCGTAGTCGACCCATACTTGAAAAAAAGAAGACTGTTGGGTGAGTTGGTAATTTCGCATAGAAATCATTGTAAGAAGTGCAACTTAACAGGACAAGCAGGAAGGAACAGACGAGAACTGGCACACAATTGATACTGCCACCATTTGCACTTATGCTTGTCTATTCCTTGCTGTGTTACCTGTTTAGTTGCACTACTCACCATGGTTTTTATGACGCATACTTGCTACAGACGACCGTGCTAACAGAGCTTTGACTTGACAGGCATTACAAAACAGTAGTTTTAATGCATTAGTTGTTCTTCCCTGCTCCCTAGAGAGCACCAGAGTTCTTATCTGTTGGAGCACTTCAAGTACACATTCACAGCAGAAAAGTTATAAAACTCCTAGGGCCTCCCAGAGAGCAGTGGAAGAAGTAATGCACTAAAGATAGTTCTTCCACTGGTTCTTAGAAAGAAACAGGGCTATTTGCACATGTGCAGCAACACGAAGAAATCAAGGTAGTTTGTCACTGAAGTGGCACACCACACCAGTTCACTGTAAGAAAAAAAAAACAGATTAGTAGCCTTTTATACACTGTTCTGGTAAAGGCATTGTTGTTGTTACATATCAAGAGTTGCACATCTTACAGGTGCGTCTTCAAGGTGTCTTAGCCCTCTTGAAATCCTGTTGATTAGAGGCCCTCACATCCGAACCTTCCAATGAACACATCAGCACTGCAGTGTCACTGCTTACTCTACTTACTTGGCCATGTGTCTCTTGACCCCAACTTAGTAGCTGATTGCTGTATTTATTTTGTATTTATTCACAATTTCTACACATTCGAACTTTCTAATAGGTAGGATACAGAAAATATGCTTTTTTTTTTAGTACCATTTGATACTGCCACCGCTGTTAAAAAGAAATGCCCATTTTACGGTTGCAATCGTTCAACATCAGTGTCAGATGAAATTCCATGGAGCACATGCCTTTCTTTTTTTATTTGCTGGGCTTATGTATGAGTGCTAGCAGCCCAACCTCAGACATCCAATAATGTCAGACAAGTAGGCTTGTGCGAACATTTGTATTTGCTTCAAATTGAACCCAATTTTTTGAATATTTCAAATTATTTGAAAGAAACAAATAAATGCATGTTAGTCCGTATATAACACCCCCCTAAATGTGGTTTCACTGCAGTACAGGGGTGCTATGGTACGAAAGCAATTATTTAAGTGTGTATTAGTTTGCATGTAACTCCCTCTATAAGTTGAAGAAGTGCTAAGCCGTAAAAACACGCATCCAGGAGGAATCTGCACTGCTGCGAAGCCCCACTTTGAGGTTAATTGAAGAGCTCGTATTACCCTCAAATCGATTCATTTTTTTAAAGGGGCCCTGCAACACATTTGCAAGTAGCCATGGAACGGATTCACTAAAGAAGCTTACTGCCTCACAAATTCACCGCCGCAAACATTTTCAGAATCCGATCAGTACGAGCGGAGTTGCGAAGATTTGTCGCACGCTTCAATTTCATTCTCTCTCCTCTTGTGCCGAGGAAAGCGCTGGAAGCTAAGCAGGGAGGGATGGCACAGGGAAACAAAATACGTCAGTCATTACGTCAGGCATGCCTCGTGGCCTTGAGTACTTCTTCTCTCTCTTTTTTCTTCGGATACGCAGCTTTTCAAAGTGATCGCACATGTGCGCATGGAAGTCCCGGCCTTCCGCGGCGGCCCCAGTGACGATCGAGCACGCCATGCTCAAATCAACTAATGGCTGATAGAATGGCTGTGACGAGTGATTGTTGAGCTTGTAGTGTCGTTTGTTGAAAGAAGAGAAAGCAATTTTTAGCCAAAATTTAGAAATTATCGTGAATTTTAGGAGGGGTGCCGCACTATAATATTTGGCTTGCACATTCTCGGGAGTGCCAACTACAGATCGGCAGCATTTTCTGAGCAGGATCACTTGTGTTTAAAAGCTTTTTATATCAACTTATATGCTTCAAGTATAGCAAAAGTAACATATTTACAGGTGATCACTGGCGTTCTACTAAAACTCAAATCCTGCTACTATTTTAAATTGTTTCCAATTACTTTGATGCAAGAAAATGGCATTTGCACAGGTTTTGTTTACTGGGCAAGTTAGGTAATGACAAATAAGCCCACTTTTTTAACATTATGCAGTGTGTATACTAATCGAATTCGATCCGAGTAGTATATACTAAAAAAATACTGGACAGGTTAATTGGGTAATGACAAATACGCCCTTTTTTTTATTCACTAATATCACTATTTGCTTCGAATTCACTTCAGACCTAAAATTCACTATTCACAAAGCTTAGAAACAAGGCATCACCATATGCCTGCTATGAAGGCTGGTGCACCGTTTTGCATACAGGTAATTCCATAGATTTCTGGCCTGACCAACTTTTAATGGTAATAGAAATGAACAACTGTGACACTTATCTAATAAAATTTCTCGTCACTCTACATTTTTCACCGCTGCATTAATGATTGCATGTCCTTCAAGAAATAGCCTTAAATTATGTCTTCAACATGTCCAGTGACTAAATTTTTCACTTCTAACTTCATCAGTACCAATTTTTTTTTCTTTGAGGGCCTTTCTGCTTCAGTTGCAATCACTGGTTCTCAGGTATGAGCTACAGGGTGCTTTTGTTCTTCTTTTATTTGTATTCTTTGCAATGGTTGGTGCATGTACAGCAACAAGTCACAGATCTTCATTTTCTATATATGTAAAACTTACTGCATTAGTAATATTCCTGTAAGTATACAATTACCTATCATAATAGTCATTTTACACCTTTATCATGTCCAGTTTATTCCTAAATTTTCAAGAGTTTATAAACTGCCTTCATAAATTTACTTCTGAGCAGAAATAGAACAGATAAAGATGTCTGTAACATAGATAATTTCTTTAATTCTGAATATTTTATACAGAGCAACATGACATACAACAGTCAACACTATAACTACAGGAATGTCACTAGGTTGTCCTCGTTTCCACAGAAGTCTCACAATCCTTCACACTATCTAATGCATTACATTCTCAAAGTGCATGTTTTGACAGTAAAAAGACATTTTTGTGCATCTGGCAGTTCTTTAGGAATAAGATTTAAGAACCAAACAATACACCACTTTTTGGCACCACTTCTCGTCTGCCAAAGAAAATGATGCTATTGTGCATATAACATTCTCTAGGGCTCAGCGTCGTGTGCAAAGAAATCGTGACAAGTCAAGATGTGCAAGAATATTTTAAACTGCATCCCTTCAATTCTAATAGATTTTCCCTAATACGGACATGCACAAAATCATGCACAGTCAAGTAATGTTCCCAGAACGAGAGGAACTTGATTGACGTACTGTACCCTGTCAGTACAGACATTTTACCAAGGGGCACTCAAGTAAAGTCAATTACGTGGACTACACTTATCACGTCACATTACTGACAAAATCTAACAGTCTCTAAACTACACAAAGCATAATGGCATGAGTCGCAAAAAACACGATTAGACAGCATCATGACAAAGTAGCACTTGACAAGAACTGATTACATACAGAAATGTGCACTTCCATGGTGCGACACAGTCTGACAGCAATAAATAACATTAGTGCAGCAGTTAACAGTGGTGTAGAACATAGTTCAGAATATTCTCAGTCAATAAGGACGAAGAAAGAAAGATTGAATATGTGCGGACAAAAATAAACGCACGAAAATAAAAGTGTGTTAAAAAAGTGTGCCCCTTAGTGTCTGTATTCATAGTGCATGTTATATTTGCAAGAAACATGGTCATCTAGCCAAAGCTGCACGAGACTAGCAGACAGCTCTGGCTGGCATTTTTACTACTGCCGCGAACACAGATTATAAGCAGCTGAAGGTGGCATACTTTCAATCTGCTATCTTTCCCGCAATCAGTGATAATAGTAAATGAACAAAAGTAGCAGCCAGTAGAAGTATACGCATCCCTATGTGCACACCAAAACTAAGTTTGAAAATCATACCTGCGATTAATTCTTTGTACAGTCGACTTCCATTATTTTGACCGTCAAGAAACTCCGAGAATTCGAAGTAACCAAATCAAAAGATAAGCAAGATAACATCAAGATGTCTCAATATACTGTCTGCCAAATTAATGAACTCGGCTGTCATGCTAATTAAAATGCCTTTTCTGAGTGCACACTACACAGACTACAGTGCTGAACTGAAATGCATAACTGCTCTTACTTGAGTAAATTTCTGTGAGATTGAGCATTTTGAGCGTAGAGGTAGAATGGTAAAGGTCCGTCTACTGCACAATGCTGGTGCAATTCAAAGAACGCCTGAGAGTCAGAATTTCAGGATTACGCTATGGGTACAGTCTTCTGATCCGGGGGATTTTAGTGCAACCTATTTGCAGATACATGGTAAATGCATGGTTTTTGCCAATCCTTGTGAGCACTTATCACCCTACAGAAACACTAATATCAAATTCCAATGGTGAAGTCAGAGCAAACTTTTTTGCTCCTTTTGCAGCAAGTGTGCTCTAACGCCAGAATGAGGGCGAGAGTCAAGTGTTCCAATGAAAGAGTCGGAGTAAATTCAGAGCGGGAGCGACTTTGAGGAGCAGCAAAAACTGTCTCCGCTGAAGTCGGTGGAGTGGACCGGAACTCTGCATGACGCCCTCTCTTTAACGCCTTCGCCCATTCGGGGGTGCCGCCAGTATCGTATGTTTCGGTAGTAATGACGGATGATATGACAGGCTAGACAAATCATGCAGAATTGCTTCCTCTGCTCGATTGCAACAGCTCGGAGTCGGAAAGCTCTAGTTGCTGCAGGAGCAGTTCATCGGATCGTGTCACCGACGCTGAAACTACTATGCACAAGTGATAATTCAATAAAATTCGACAGTGGAATGGAATAACCACACGCAAGGTATTCTGGGCAACTCAAGGAGTTCCGCTTCCTCCTTGCCACGATGCTTGCTCCGGCTGCATAGATTGTGCTCCAATTGCGAATTTGCACGCATTGTTTTACGTCAGATTTGAGTTCTCGCTCACAGAATCCATCAGCAGCTCCGACTCTGCCATTGGAATTCAACACAACTTCTCTGGTGCAGCACACTAGAGTATGCTTGTATTTGAGAATTTTGTGTCACAATACCTAGTTTGTCTTGTGATGCACCTCGTTCTCCTACAGACCCTCCAACTATCCGAATTGTTATGTCGTGGGCATACAAAGCGGGTCTAATCCCTAGCTCCTACTCAGGTTGGTCTGAGAGTTTCATTGCTAATTCACCGACACTAGAAAGTACTTGTCTAAACACATTTCTCAGATGAAATACAGATTCCTTCCTGCTGTCACACAGTTACTTCTTTTGGTTTGATATGTGAGGTGCGTTTTTATTAGAATAACATGGGGTACACTCCACAGTGATGCATTTCTGCTAGTTTATATGCTCCAGCAACATTTCTTCAGAATAGAGTAAAATTTAGACTCAAGGAGGGTCTACTTAAATGGAAGTCTACTATACAGCCACATGAATACTAGAAAAAATGTTGCTTAGCAGAAGGAGTGCTGAGAGCATACCAAACTAGTAATGGAGGTAGTTAGTTTTTCATAAGCACAACCACTAATTCTGCATTACATATGCAGAATACAAACTGTAGTACAGTCCATTAGGTATATATCTCACAAAACCCACCAAAACAATGGCCCCTTGTAACATCTTAATGTCTTCATTTCACTAAAACGTCTGCTGGCTCTGAAAAAAAGTTAACGAGCACACCATTGAAGGCAAGAAGTTGTAAAAAGACTGGAACACAGGTGACATTACACAACACAGTCAACACAGTCAAATTACAGCATGTCACATGCAGGTGCACAGATTTTGTAGTGAAATATGTGTGAGCATGCAAGTCCATGCTTGCATACTCAAAAACCTTTAGCATCTATACTGGCAGCATGAAACAAGTTGCTCTTGGCAAGTTTCACACACTTATTATTCCACAGACTTATGCATCAGTGCCAAAAAGGTGTGCTGCCTACTAGCACAGGGTCACCAGATAAGTATGCTTTAGTTTTCGTGTGCTCAGTTCAACAGAATACTGTATTTACTGACAATGTTGTTGGTATTCTGCGCTTCTTAGTGATTTAGCAAGCATCATTTCAGATGATACCGATTTGCATGGCACAGGGTACATAAATGGTAGGCGTAGCATTTTAAGCTGCCACATTGAATAGCAGATGTGCGCTACTTTATTAACACAAAATTATTTTCTTGTAGCACTGTTGTCATTTATCTCAGGCATGCTCAACATCCCCGAGCTTGAAGCTGGTAATGTAGCTTGAATATCATTGCACTAAAATGTTCCTGATGGGTCCAATCACTCTATACACATGTCGACACAAAGTAATGCCCTTGATCACACTGACAAGGAAAACATGGAGAAATACTCGCTTTTTTGCAAATGATGCCAAGTAGCACTAGTAAACATTTCACACAATGATTGCTCAACATCCCCGAGCTTGAAGCTGGTAATGTAGCTTGAATATCATTGCACTAAAATGTTCCTGATGGGTCCAATCACTCTATACACATGTCGACACAAAGTAATGCCCTTGATCACACTGACAAGGAAAACATGGAGAAATACTCGCTTTTTTGCAAATGATGCCAAGTAGCACTAGTAAACATTTCACACAATGATTGCTCAACATCCCCGAGCTTGAAGCTGGTAATGTAGCTTGAATATCATTGCACTAAAATGTTCCTGATGGGTCCAATCACTCTATACACATGTCGACACAAAGTAATGCCCTTGATCACACTGACAAGGAAAACATGGAGAAATACTCGCTTTTTTGCAAATGATGCCAAGTAGCACTAGTAAACATTTCACACAATGATTGCTCAACATCCCCGAGCTTGAAGCTGGTAATGTAGCTTGAATATCATTGCACTAAAATGTTCCTGATGGGTCCAATCACTCTATACACATGTCGACACAAAGTAATGCCCTTGATCACACTGACAAGGAAAACATGGAGAAATACTCGCTTTTTTGCAAATGATGCCAAGTAGCACTAGTAAACATTTCACACAATGATTGCTCAACATCCCCGAGCTTGAAGCTGGTAATGTAGCTTGAATATCATTGCACTAAAATGTTCCTGATGGGTCCAATCACTCTATACACATGTCGACACAAAGTAATGCCCTTGATCACACTGACAAGGAAAACATGGAGAAATACTCGCTTTTTTGCAAATGATGCCAAGTAGCACTAGTAAACATTTCACACAATGATTGCTCAACATCCCCGAGCTTGAAGCTGGTAATGTAGCTTGAATATCATTGCACTAAAATGTTCCTGATGGGTCCAATCACTCTATACACATGTCGACACAAAGTAATGCCCTTGATCACACTGACAAGGAAAACATGGAGAAATACTCGCTTTTTTGCAAATGATGCCAAGTAGCACTAGTAAACATTTCACACAATGATTGCTCAACATCCCCGAGCTTGAAGCTGGTAATGTAGCTTGAATATCATTGCACTAAAATGTTCCTGATGGGTCCAATCACTCTATACACATGTCGACACAAAGTAATGCCCTTGATCACACTGACAAGGAAAACATGGATAAATACTGGCTTTTTTTGCAAATGATGCCAAGTAGCACTAGTAAACATTTCACACAATGATTGGTTATCATTATCACCATCACCTCAGCAAAAATCAAAACCAGGCATTCACTTTTTGGTGGCCTGGTTTCAAGTGCAATCACTGTGCAAAAGAAAAATTTTGTTAATATTAAGAGACCAATTAGGGGGAAACGTTCATCATGTGAATCCATTTGTAGTATGAATACATTTGTGGTGAGAGTAAATAGATTATCCATGCTACAAGTTGCAAGTCACAAAAGCTTTCTATTGGATCTAGTATGGCATAAAGTTCACAAATGCACTCTTGAATGACTATGAATGACCTACTAGACAATTAAAAAGAGTGCTTAACAAGCTGATGGTTAACATTTCACATCATTGAATAACTTAAGTGTTATGACACCTGGTAGAGCCTATAGCGTTTATTAGTCGAATTAGGCTGTTGAAAGCCTAATGACACATGACCCTCAGATACACAAATCATTAGAAAATGATGAGACTTTAAGGTGATGACTCTACTTAATAATAATACATATACACAAAAATCTGTCTGACTCGGCCAGTGAGTAAATGCTGAACTCAGTGAATTCTTGAAGAAAAAATAAAGTAATGGGGCTGCAGGCATGTCTACAGGAACAATATGCCTGTGTTTCTAAGATGTTTAAAGAATTCTTAAGCACAAAACCAAAACATGGCAAGATAGGGCAAATACACATAATGTACCCGCTTCTCTTTAGGCAATGTGGTCACTAGAACATAATTTCACAATGGTGGTGCCAAATGCTTAAGCAGCTCACTCGGTTCGTTTACTACGCTCACTGACATCGATGGCACCCAGGTTCACAGCTGCAATCTGCATCTGGAGAAGGCTTAGAAATGACTTGGCGATGGCTATTGGAGCACTGATGAGTGTCATGGCTCTGAAGAGGCCCAGTCCAAGCACTGAAACATAGACACATCATGTTGTAAACTACATGCTCCTGAAACATTACTCAGTCAATCATCCCACCCACATACTAAAAGGCAACCAAATTCTTCAGCGAATGTAAGTGTCTAACAATTCAATATTCTTTGCAAGTTGTAACAATCTTATGGCAATTTTTTAAAACATGACACAGCATAACTAGCACATGCTAAATGTGCTAATAGCGTATTTGCAATTATTACATGCATGCATTATCTGTATTAATACATTATCTGTGTATTCTTACATATATAATAAAGAACTGTGACAGTCGGAACTGTTATTTGAAACCAGGTAGGAGCGTAGGCCTAGCCAGCGAAAGCAGCGATAAGTCCGGCGCGAGCGTCTCGTGCTTAGCACTGACGATGTGTTTTCCGAGCTATGCATGAGCTATGCATGAATTATCATTACACATAGATAAAGCTAATAGGGCGCAGGTGAGAAGCTCGGATAGCTTTGTCCAGCGGTGTGTACTTTTTCTTTGTGTCTAAGTTGCTGCTGTGCTGCACTGTCCTTGTAAAATATTTTTTCTTTCATGCTACCATCATGCACGCACAACATTGGTTTAACATACACGACTAAAAATGAAAACACTAGCTCCTGCATTGCTGTCCTTTTTGAGAATTCCTGACGGTGCTGCATTTTGAAGGACGTCTAGTGAATTCTCTGAAGAAGCGATGCTTCTTTTTTCAATGCCCCAGCACAGACTAAAGAAGCATGTCAAAATAAAATTGCTCACCAAGGGGACCTTCAGTGAAGTGGAGCAAGTACAGGCCACCATAGAATGCCTCATTTCCCACACACATCGTGAACAAGATTGGCTAAAATAGATAAGGAAACCACAGCAAGGCAATTACAAACAAGGTCAAAATAAATTACACCATCAAAGTGTAGTTTGAGTAACTTGAAAGGCAAAAGTCGGCGTGCAAAATTTGCTCATTGGCTAACATGCTATGCTGCTAAACACAATGTGGGGGGCTTAATGCCCGATAGCTGCATTGTGAACAGGTTGAAATGCATAAATACCCTGGTCTGGCTGTGCACTAAGGAGCCTAGTCCACTTAAGTGTCCTTTGAAAAGGTGATATTTGAAAATATAAAAGTCCATGTACAAGCAATTCAATCAAAAAAAAAGTAGCCATCTGTTTTCGTTTGCAGTGCCTAAACGCAGCAAGGGGTCTCTAAAACCTTACATATAGCCCCAGGACCCTTGCATCACAATCTGAAAACGGTTGCGAAATCTTATTGTATAATCCGAAGCAAGTGCCCCTGCCCGGGCAAGCATCCCCTTCCATCTTTAGAAAATATGCGCCAAGCCCTCTTCCCTTCCACCATTTTCATTGTTTCAGTCACTGTTTGTATTTGTCAACCGAGAGCTAATAAAAACTGCAAATGTATTTGTATTCAATAAAACATTACAGTAGCAGCACACATATGCATTTTTTATTCTTAGTGGCTCTTCTGGCGCCATCTTAAATTGCGGCGCGTGACCGAACATGGGCCCCCTCCAAATATTGTCGGATTACCCTTCATCGAAAGAAAGAAAAAGGGGTGCTAGCTCTGGATTTTGCGGTAGACCAAATATACCACAAAACAGCTTTTCAGGTGAATTTACGTAGTGCAATGCATGATGCTTCTCTGCTGTGGTCCCAAAAGTGTTCTTACTTTGAAAGTCGAATCTGGATAAAAGCAAAATTATTCTCTACATCGAACATGGAAAGCTGTCCAATAGATAGCCGTATAGAATAATTCTCTTAAAACAAACTAAGCAATGAGCACATCTATCTTGAATCATCTGCTGCCATAAATTCACTCGCACACACCATATACAGTGCTCAGAAGAGCCACAACCCCCCCCCCCCCCACCACCATTTTTTTTTCTCTGCAAACATGCCTGGTTGGTTGGAGGCATAATGATGGAAGCACACATAGAATCTCCATTCTTAATCGTGCTGGAAAACATTTCCAGACCATTAGAAAAAATTTCTGTATATCATATCATTTTTGAAAGTTACTTCTTACCTTTCCTTCAATGGAAAAAGACTAGGCTTGTGCAAACGTTCAAACTAATGTTACAGTAGTCAAATTTGTTTTGATTCAAATTTGAATTATGGGAAATTTTGAAGTATTTGAAACAAACGAATAGCTGCTGTACATTAGTCCTCATGTCACTGTACTGTTAAGGTGATTTCACTGCAGTGGAGGGGTTCTAAGCCGTGAAAACACCTATCAAAGAAAAAATCTGCACTGCCTCAGTTCTTAGGCTAAATTAACTGTAGTGAAGAGGAATGCCCACTACTACAGCGAGATCAACACGTTTGCACGCTGCATGAGCTTGGACTGCCTGGTTGCTGCTGCAACACCGCCCGTTTATCCGGCCAGCTCTTGCTGCTTCTGTCCCGACACTGCTACCGCTTTTTGCCTGGCATTTACATCATAGAAAATGCATTACCATCAAATTGATTCATCAATTTTCAAGTTTAACAGCTTGTTATATAGACTTATATGTTCTAAGCATAGTAAGTTTTAAAACATAACATGTTTTACAGGATACCACTTGCATTATACCAAAAATCAACCGGCGACTATTCGAAGTTGTTTTCACTTCCTTTGAACCAAAGAGAATGGCATTTGCACAGGTCTTGCTTTAATTTTTAAAAAGTGTCATGCAAGTGAGTTGGGTGCCGACAAATATGTCCACTGTTCTTTCTAGTATGTGATATATACTATTGAAATCCACTTTGATATTATTCAAACAAATCACTACCTATTCACTACGAATTCACTTCAGGCTTAGAATTCACTATTTGCACAAGCCTAAAAAAAATATATTAATACATGACAAACATGGCACAAAAGCTTTTCTTAATTTTTATGCAGGCAAGCTTGGTTGTATCAAATTATCTACAGTTGAACCCCTTCATAAAAGACACTGATATAAGAAACAAATGGGTATAAGAGACACCAGCGCATCTACGGTAAAATACACATTGATAAGAAAATATATGCAAGGTACCTGCTTCTAAGAGACATCTCATAAAAAAGACAAGCATTGCTGCCCAGAGCATGCCTCTTATAAAGGGGTTTAACTGTAATATGCCAAAGTATTGATAACTGGGTTTGGTTTTATCTAAAAAAAATAACTGGGCATTGATTTAGTAGAAAGTATAACTATTAGGCACACAAGCAGAATGCCATAAAAGCAGTGTCATTTGTCATTGTATTAATCAATCAATCATTAAGTGGTGTGATGGCAGCATAGTAGTACTCTGTCTTCTAAAAAACATGGCAAAGCTAACTTGAACGGAACTGACCTTGTTGGTGTAGTACAGTTTCATGATCGGATTGTCATTAGAATCCAGGTTCTTGTGATTATCCTTGCCAGAAAGAAGGGACCTAAACAACAATGAAGTCTTTTGAGTGACCATGTCAACTCTCAGCATGTCATATATCAAGAGTCAATAGTAGTGCTGCACCAACTATATAATCAAGTGCTACAGAACACTTGCCCACACAAGAAATGACAGAATGTAGAAGCCAAGCAACCTCCATTCCATATAGCAATTTCCATGTGGTACGCACAAAAAGCTTATAAGTTACTACATACGATCCCAAAGTTAGAAAGATATGCACCTAATGCACGCCTTCTAGCCTCTTCACTCCGCCTTTATTGCAGAACACTGCATATGCCTGTGAGGTTATGGAAAAGTGCTTCTGGAGATTCCAAGTTTTTGGTCAAAGCTGTAGTTTTGCAAGCGAATGATGCACAAATCCAAGAATTTTCTTCATCTTCACACAAAAGCACCAAGATAACTAATATTTCTACGCTGTATTTCATTTGGTGTGGTCCACCGGCTGATGTGAATGTGTTTATTGATGTCAATAACATATAGGGTTTAACGTTCCAAAGCCACGATATGATTAGGAGAGACACCACAGAGAAAGGTTTTGGAAATTTCAACCATTTGGTGTTCTTTAACATGCACTGATATCACACAGTACCCGAACCTCTACGATTTCGCCTCCCGCAAAATGCGACTGATTCGGCTGGCATCGAGCAGGCGATGTAACTGCTATGCCACTGTAGCAAAGCTTTGTTTGTGTCTCATTTTGTATTTATTTCTGTTAGTTGAAAATACGTTCTCATCAAAACAGATAAGCACGAAACATTTGTACATTCACTGCAGAAGTAAACAGCTCTAATGTGTTGTCTTTCATGCGATGCTCAACACCACGTGCACATTTCTTAGAAGCAGGGTCTGTGCCCATCTCACGTGTGCAGATGCAGCCAGTGGCTGGCGATGTCAATGGCCATGCTCAGTTGGAACCAGAAGGTGTAACTTGGGTAGAACTGTGCCAGAACCACAAGCAGGCACATGGTACCGCAACGGTCTGTGAGCTGGTCAAGCATGGCACCAAACTTGGTACCTATGAGGACAGGTCATGCAAGAAGAGTCATTGCACAATGTGTTTTTCTCATACAAAGTTTACTTGACTATTGTTACGGCTTTAGTAAAAGAATGAACAAAAGACTAAATATCCCACTCCCAAGTGCAACTGTTTAATGCCTGAAGTACTTCAGCAATCGCAAACAATTTGTGTGCTGGCATCATTTAGCAGCTGACCTTAAGATTACACTGTTAGCATCTTGCGGTCTTGGTCACTGTTACAACTAAGCACATCACTACAAGCACGCTGCCAATGTTGTTGAGAATTTCAAGACCGCAGTCGATGGTGCAAGCAATGCCTTTTGTCTCTTTTCTTTGGGTACATGCATGGCACTGTTTTGTATAAGTAAGGGGGCCTACTTTCAGTATGCCTTTTTCGGCATCATGCCATGCTGCCCAATTAGATTTCTTACTTTGGTTGAACATTCTCGCTGCATGGCCGTCAATACAATCCAGGAACGCACTGAGTCCATAGCAGATTGATGCAGCGAGACAGTTTGTGGGCATGAAGTAAAATGACACAATGGCCAACACGATGCGGCCATACCCTGAAAGGTAATACATAATTCTCATTAAACATAGTCTACGAATGACACACATGGCTCTCTTATAGCACCTACTTCGTGTAACTGCATGTTTATAATATTAACTGTAATATTGCAATGCACTATTATCTTTCATGCGTTTTTCTTTTTTTAATTTAATTAATCAGAGGGCGCAGTCGTCCCCAACTTACAATAGCTAACAAGCATTTTCTTATAAATAACAAACATGTTTGAATGTGACGCATATAGTTTAACACTTAATTTCTCGCAAACTGAACATATTTGTTTGAACGTTCAGAACACCGCACATTGGTCGTGCAGGGTGAGGTCGCGGCCTGAAGGTATAATGAGATTAAACTACCGTTTCAGCGAGAACATACCGATGCCATTTCCACCAGAACACCTGCGCCACTTAAGACGATAACAGGGGTACAAATTGAGTGTTTTGCAGAGAATCGAAAAGAATTCACAATTTATCACACGTATAAATTGCACGATGATTTGTGCAGGTTCGTTCAACTAAAACCGAGCTGCATATTCAAACTAGAAATAGATTCCCTGCTTTTAATACAGGTGTCACAGCGCACTTTCAATCGCGATTGGAGCCGTTCTGAATCGCATTTCTTGCATCTATTTGCCTCGCAGAGTAGTCAATCGCAATCGGGAAACCGAATCAGGATTAGGCGATCGCGAACGACAGTGGCCGTGAGACACTGGTTTAAGATGCTCGTCTCAGGTCTGTTCAAGCGAGGCACGTCAGCTACTTTAACCAAAAGATAAAGAGTGAACCAATCGACTCGTTCACATTTTTTTTTTTTTAAGGATAGCGTATTCTGACAGTTCGGCTCAATGATTATAATCGTCGTTAGAAGTTACGGCGATTCTTCGTACATACCGATGATGTTCGGAACGAAAAGGAAAATATTCTCAGCCATCCCCAAACTGCAACACAATAGCAGGAAACGTGACACTTAAACGACTTTACACGAACACGAATGACACACGGACAAGAACGGAGCGACAAGAACGGAGCACGAACGGAGACGCAGTTTGCGCGACGCACGCCCCGCACCGACCAGACCCCAACTAAACTAAACTCAAAGCCAGAGAAAATGTGCAACAAACCATGAAAGTAGAATATAAAACAAAATAACTTACATTTAAAACTTTTATTTGTCGTTTTTATAAAACAATAAACTTGCCAAAGTACTTTTACGTCAACATTTTGCACGTTCAGTTGTTATTTTTTGCCGTTATAAGAAACCAAAACTGCCCTTTTCCCGCGCCAAATTTGATGCACCGCAAAAAGCTTCACTCGGCGTTTCCTTTAACCGGCGCAGGCACCACCGGCTCGGCTTGAGCCAAGCAGCGCGTGATTTTGAAAGCATTCTCTGTTGTACAAGATGTTGAGGCTCAAATTTTGTCGTTCTAACAAGTAATGTTGCCAAAAATTTACTTTGTGACGGAGCACGTCCTTGAATGTGAAGTGGAAGTGTGGCAGCTTGGGCTAGTTGGTATGACATGACGATAGTTATAGCGCGAGAACAGAACGACGACACAGAGACAAGAAGGCCCAGAGACACAGAGACAAGGTGTCCTTCGTGTCCTTCTTGTCTCTGTGTCGTCGTTCTGTTCTCGCGCTATAACTATCGTCTTTTGAAGTAGAGACTGGGCACGCGGACGCATGGGCGTAAGCAGGATATTATTGTTTTGGGGGGCGCAAACCAGTCTTGCATCGTGCTGGGAGATGGGCGAAAGGTAGCTTTAGCTTTGGCGGGGGCCAAGTACTGGCGTCGCTTGAGGGGGATGAGAGCCGCTGTTGCACTCCCCCCCTGCCGACGGCCATGTGCAGACGGGGTTGTTTTTATGCCAGATATCTTGTTCTCTTATGCCAGGTGCATAGGCGTAGCCAATAGGGGGGGGGGGGGGGTTGATACCTTTTCGAAAATTTTTAGTTTTGCATGCACACACACGCACACGTAATATATATATATATATATATATATATATATATATATATATATATATATATATATATATATATATATATATATATATATATATATATATATATATATATATATATATATATATATATATATATATACAAGACAAGTCTTCGCGACGGCTATCAATCGAGAGGCAAGTGCGAAATGTTAAACCAATTTCACCTTCTTTCTTGCAAATAAAAAATGAAAGAATATTTTCATGAAAATATGAAACATTACTACTCAATCAATCACATTCTCATCACGAGTGGTATAACCCAAATATGCAATGTCAACCATTCCAACTTTACAAGCACAATCCAAAAGATGTCACATGCACACATGGGGTATGCGTGAATTTCCTCTAGACAGATTTCTAAATCGCTTTAAATTTAGAAAGAAGGCCGCGTAAAGGATGGTGTAAGCAGCCTTCGTGAAAGCATCTATCTGAGTGTGTGCAATTTCGTGTGGTTTGGACGCAGCTGCCCCGGGGGTACTTGTGAGCGATGCTAGGCACTCTTTGCATGTGGTCACCTATTCAATTTTTCTTTGAACGTACCCACGGATGTAGTACACTCACAGTGTGTAACTACTGGTGAACTATGCTGCACCGGAAATAGGTACGCCGACACGTGCCACACCCCGTTACCTTCTATAAGGTTGAGAAATGATAACGCCGCGATTGAGAAAAATATCTACTGCCGTAATATGAAGCTAATGTAACAAAACATGGTCACTGCTAAAAGATGACCACTTATATATGATTGTGTTGGTTCGTAAGGTAAACATATATTAAATCAAAAATATATATTGCTTTGAGAAAGCGCGACAGCTGACAATTGATGGAATGTCACTGTTACGCAACTCTCCAAGTATCGAGAGCGTTGTTCGCCGCTTGCCTTTAATCTTGCTGTTCTATTTCTGACGGCTCCTTCAAACCGGGAACTGTGCATACGAGCGGCACCATGCGTTTTGGAGAAGATTGGCACCTTCGTTACGAACATTCTGGCTTCGATGTATGGCGTGGAATTGCTCGGAACAAGCGCGGAAGGGTACCGGGCACGAGCTCCCACTTTCCGCGTGAGATCTAAACTTCCTGTCCAGAAAAACGTTATGGTAGTGCGTTACCATGTCGTCGTTCTCAAATTGAAAGTCATTGTGTTTTTGCCGGGAGCGAACTTTCTATATTTGCGACGCAACTTTAGCTTGCTCCCACCTTTCCACTATCATCAGATTTTTTTAGAGGTTTGTCACGGCCAACATTAATTGGTTTATAGCCCAATCGAGAACAAATTATGGCATGCAAATTATTTACTTCACTATGCCGGATTTAAAAAACTTGGCTACATAGTAACATGGCCTCAACTTATTTCGCCCGTCCACTCACATTCCTGGAGTATTTTTGTTGGAGGTTACAACTGCCTTTCAGTGTGTGCCTTTATCATGCTCTCAAGTTACGTTGTCCGATAAATGACAGTACCTTAATTTATACTTATATCTATAATATTTATGCACTGTATATTATTTGACCGCGGTAGCGCCGAAGAGGTCGTTTGGCATAAATTCTGATGTCGGCGTCTCCGGTTGTGAGTAAAACACAATCTTGTTCGTGACAAAAAGAAAAAAAAGCAAACTTGCCAATAAAATAAAAAATAATAAAGAACTTCGATAGGAGTACGAATCAAACCGAGGCTCTGTGCCTGGCAATCAGGTATTCTGCCACAGAGGCACGTCAATGGTCGAAGCTGATTCGAACAAAAAAAAATAGCAATATGAATGTCACGCAGTAGAAGTTCTCATTGATATTGTGTCTAACCAAAAAAGCGAGACCTTATGTTTACACCTCTTCAGTTCATGTAGTAGAATCAATCTCTTTACCGCACGTAGTATTCACAGTTAGAAGCGTAGACTTGTGCCAGGCGTCAAAACATGTGAAATGCGCAACGAATGGGTGTTTTAGAGGCAGCCACTGCAGAGCGCTCCAACATATGGTCGCGTGTTGCCTTACGCATGCATAGAGGGCCCTTCGCGGATTGGCGTGGTTGACACTTGACAATTGCACTTTCAATAAGTTGAAAATCCCAGTGCTGCACGCTCAGTAGTTTGTTCCCTCACGGCATGGTTGATGACGCTTTGATTGATATGTGTGGTTCAACGTCCCAAAACCACGATATGATTATGAGAGACGCCGTAGTGGAGGGCTCCGGAAATTTCGACCACCTGGGGTTCTTTAACGTGCACCCAAATCTGAGCACACGGCATGGCATGTTTGAGGCATACACCGAGACCGAAGCTATAGGCTATAGTGATTGGTAAGATGATTCGCACAGGGCCCCGTTACGCTATCGCGGATTACTCTTGAAGGCGAAGCTCAATTGACTGTCGTCCAAGTTTTGTAATCGCTGTGTTTGTAACTGCTGGGTGATTGTTTACACAATATATCCATAATAGTCAACGGCGCCGCCTCCGCCAATCGCTGTCGCATGTAATAATAATAATAATAATAATAATAATAATAATAATAATAATAATAATAATAATAATAATAATAATAATAATAATAATAATAATAATAATAATAAAGAACGATAATTTTTATTTGCACAACAATATGAATTTTCGTGAAACGTGCAAGGCTCTATATAGAGGAAATATCCTCATGATCGTCCGTCTGCCAATCCGTCACGGCAGGGCGAAAGAAACCGGGGGCTACACCAACACCACCTAGACTTTTTTTTTTTAAAAAAAAGTCTAGGTGGTGTTGGCTACACATACGAGCTTCCCAAGCTGCTTATAGAAGCTTTTATCTTGACCCCTGCGACTGCGTAACCGTCTTTGCAGAGAAAAAAATAAAATGAATAAACAAACAAACGAAATAGTTGTGGGCAGCAGAGTCGCCATTGCGGTCGCCGCAGTTGCTCGGCGCAAAGCAAGTCGGCGTACCTCATTGTGGATACATCTGCTTTTCCTCGCTTTATACATGACAAACCCGTTTTACTGCACCGTTTTACAACAACAGCCCCAGAAGTGACGTGTGAAAAACTGGTATATGCCACGTCATTTGTCGTGCCAGTCCGAGTGGGTCCGGCTCAGCAAAATTTTCATGAGTCTGAGTCCGATTTAGTCCAAAGCTCAAATTGTATTTCACAAGTGCGTCTGAGTGAGCTCCACAAGTATTGCCGACCTATGATTAGGTGAATGAATAAGGGATCCTGAAAATTTGTTTATCTTTTCGTTTCTGCTCAGCGAAGTCCTCACATTCTTGATACATACTCACAAACAGTGGCACCTCGAGGGGAGTGCAGTGACGCACGCGGGGAAGCGCAGCGTGCAACTGCTGCACACGCATACTCACTGTGGGACAAATCCCGACCTCGATTGCACAGACAGGCAATGAACTATATAAAATGCGTGACTACTAAAGAGATGCTCCAGTACAGACGCAGGTTGACTAGCTCATGGGTATTCACACGAAGCTGGTGGGAAATCCAGTTAAGTAAAGAAACGAATGAAGTGTTTTGGAATGAAAAAGCGCACCGATGCTCTCACCCTTCGTTGTCCTTGAGTTACGCACTAGGCAGATGGCAGTATTTGTGTCATGCATAAATGAGGGGGAAAATATAAGGGTATACATACACGCCCCTCTTTGTGGCGTGTACATTCTCTAGTGTTCCCCATTTCTTTTTCAAGCAGTTGTAACCTGGATGGTAACGAAAAGCAATTAGAGTCATCCATGATCCAATCAAGAGCCATACTAGCAACATTTCTTTAACACCAAGGTCAGAGTGTGATGAAAACAGCACGCTGTACGAATCGTTTGCGAGCGTTGATCGTGTACGTATTCAAATAAGTAGTAGTGACTTCTATTTTACTCAGTAGTTGTTTTTTAGACACTTCGTTGATATATTTATATTGCCTTCATTTATCATTCAGTGACAGACATTTATCATCTTGCGCTGGTTGTTATCACATCATATGACAGCGCAGTGGTAGCCAGATGACATTTCATAAGCAGGCGCAGCGTGAACGGGCGCTTTTTCGCATTTTAAATTTACATGCTAGCGAGGCGCGCCTTGGCATCTTACTCGCATTGCAACAATATGAAGACCCATCCTTATCAGCCCCGTCTTTGAAGTTCGCGATGCACCAGCTGGGTCAACACGCAGCGTTTACGCCCCTCCTTAACTGAGCCAAAGAAAGCGTGTCCGAGCCAAACGTCAGGGCAATCGGGGGCTGGCGAAGGAATGGCGTCACCGCGCCATCTGTTGCAGACAAGCAAGGCGCCGAGGAACCAGCGCGCATACAGCCGCGGTGAATGTCACGCCACACGGACAGCGGCAGGCGGAGTCATCACGCGGTGAAACTTCGCTCGTGTAGAGGAGGTGATCGCCTTAGCTGAAGCTCTGAAAGAACCTGCCAAATGTGTAGCAACCAGTAACTGACTCGAAGTCCTTTTCTATAGCTAGATTTCACACACACAAACACACACACACACACACACACACACACACACACACACACACACACACACACACACACACGCGCGCGCGCGCGCGCGCGCGCATACATGCATACGTACGTACATACATACATACATACATGCATACGTACGTACATACATACATACATGCATACGTACGTACGTACATACATACATACATACATACATACATACACGCATGCGCTCTTGCGCTGTAGCCTTTATAGCTCTTGCGGTGGGAAATCTTCAACAACAACAACAACAACAACAACAACAACAATTATTATTATTATTATTATTATTATTATTATTATTATTATTATTATTATTATTATTATTATTATTATTATTATTATTATTATTATTATTATAGGAATAATAATGATAATTGTTGGTGTTTAACGTCTGAAAGCCGCCATAAGCATTTCCGCTTCCATCGAAAATGCGGCCGCCGTGGCCGGGATTCGATCCCGTGACCTGCGGGTCAGCAGCCGAGTGCTTAAAGGGACACCAAAGTCAACTATCAATTAGGTCAGAGTGAAAGATGTATGACAACACTTAAAACAACAATATTATCAACAACAGTGCCCTACTTACCAAGAAATTAACGTAAATGCACAAAAACACAAGCGCCGCTGTAGGGCATTTTAAAAATGATCCCGATGACATCAGGCGGACCGTCTACAATTAATCACTAGTAATCGATCTAACTGCACTAAATAAAGAACCTTCCATACATGAAGAGACGCAATAAAAGGCTGAGTTCGTTTCTGTTTGATTCATGAAAAAAGGAACCACCGGACGTTACTATGGGGAATGGTGCGAGTGGTTCAAAAATTCAATTTTTGCATGGTTACACGGGACAGGTGGTGCTGTCTAGTGGGGCGCAAGTGAAACAAACAAACGTCTGCTATCTCGAAGCCAATGGCGAGAAATTGATCAATGGTCGTTGTTGCTGCTGTGGCTCCCACTGCTTTCGGTCTGCTGCGACTAGCCCAGTTAAGCCGGGCAACGTTGTGCACGGCAACAGTGACGTGAGTCGGTCCAGTCGGTCCGCTTCTTGAGGCGGGTAACTTGAAGTGCGCTAACGCGATGCGGACCACTAAAGCGTTATTTTATTTCAAAATAGGTCCTTCCTTGGCACAAAAATAACACTACGAGGTTTCTGGACTGCTACCTCAACAATCAACGTCGACTTAATAGTGCCTTTAGTGTCCCTTTGAGTCACCAAACAACCGTGGAGGGTGGTGGGAAATGTTTATAATGGCATTTATCACAGCTGTAATACACAGCGAATTCCAGGCAAACAAAACTCACTTAAGACGTAAATTCTAGTAAACGTAACAGGGCTGTCTTCTTTGGTTGATTGTCATAGGATAATGTTAAGAAATATTGATGAAATGCAAATCATCCTGCATTGATGTCATGTTAAAAAAAAACACCAAGTTTGCGCAGAACGCGCAGCACAGTCACAGCGAAAGCTGAAATAGCGGTCTTTCAGAGCCTTTTCTAAACACATTTCAGGTAACTGCTACAAGTACCCTTGCTGGCTACCCACTACACCATAAATAACTGCAACAAGTACCATTGCTGGCTACCCACTACGCCATAAGTAACTGCTACAAGTACCCTTGCTGGCTACCCACTACGCCATAAATAACTGCTGCAAGTACCCTTGCTGGCTGCCCACTACGTCATAAATAATAATAATTTTTGTGTAGTAGGCCGTCCATTGCTATGCTATCCTTCGTCATTCTTCGGAGAAGCGTGGTATCCTCTTCACATTTGCAAGAAATTTTGTGCAATTCTTTTTATGCAGTGGCTAACGACGATGAAGAATTATCTCTGAAAGGGCTATGCTCCACAGTTAATAGAAGATCAAGAACAAGCTTTTGTAATGGTTTTGAGCATTGTACGACCCGCTCGTTATGCAATTCACATTGTGTAACGCCTGATTGTTTCTTCGATGATCTAGAATGCATTATTACTCACACTAGTGATTTCTATCCCGGTATTGTGCCTGCCTAGGGAATGTTTGCAAAAGAGTTTAAAGCACCGGCGTGGCTCTGCGATGGAATACTGCATGGGCTGGCATGCGGGGGACCCAGGTTCGAATCCCGTAGTGTCTTAGTTGATTCTTGTTTGCTTTTTATTTCGTGTGATAGTGGTTACGGACACCGGCGGCGGTGACGGAAAACTACAGTGAACGAGACCTTTATTGTGATCTCAGATCACCTTTCGCTGTAAAAAAAACTTTGACCCTAACAGTCGCCGACCTCAAAACAGGAAAAGATCGACAAACGCGTCTAATGATGGAGCTACAATTTGCTAAAAAAATAAAAGTCGCAGTTTTGCCAAAAAGGCGTAGCAATGACTGCGATAGCGACATATTTGAATGTTTTACGAAGCAAGGCTGGCATTTTTAGGTACAATGTTATGTGTAGTAAAGATGTATTTGCTAAGTAACTAAGTTTCCTGAGGCGCGGCCGCAGTAGATGACCACAACAAATTAAGGCTCGTGCGTAGTGACGGCGTTGATTAGAATCGCCTCTCGGTGGGCAGCGCATGCTGGTACTATCAGGGCTATACGTCGTGTGTCGCCGCTGGTGGCAGTTTGTTATCTGTAGAGCGCATCTATACGTGGACGGCCGCTCCAGGTACACTTTTGGCACCGTTTTTTCGTGTTGAGAACGCAGCCCGCAGAAGCTCCCGCCTGCTGTGGGGGCAAAAGACGCGCGCTGATCGTTGGCGCGACAGCGCTGTAAACATAAGCCCCCCTCCCCCCCTCGCTCCCGAGATAAGCGCGCGCCAGCAGAAGACCCCGGCATATATATGCGGAAAAAACCAGCCGAGATTGCACATATAATTGCTATCGCAATAACATTATCGATCAGGCAGTTGTGAGAAAAGTAGTGAAATTTAAAAAGGACGAAGTTGCAGTGGTGTGTGGACAAACTTCACGAAGCAGTAAGTTTTATCCTTGCATGAAAAGCAAGCGGACAAGATCAGGTAGTTGGCTGGTCACCTATCCAATTATGTCGTCAGAAAAAAATAAGATGTCCTTAGCTACGCTTGAGGGACGTAATAGCGCTAGCTGTCATGGCAACTCTTAATCTTATCGGTAAACATTATTGACCCTTTACATAAACGTTTGGGCTGTGTGAACGCACACAGCCCGCTAGAGCCTGGTTGTTGACTACCGTCCACCTCCATTATACACGAACGGAGCAAGCGCAAGCTAACGCACGCAAGCGCACACATATTGTACTTCTACACGGGGTCCGGCCCGGCGACTGGTGACGCGTCCGAAAGCGTCGAACGAGCCGAGATTAGCGGAGGAAGGAGATATCCATAACGAGAGCACAGCGAGAAGTGCATGCTACGCGTACGCATTCGTGACCAGTCGAGTCCTCCACTCGGCTCCTTAACCGCGCAAGTTTAGCATGGGCGCCCTTCATGGGATTTTCAGGAAATTGTACAAGCGTGCCCTAGATATCCCGATAAACACGCCCAATCGGCGCCCTGTGGGCCTGGAGATGGTAAACACTACCGCAGAGCTCCGGCAGGCATACTTGACCAATCAATACGCAATAATTCCAAAAGCTATGTCGGGAGGCCGCCTATTACTTAGCCCCATCCACAGAAAGCATCGATGGGAGAGCGCGCACGCATCCTGGAAGTCCGGAGAAGCGCCCCGCACGCGCACCCACTTCGGGCCTTCGAGACACGTGACAACAACAGCGGCATGCAGACGCCTTTGCGCAAACTCTGATTATCTTACGTGGACGCCTCCAGCCCTCACCTCAGGAGGTGGTACACGGCTGCAGTCGTCCACCGAATCGGCGAGGTATTGAATGGCCTGACGTTCAGAGTACGAAATATAGCACACACACATGGAGGAAGTCACCGTCGCGCTATCTGCCGCACACCAGGACTCGCACGTCGTCATCACGGACTCCAGAGGGCCCTGTACAAATATTGAACAAAGGTTCAATATTTGTTGGGTATAAGTTGTTCTGTTTGTTGTTGTAAGCGGCTCACAAAGAACGAAAAATCTTCCTGAGCAATAATTGATTATTTAGACACATCTATCGGCGCAAAAAAGGCGGAACATTTAGAGAATAAACGCACACACAGCGCTGTACTGCAGAACTTTTGCGGAAAGCTGCTTCATACTTTTCTAAATGTTTAGTCTTTTTTGCACTGATAAATCTGTCTAAATAATCATGAACCAATTCGCTTAAGCAGCAGTTTTAACGAAGTTTATTTCTAGTACACAGGGCCCTTTTTAACTGTTTTCTTGTGGATCCTTGTCTCATCATTTCGTTCATCGCCGTGGCCGTATGTCGAACGTATACTCTATAGCCTTTCAGGCTACCAGGCCATTGCGGTATATATGGCAATGACCGCGCAGATGAGGCCGCTAGATCTGCACACGATGGTACCCAATACACAGCCATCCCGTTCTCAAGAACCGACGCAGCTACAAGACTTCGTTCGCTTGCACGCGACCTCACACTGGCACAGTGGAACTCGACAGACTTCACAAACGCGCGCCTGCATAACTTGGATCCCGATCTGCAGCTTCGTCTTCCCCCAAGGATATCTCGAGCTGAGGAGACTCTTCTATGCCGCCTGTGGCTTGGAGTGGCCTTCACGAACGCATACTCTTATCTCATCGGGATGGCCAGCTCTCCCACATGCACTTACTGCAGTTGCGAAGAAACCATCGCGCACCTTCTATGTGAGTGCACCCATTTCAACGTGCAAAGACAAGAACTCACTGCAGCTCTGGATAGACTAGACAATCGGCCTTTGTCGGAACAAAGGATTCTGGGTCATTGGCCAAGCCCATCCTCAGCCCAGAAGGCTTTGAAAGCTTTGCTGCGCTTTTTGCGGACAACTGGCCTCAGAGACAGACTTTAGTGCCTTATACTCTTTGATGTTGCCTTTCCTCTGTCGCAATTTTTTTTGTAATTTCTCCCTCTCTTCGCAACATTTCTTTTTAACGTCTATCATTCCCCTCACCCCTTTCCCCAGCACAGGGTAGCCAGCCGGTCTAAGAACTGGCTAACCTCCCTGTCTTTCCGCTTAAACTTTCTTCCTCCTCCTCCTATAGCCTTTCACCTTCGCATGAAGCAGCTTCCTGCACAAGTTCTGCAGTACAGCGCTGTGTGTGTGTTTCTTCTCTAAAAGTTCCGTCTTTTTTGCGCTGATAGATCTGTCTAAATAATCATGAACCAACTCGCCCAAGCAGCAGTTTTAGCAATAATTAATATAGGAGAAGGCAAAAGCATGTTACACTTTTTGAAGCTTATAAATGCATGGGAAGATATATATCTTTATTTCAGGAACATGCGCAATCTTTTGGTCGTCTGCAATATCGGTGTCAATCAACGGAGTCACTTCACCTGGCTGCCTGCCTTGCTGTGGACGTTCAGCAGTTTTCGAGAGACCGATGCAGGTGATCTGAGTATCCCACTGCTTCTGTGGAGGAAGGAATAGGAAACCAACATCGTGATATATTGTGACGTTACTGTCGTCGTCAGCTTATTGGGCATGCAAGTTATCTTAATGCTGAATATTTTAGCGAAAATGAACTGAAGCACTTTTTGCCTGTCACAGCCTCAACTTGCAATATTACCAGCGTGTTTGACTACGTGGCTCAACTTACAACGTTTATCTTATGTCTGATTTGCGGTCCTGTTTTTTTTTCGGTACGAGCAAGCTACAAGCAAAAGAGGCCGTTTTTTGTTGCCTCAAAGGGGGGGCCCTTCAGACTTTTGGACAAGTGGATTTGTTGGTATGTACACATCGTTTTTCAAACAGCGGTGTCCGGTTTCTGCGCTGTTTTAAAAACTATATCCTTGTCAACTTAAAACTGCTTTGCTTTTTAGTGGTTCAAAGCTAAATTTCACACACAAATAACGCAACTGTTGAGTTCAGCATCGCAGACCACAATCAGACGCCAATAAAGGCTAATGTTTTGGCGATGGGCACTGGACGTGTTATGAAATTATTCCGGCCACGACCCGAGAAGGGCTTTGTATCGCACGCACGCGAGACACCGAGTAAGGCTGGTTCCGAAAGAGCAGTAGTCTGCTAGACGGATTTGTCGTTCGTAAAAGTTGAAATTACAGCGTGAGACTGGAAGGACGAAAAAAGAAAACAAAAACACGTGCAAACGCTTTCGGTTCTGTCGATATATTAGGGCTTACCCGACGTCGTCCTTGTGCGTGCTCGTTCAGTTTCCCGCAGTGGCGTGAAGCACTGGCTTGCTGGATCTGCGCGCCTTGTCGACAACGGCCACCGGTGCATCGTTGGTGCACCGGTGGCCGTTGCCCCAAGAACGGGTCGGCGTTGGTACGCTCAATGAAAACAACAAAGTTAATTTGCTTGATCCTCGGAGCTGAGAGAGAAGACAGGGCTGACGTCGTGGCCCGAGAGGGCCAGCACGTGCCGGGGCACGAGCAGGGCCCCGCTTTCCCGCCCCTTCCTCGGCGTGACGTGGTCACCGGGCGACCCGCCCTTCTCCTCCTCCGCTAGCCGCACGAGGTCCCGAGTCGAGAAGAAAAAAAGCAAGGAAAGTAGGGCTACGCAGGCGGCCCGCTCTCCCGTGCCAGAAGCCCGCGGAGGTGACACCGGTGTGCATCGTGCGCTCCCAACTGCATCGGACTGCCGCGCGGCTCCCGCAGTCAGCTGTTCGCGCACCACCAGCCAACACCGGTGAGTCCACTCGGTTCGGAAGGCGCCGTCCTGGCAGAGGGGCTGATGCCGCTGGCTACATTTTGACGGGGAGCGAATTGACGTCGCTTGGCACTTCCACAAAGGTCACCCGAAAGCTAAACTACCGACGGTCCGCATTCCGCAGTGAGTCGTGAGGCCCTGCGCAAGAAGACGCAACTGAATTTCCTTCCTGGGCCAGACCTGCCTGCAACAGCTTCTTGGTCTGTTTTCTTCTGCCTTCGAGTTGCAAAGAACTTCTCCATTGCAGCTGTCGGCTAGAATCTCCCGAACAATTTTTCGTCATATCTATTGCCAACAAACAACCTTAGGCGCTGATAGCTTTCCAGGACTAATCAGGACAAGGACACCGAGGGATCTTTCGGTTCATCGTCGCCGCCTCTCGTGCTTTCGGTCTGTGTGTCATCAACTAATCGCCTCAACTACCACCCACGGACCGAGTGGCAGACAGTGTGTCGGCTGACAACGAGGCTCCAGTGATACACAGCTCGATCGTTTGTGCCGTCCTCCAAGTCCGCGCTGGATCTCTCCACTCGGTGAAGCCGGAGCACCAATCAAGAACTGCGCTTGGCGGACCATCGAGGCCTATCTTTATCCAGGCGCTTCTGACGGCGAGCCTTCCGTGAGACGACCGTAATAAGGAACTCGAAGGGAAAAAGTAAGAAAGCGAGTGACGCCCCAAAGAAGAGCTGTCAGCCGGAGCAAACCATCAGCTGCAGCAAATCGCCCCTGGAAACGTGTCCTACAAAGACGACCTTGAAACAACCTCACTCTCTCCGGCGAAGAAGGCGCGTTGCCGCTTTCGGGGATCTCGCCCGTATCTTCTCGGTGCGCAAGAAGTGGGTTGAGCGGGCACCCCAATAGATCGGGTGCGCAGCATTGATCTGCTTCTTCGCCGACGCAACTGCTTGCCTCCAGTGGCGTCGACGCACCGTTTCGTCCAGAGGCGGCGGTTGGGATTACATCGGACGTCGCGAGATTCGGCCCCGTTCAGGCAGCCTTCGATTGTCTCCTTCTTCGACGACGCTGGTGGATTCTGTGCTGAGCCGGTTTTGTCATTGTCGCCTCTACGAAGAAGGCCACCCGTCCGAGAATCCGGATCTTCGCCTCCGAAGTGTTCGGTGAGTGCAGAAAGCGCCGCTCCGTAACCATTTTACGGCGTCAGCTGTTGAATAATGTATGCTGATCGCTAGATATCAGCCACATGCGTTGGTGAAAGCAGAGAACAGTGAGATCGCACTCGATCTAGTTTTTTTATTCTTTCTTTGTTCAAATTGAGGAACACCTTATCGTTTTGCTCGCCTTGAAACCGCGCCCATGGAAACTTATGCATTTGAAACGCCTAAGCTTGTTTCCTTCCAGAACATGCATCTTATGAGCCTTTTGCTGTTCCACGATGACATGGCGCAAAGCCTCGCGCGAAAACCACCATATCATGTTGAAATAGCACATGCACATGTTTTTTTTTTTTTCGTCGCAGTCAAAGTGCCTCTGTTTCAGTAAGCCAGATGCAGTCTCAGAAGTTAATGAGGTCAGTAAAAGAAAATAAGGCAGGAATTTGGGGACGGTTGTTCGAACAGCAATTTTTCAAATTGCAAGCTTCAAGCTGACGAGATCCTACAATTTGAAAGCGTAGCAGTGCTTTCACAAATATTGTATTTTTTATTATTTCACCAAAAAGGTAAAGAAAAAGAAAATAAAGTAGTGAAGAAAGCACAGGAAAAAAAAAGAAAAAGGGGGAAGACTACACAGTGTCTGAGCTCTTGCATGCCTCGTTTTACTTTATGTTCTTGCGAACAGGTTGAAAGTGGCACTATAATTTTTGTGGAGCACTGAAGTAGTCCATGGACGTGCATCTTCGTCACTGACTCGTTCACATTGACTTACGTGAAAAAATGGGGTGGGGAATGTTTATGCGAAATAAGTAAATAAAGCGTAAAGGTAAATTATACATTGTGTGTTGTTCTGTAATAGAAAAACTTGAAAGTCGATTGCATATTTGACCGGTGTTTTGAAGGCGTGATCTGACGCTCTTCTAAAGCTACAACGAGGAGAGCTGTAATTAAAAAAAGAACTTAAACTTTTTGCTTACTAATTTAATAACTTTTTCGCTTACTAACTTAAACTCAACAACAAGTATTGTACTTATTGTACTTGAACCGTGGTGGTCGCATTTTGATGAAGGCGAAATGGTGGAGGTCCGTGCACAGTGCGATTTTACTGCACTGTAACGAGCATCACATGATCGAAATTTCCGGAGACCTCCGCTATGGCGTCTCTAATAATTAGTGCTTCGTATTCGGGCTTTGACGACAGGGGTACCGTTAATACCGTATATGAGGTTTCATCCACAAAACAAAACGAATAAGTATTTTGTTCACCAGCTTCACGAACATTGTTATATTGGTAAGAAATAAATAATTGAAAAAAGTGAGAGAGAGAAGAAGAAAATATCAGAAAGGTAGGGAGCTTAACTAGACTAAGTCCAGTTTGCTAGCCTACACGGGGGAGAGGTGAATGAGGGAGAAAAGCGAGAGAGAGGAGGAGATACACATTGGTTTGGTTAATTACCTTCGAGAACATAATAGTTATATTTCGGTTAATTATAAACAATTCCATCATGGATAGTAGAAGTTCAATATTCTTGTAGCTTCTCTTTCATATGCCTTCTCTTCTCTCCCTTTTTTATTATTGCGTAATATTTGAAAAATACTATTTAGAAATTGACATGTCCTATTCTTAGCCAGTCCCCTATCGCAGGTACGAGTCACATTTGAGTTGCTTCATAATTACCATCATCATCATCATCATCATTATTCAAGCAGATCACTAGATCTGACAGTGCTGTTCAAGACTTGCGTACACCTCAGAATCGTACTTGTTATCGTCAGAGCAAGGTTAACACAGTTTCTTCGTTAGCCAACGAAGCTCCCCGAAACTAGTCGAATGTGCTATGGGACACGCAGAGAAATAAGAAGCAGGGTAACACGTTCGACTGCGCGAATATTCTCGACAGGCGATTTCTCACATTGAACTAAGTTTTTGCATCGTTGCCGTGCCCTGAATAAGCAATATTATGCAGTGGGCGTTTTTGGCTGGTTTTTTAGCAATAAACCACTCAATAAACCACTTGCAACTGTTTATAAGTATCGCTATTCTTTGTTTTTATCATATTATATTTCTTTGTTAACGGAAGATATCTCATCTTTTACTTAGGTACCAGGAAAATACTTGTGCAGTCTCTAGAAGAGAAGAAGGAAGTAAAGTCGTAATGCAGCACCAGATTGTTGATATATTGCTGCTCCGAGCACTAAAGTACGGGGTGACTTTTTTAGAGCTAATGTGTAGTTTTGTTGGCAGTTATCTGATTATAATGCAGCTTATGACGAAAGGTTAATGAAGAATGAACATCCTTCCGCGCGTAACCAGTTTTTAGGTGTGTAGCGCCGAAAAAAATGAATATATGGGGAATAATAAAAACCATGACGTCGCGCGAAATTCCGTACTATTACTGCTGAAGTCAGATCAGTGTGACCTTTCGCCAACAAATGTCATCCGTGTGATCTGCCAAGGCTGCGGAACGAGTCCGTACACCCGAAGTTTACATCCTTCTATATATAGAATCTGTACTTTCTAAAAAGAACTTTTGTGATAACAAAAAAGAAACAGGCATGCCATAAATCGACGTGCACTACAACTTTGTAGTGTGAACACTGGTGCTCAAAACGATAAATATAAATTAAAATAATAAATGTTGATACTTAGTCACAACAGTGTCATTTTAACTAAGGTGTTTGCTCCCTGACGTGGTGTTTGGACGCGAAGACTGCAGAAATATTACTGTCTTAGGATTTTTATAAAAAAATATGTATTACCTAAAATAAGACACCCTGTATACGCTGGATCGAGCTAGCTGTTTCAGCTTGGAAGTAGTTACCGAACGGCGCAGACCACAGAACTACTGTAGCATCATCGAGGGCAGCATGCATGCCATGGTCTAACCGGGTTGGGAAACTGATAAGGAAGATAAGTGATCATTGCAGAGGTTAAGGAGGAAGCGATTTCCAGATATTGGGTTCGTTATCTCCGACCGTGCCGCTGGCAATTTGAGTGGACGGAAATTGGCTGACGCAGCTATTTTGATTGTGCAGAAAGATAATCTTCGAGATGTCGAATGATATGTCGGGCGCATATAACGAGGGCTCCTCAGATGGTGAATAATGATTGCTTCGTTTGCGGATATGTTCGTGGATGACCCTTATAATAATCTTTAATTACAAACTAGCAAGGGACATTAGGCTGAGTTGTTAAACTCCAATTTCGAAGTCATTTTTCGATCGTTCCGTATTTATTTATTTTTACTCTGAAGTGGCTCGGATGTCATTGCTGCCGCTGGGATCAACCTGTCACTGTGATACATAAAATAGCGATACGAAGATAAATTATTCAAGTTTATGCTATAACAAAAAACAAGAACGCTGCCTTTGTGCCTGCATTTAGGTTAACGTTCTTTAACTTCCAACGAATATATAACCAGTTGAGCGCGAAGTTTGAATGCACAAATATTTTTTTATCAATCTGATATAACGATACTGTCGAAGTTTTTATGGTGTCTGCAGCTTTTTACGATGAATGCGCCTTCTAATGTAAAACGGACAACATATAAATCTCTCATAAGGCCGATCCTCGAGTACGCCAGCATTGTTTGGAACCTCCACCAAAAATATCTTTCCAACAAATTAGAAATCGTCCAACGGCAAGGCCCTTCGTTTTATCTACTCTAAGTATTCGAGGCATGACAGTATCACTGAGCTGCGCAGGCGGGCATGCTTACCGACCCTTGCAGCCCGTCGCCGTGTCTCTTCCTTAAAGCTGCTTTTTCTTTTGTATCACAACGGTTTAAACATAAAGACAACTATATAAGGCCGCCTAATCATCACTCCCTTCGTACCAACCATAATAATTGCATGAGGCCATTCATGTCACGCTGTGACACTTTTAAATATTCATTCTTCCCATCAGCAGTGGAAGAGTGGAACAAACTGCCACGTGAATGCGTCAATCTTTCCTCTGCAGATGCATTTGTTCGGAATGTATAAAGCCTGTTTTATGAAGAGTAAAAGCGACTTTTGTTTTTTGATGTTTGTGAGCGCTTCCGAACACACTGATCACTGAACCACCTGCTGATACCTCGATGATGTTTTGTGACCTGCCCATGATTTTGTGCAATTGCTTTCATCGTTCAAGTTTTCTTTTCGCCAGAATCTTGTGATTCTGTTTTCTTCCGCTATGTGCGATATTGCCTGGTTTGTACGCGACTGTGTATATTTGCCCGCCCACCCTGTGAGAGCCTGAGAAAGGCTTACAGTATTAAATAAATAAATAAATGAGCACAAGATTAAAAAACAACAACAACAGCGAATACATTGATAAAACACGAATACACGCAATGTGTGCGAATCTAGCAAGGCAGGAAATATAGTACAAGGGCGCGCACTATCAAACCATGCACGCATGCATGCCTAACACGTTCAGCTCCGCAAAGAAGTAAAAGAAAAAAAAAAACACGGCTTCAATTTTATTATCCGCAGTAACGCACCGTTTACTGAGAAATGAATGCACGTGAAGTATTGAAGATCTTCGCCAGGCGCCTTTTTTTGGTGTCTTGCCAATGCTTTGTGTGGTCATGAGGGTGCTGGAGGGAAAGCCAAGCATATGTCTTCGTGCCACTCAAAGGCGTATTGTGAGCGGATATAATCGAGCTGTGAAGGCGAAGTCAACTTCCTGTGCCTCTATATAGCTTGCGCATTTTCGATGGAAGCGAAAATGCTTGAGGTCCGCGTGCTTAGACTAAGTTGCGTGTTAAAGAACCCCGGGTCGTCGAAATTTTCGGAGCCCTCCACTACCGCGTCTCTCATAATCATATGGTGGTTTGGGGACGTTAAACTTCAACAATTATTAGCTGTTCGAGATTGGTATGAAGACATACAGTTTAGTGATGACTTTTACCGTCGACCATTTGCAGGACAGATAATATAGGGGACATTAAGTATGCTACAAAATATGCGATGCCGACTTTTGTGCAAGAGAAGAGGAATAGCCGGCGCCGCGCATTGGCACCAACCTCTCCTTATATACACTTAATTTAAAAAAAAAGGAGCCAAACCACATTCGTCATACCTGTTACTTCGCGCCCGAGCTGTAGATGACACACCCGGTGGTCAAATTAAGTTTCAGCTTAGCTTCACAGCAGCCGTGCAGCACTAAGGAGCCTATGCCCAATGGTAACAACAGCAACAACAACAACATTAAATGCATGTCTCTTTTGCGTTCGCTCAAGACGACTCAGAGGTTAAAGCCATCCAGTGCGTGCATATAATATATCGTGTACTTTCACCCCTGTATTCCCTGCTAAGCACTGGGTTTCTCGCTTGTCTGGTTTCTGCGCATGATAACATTTTACTGCTACTACTAGTTACATCACGCAGAACCCGCTGCGTAGCTTAGCACTTCAGATGCTGAACCGCTAAGATCTAGGGCGCGAGTTCGATTCCCAGTCACCACGGCCCCATTTCTGTAGTTTCGAAAGGCAAAAAGCACATTGCTTAGATATAGGGTACACGCAAAGAGAACCCGAGGTGGTCTAAATTCATGCGAAGCCCCCCATGCAGCGCAACTCATTGATCACGTTGCGGGGCTGCTGCGCAATATGCCGGTGATTATTGTTGTTATTACATCACGCGAAAGCGTCCTTTTTATTATATTTAGTCACGCGTTCGCCGCCAGGACGAAGTGAACGCGAAGCTTGCGAGGTTATACGTGATACGTTTTTGCTTCATTTCGCTCACGCCTGCCTTTCGTTCAAGGTCACGCTCGCGTATTCGCCTTAAAACGAGAGACGTAAAGAAAAAAGCCCTACTGCGAGAGTGTCTTGCGAAGCCTGCTCGTGCGTCACGAATCCGCAAGTGTGGGTGCAGGAAAAGCTGCGTTAAGCACCCGAATGATCTGGCGGTTGACTTGAGTTTAGTGGCACGTGAAGATCGATATCTTCGACGAATTTTCAGAAATCTTCCTATCAGACGATGGATGGCGGAAAGAGGAGCCGTGTGTAACTTTTTCATCTCTGCACGTCTCATTGCTGTCAAACTATCAGCACACGTTTTTTTTTTTTTGTGCAGGCTAGTGTATTTGTCAATTAGAAACAAACGAGGCAATCAGCCAGCGCTTTAGCCTCGCAGTGCTAGGACCCTCCGATTGTGCAGCTCCTAGAACCGTGCACGGTTGTTAAGTGGGAAGCCTTAGACGCATCATCAAACGCTAAAATTGACCGACGTTTCGCGTTGATGTTCCCCCAGGTGGTCAAATTTCCGGAGCCCTCCACTACGGCGTCTCTAATAATCATATGGTGGTTTTGGGATGTTAAATCCCACATATCAATCAATCAATCGCGTTGGCGTTCACCATCAGCGGTGTCATCACGTGTTACTAAAAAAAATCATCATGCGACGTTGTCGCCATATGGCGTCATAATGACCTCAAATATCGACAAAATTGTGACGTGATTATGACAGAATTCTGACGTCACATACGTGACATGATCGCATCATGTCATGACATCGCAGCGTAATCAAAAGTGGTGCACTTTTGATCACGGAGGCATTGCAAAGCCATTGTAGGCATAGAGTTTCGTAAAATCAACTAGAGGAGACCCTGGTGTTGCGATTTTTCAGCGACCATTGGAATGAAGAGTAGTACACGGATTTGCCTAGTCTTCATGCTTGCGGGCTTCGAACGCAGTTGTGGCTTCGTTTATTGCAGTGTTTCGCTTTTGTTTCGAATAAAAGAACAAACCATTTTGAACTCGATGGCCCTATAAACTATTGCTGATTGCTGTTTCGTAACAAAGCAGCTGCAAGTCGTGCGAAGCCAAACAGAGCGTAAAGGCAAGTCCATGTACTACCCATCATTCCCATGCTCGCTGAAACACAGTGCATTGCAGCTTTCATAGGCACTAGCGACAGAATTCCCTTATAGTGTAGTGTACTTATAGCAAACTCTATGATTGCAGTTGCCTCCGATCCAGGAGGTGGCAGTGGAAAACCACATTACGAGCCGAAAGCTTTAGAATGATGGGGCAGGATCACTACATCGACCGAGAACAAAACGACGATTGATTTAGCCTTCGAATCGCCTTACGTGAGAGTATGAAGACCCTGTGCCTGAGTGTTGGCAGTATTTTGTTTTGATTGTGTCTTTTTGCATTGTAAAATGTAAAAGTGCTCGCACAGGTGCTCATTCACACACCTACCAGTCTGTCCTATCTATAGACCATGTATAGCAAGACAGAGAGAACATATATAGACGACAGCTAGGGAACATTCAACAAACCTTGTCCCATGCTTCTTTCCAAGGCGGGTCGCGACTCCTTCTGAGGATTCGACGATTGATTGATTGATATGTGGGGTTTAACGTCCCAAAACCACCATATGATTATGAGAGACTCCGTAGTGAAGGGCTCCGAAAAGTTCGACCACCTGGGGTTCTTTAACGTGCACCCAAATCTGAGCACACGGGCCTACAACATTTCCGCCTCCATCGGAAATGCAGCCGCCGCAGCCGGGATTCGATCCCGCGACCTGCGGGTCTGCAGCCGAGAGTACCTTAGCCACTAGACAACCGCAGCGGGGCTTCTCAGGATTCGTAAGCTTGCATAATCGACATAGCTTCCCGGTAGCAGAGAACAATATACGCGCACTACACCTCCGACAGGGCACATGACGAATGTATGCAAGATTCTGAAATCGGAGCTTCACAGGCAGGCAATACTCTTTCAGCGGCTTCTTTCAACGCGTTTCCCCGTTATAGGAAGGACCAAGGTTCAATGCAGCCCCCGCCCTCTTCCTTCCCAATCGGCCGAGTCCGAAAAAAAAAGGAAAAGAAGACAAGCTCCGCAGGTGGACGCAAAAAAGTAAAATGGTGTGATTGCGTGCTTTTCACAAAAGCCTGTCATTGGTTCCTGGCCCTCCGAAAGGAAGGCGAGAAGTAAGCAGGTCTTTGAATGCAACACCAAGAGCCCTTAGTCACCATTATCGTTAAATGATATATGTAACCGTAATCCAGTGCATTAACTTGAAGTTCTGGTGGAGTGACGATACGGAGCAGCTTTGGCGCCCCCCCCCCCCCCCTATATGACTTAAGGGAAGAGGGAGCTGCCTACTCCGCCTCCCCCTCCGTGAACAAGTACATGGCAACAAGTAACGTAGCTTTCTGGACAAGTGCGTTTAAAGTAATGGGAAGATTAAACCAGTGAAAAACCACACGAAAACAGCGAGAAAGAACAACCACTCGGGTTGTTCTCTGCCATTGTCGCTGGTTTCATCATTTTATTACTGTGGTAAAACAAATGGGCCGCAGAATTAATGCGTGAGCAAGGTGCGTCAACTGACCGGTGAGACATAAGTACGAAGTATGTACCGCTTTTCCTTCCTTGTCTGTACACACTTTCAGCTCTCCCATAGTAGAGTACCGAGTACTCTAAATCGTTAAGCACTTCTTCTAAACACACACTGCACTTTCATGGACCTGCGTACAGCTGCGCATTCGCACATTTTCTCTTTATTTTGATTCTTTTTTCTGCATTACGGCCTCCCACCGCCCTCGGTTGGCATTCCGTACGTAGAGTTCGGGCTGTGTGGCGAGGCTTCCCGGGCGTTTCCTTCTTGGATTCCGTCCCGGGAAGCCGACGAGGCCGCGGGGCACGACGGACACGTTTCTCTCTTTCAGTGCTGCGCGTAAATTGCCGCCGTTTTTCACGGATTGCACAAGCGGGTAATTTCGGTTTCACGCGCTTTAGCGTGTATGAGACCCGGCCACTTGTTGTCCACGCCATGCAGGATCCCCTTTTGTTCTCTGTAGATGACAATCGTGCGGGGCGCTCTTCCACGTAATTGTGTCTGTACATCCGTGTTGCTAATTGGAGCCTCGCGTTGTCGCGTGCATGTTGCGTGCGAATAATAGTCGTGCGGACATGCTCGAGATGAGAGATCAAGGAAACGGAGTGACGAAGTGGAGCGATATAGACGATGCGGTGAGCCTACAATGAATAAGTATGCGGACACTTCTGGCGTAGTGATCACTGTGGCCGGCATCTCTGTGACCCAACCGATCTGTTAAGGATATATACAATTGTCGTCCTCAGTGGTGAAGTGGTCACGATGCTCTGCTGCTGACGTGAAGGTCGCGGGTTGGATCCCGGTCGTGGCGGTCGCCTTTCGATGGAGGTATAGAATACCACCGCGCGATGTCAGTTGAACACCAGATCGGCGAAGCGTCTGGAGCCGTCCACAACGGCGTTCCTTATAGCCATATCGTGGCTACACAACCAGTGGTGTCGATTGTTTTTCACTTATGGAGTATAGTGGTGTTTGAGTAGGCTTTTATAAAAAAAAATGAAACATATGAAGAGCCCTGGTCTCAAAGCTCATTAGCTTAGAAAAAACTGCACAACATGTTCTGCAGTTTCCCCGAGACTCGTTTCCCATCACCACGCACATTTCCCGGCAAAAGTGACAATCTTCATTGGCGGCGGCTTGCTACGTCGGGAGTGACGTCACTATATCATTTTCTATTAAAAAAAACAACCAGCTATATTTAAGGACACCAATGGCTGTCCTCGGCGTCTTAAATGCTGACGTGTGGAAACCCATGGAGACCACGGTGTACCACACCGTGATGGAGACGAAGAGTACTTGCTCCTGTCGTCTGTCGGGAATAACTTTGGTCTCGCATACGATGACGACCCCAACCAACTATGGGATATATAACGTATTTTAATTTGGTCCCGGCCACAAATGTAATAGAAGGGGTCGTAAGACCCAGTGTATATACCACAAAGCATTGTTTTATAGCAACAATATATTGCGCACACACCTTAGCAGTTGCAGCTGTTGGCGCTTTCCAGCAGCGTTAATTGACATTTCTGAGGGTCGAAATGGCAAATCAGTGTTTTATTTTTTTTTCACACCGTATCTCGCACGGTCCGCATAATTCAGTGTTATTTCTGAACACGCTGCACGCACGGCTTGAGAATAACCAGGTGATGTTTAAATCCAGGCATCAGAAGGATTAGAGCTGTACGATCTGTCGACGTTTCGCGTCGTGCGCCTGTCGTCTCGCGTGATATATCCCCGCCGAGCTGCTCCCCGCCGAGACGATTGCATTCCCTCTCGCGTACAAAGGCGCCGCGACTGATGCGAACAAAAAATCGCGTCCGGGCGCCGTCTGCCCTCGCCATCCGCGCCGGTCTTTCGATGCAGCGTGCCCAGTGACCGCTCTTCAAATCCCATCGAATCCAATTGACGTTCAAGCCGCGTGTTCTATCGTCGTTGCCCCGCCGCGGTGGTCTAGTGGCTAAGGTACTCGGCTGCTGACCCGCAGGTCGCGGGTTCGATTCCCGGATGCGGCGGCTGCATTTCCGATGGAGGCGGAAATGTTGTAGGCCCGTGTACTCAGATTTGGGTGCACGTTAAAGAACCCCAGGTGGTCAAAATTTCCGGAGCCCTCCACTACGGCGTCTCTCATAATCAGAAGTGGTTTTGGGACGTTAAACCCCACAAATCAATCAATCAATGTTCGTGTCCTTCGCAAGGATTCCGCTGCAATTTCACGAAACGATACTGTCCTACGACAAACAGTGAAACTATTTGCTGTAAAATAGGCGCCTCTATATGTGCATACGTAATGACTCTCAGCAGGACTCGCCGTAAGGTTTCTCCTGGGTTTTCCTGTCGTTTTTTTTTATTCTTGCGGAATCAAAGGCGGCGTGGCCCTCTATAGCCTGCTGGGACGAGGCAGAGTGGATCGTTCTTCCAAATCGTGCCGTGCATCGTTTTTGTGACGGCGAGGCCGATCGACGCGAAGCGGCGGCGCTTTTGCATACCGCGCAGTCGCACGAGCACGCACTCTCCCGAGAGGCTTGTTCTTCGATAACAACACCGGAGCGCGCTGCGGCGTGCTCTGGTGCACATTTTGTCCATGACAAAAAAAAAAAATGGCCGGGACTCTCGGTGCAGGTCCCCGAGAAGACAACCAGGAGCTTCTTTCTTTCTTTCTTTCTTTCTTCTTTCTTTCTTTCTTTCTTTCTTTCTTTCTTCTTTCTTCTTTCTTCTTCTTTCTTTCTTTCTTTCTTTCTTTCTTTCTTTCTTTCTTTCTTTCTTTCTTTCTTTCTTTCTTTCTTGCTTGCTTGCTTGCTTGCTTGCTTGCTTGCTTGCTTGCTTGGTTTCTTGCTTTCTTGCTTGCTCACTCATTCGCTTGCTTGCTTTCTCAGATTCCTACTTGCTAAAGACGTGCAATGAGATATGTGTAAGTTATCAAAATCAAAATAAAATGTCGGAAAGAGAAAGGAAACCTGGTGGTCCCAGTGTACGCATGCAAGTACGTGTATAATCTTACGAATTAAAAAAAAAGAAAGCGCATGCGAACACATATATTTTGACCATATCATTCGAGCAAGGGTTCAAAGTAAAAAACAGAACCGCTCGGTTCAGTTCAAACGCCCACATGTACAATATGCGTAAGCGGATTATATATTACCACTTTATGTTTGTATGTACGAGTCATGTCACGGTGACTTGAAAATAGTTTTTAAAGAATTCTTTAATGAAAAGCTGCCAGAGCCCTAAATTTCGTTCAATGAAATCTGAGATCCTCCCCTGCTGTCCTAAAAAGTACTGCGTATATTTCATTTGTCCGCCCGATTTTGGAATATGCATGTTGTGTGTGGGATCTGCGCCAAAAGTCCTTGATTGATCTGATCGAGAAAATACAGAACAGAGCGGCAAGGTTCGTTCTCAGTCGGTATAAGCGAGGTGACAGCTGTACTGAAATGAAAAACGAGCTGGGATGGGAAGCGCTCTCCTCTCGCAGAAGAAAATTGCGTTTGAAATTGTTATTTCAGATATACCATAAGAAGACTGGCATCAATAAAGACACTTACCTTAAACCACCGCATTATCTGTCTAGAAGGTCTGATCATGACCTTAAGATTCAAGAATACCGGACAGGAACGAACCTTTATGCTAATTATTTTTTTGTTCATACTGTACAGGAGTGGAATCAATTGTCTTGTGACCAAGTGTGCTGTCATAACGAAGACTTGTTTTTTTAAAGCTGTAATCCCCCGCTTACACGCCTTTGGGCAAAGCAGGGTATTTCTGAATAAAAAAAAAAAGAGAAGAGCACGCAGGGTGTCGCGTTACGGCGCGTTTACACTGCAGAGACACGACACCGATTTTGGTCTGCGGGCTGTCTTCGGGAGTGTCTTGTCTCTTGTCGTCGGCCTATGTACACTTCAAAGACATAAACAGTCCGCTGGTGGTCTCTCGAAGAGCCCGCCCGGGCCTTGTCATGCTCACAGTCTTTCGTTGGCCAATTCTGTAGTCACATTGGAGGCACACGCAGGGACACCGACTAAACTTGCACACCTGCACCTCATTTTCAGCCATGCTCCCCGCTCTGCCATTGTCCCTCTCCAGCTACGCTGCGCAGGCCCCGCCATAATTCATGGTGACAAGGGACGGGGGTGGTGGACACAATAGGGAAGCGAATAAAAGACTTCCATTGGGTGCTCAAGCTGCCTATACAGACGCCGCGAAAGCCTCTGAGAGGGCATTGTTAACTCCCATAAGAGTGCCCGCTTCGTGGTCGTTTGAAGCAGACATAAGGCAAATTATCACTCAGCTGCCGATCTCCCGAACACACAACAACGACAGGTCTGCGGATGCGTTTTGCTGGTGTTTTCGGTCTCTCATAATGTTACACTACGATGAAATGCTGTTTTTTTGAGGCATCCTCGTTGTCGTCGGCCTAGTGTGACCATGTAGTCTGGCGACATTGTCGGCGGAGGACTCGTCGGCCGATGGTTTGCGTCTGCCTCGTGTTTCTGTCATGGTCATGTCAGCGTCGTGCCTCTCTAGTGTAAACGGGCCTTTACTGAGCTCGAGGGCGCTGGTTCGACACCCGGTCACGGCGGCCGCGATTTAATGGGGGCGAAATGCAAGAACTCCCGTGTGCTTAGATTTAGGTGCACGTTAAAAAAAACCCAGGTGTTCAAAATCACTCCGTAGTTCCCCATTACGGCGTGCTTCTTGATCATATAGTGGTTTTGGCATGTAAAGCACCAGCAACTAATAACAACAGAGAAAGAAAGTACACACCTGGAATATGCAGCGTTGAGTAAACAATATTACGAAACAAGGAACTATACCGTGTGTCCCTCTCTGGCGTCGCTGTTTAGATAGAAGTAGCTTGGGTAAACGTATACTGATCACTAACCACCAGCGGGACGAACTTGTGGTTTTCACTCCAACCACACACGAAGCGCAGATTCGCATTGTTCATGTGCCAATTAACCTACACAACAGCGTACGTGACGCACTACGGGTATTTCTTTGGTGACTCAGCGGATCATGTGCCGCGTACCTGTCTAGGTTACGCTCCTTGCTCTGTCAAAAAGCATGGGCCGGCTTCCGAGGCGCAAGTGAGTGTTCGGCACTTAACGAGTGCAATCGCACAGCTAGATCAAGTCCTACATCTCTGGATAGGTCGACCTGAAGCCCCGAAAGCGCCTGTGTTTCTTGTAAGGAGACGTTGCGAATGGAGACGTGACTAACCAACGCGAACCCTGTCCGTTTCTTCAGAGTGCATTCGATACGCGTCTGTTGAGTGCGTGCGTCCTGCGGTTCTCGATAAGGGCGGGCTGGACAGGAAGCGGAGCAGGAACCGGAAACGTCTTCGGGAAGAAGGAGACGAAGCGAATTTGCATTCAACGCCCAAGTCCCTCTTGTTCGACAGCGCACTCGGATCATCTGGGTCGTCTAGATGGGCGTGGGTCTGGCGGCACACATAACAACTGTCTCAGCAGGCGGGGACAGCTCTGGGAATGAGATAAAAGAAGTAGACTGTCATTCGTCTCCAGTTTCCGAAGTGGCCGAGAAACACGCATACGTAGACTAAAACGCCGTGTTTAGAGGACTCTTCTGAATTAGGCCTTCGTCACCATGTTCTTGCCAGATATATTCGTGAATATGCTGCGCAGTTTGAACTTTGAGGTGCATGTAGAGGCATCGAGGCGGTTATTAAGACGTCCAACAAGCATATAGTGTCATAGTTTAATGCTATAATGGTGCGTGTTTCCTATACCTCATGCTTCTGTTTCGTTCTTTATTGCGTTTTTTATACCGTGTTCAAACTGCTTGGGACACTGGATATTTTCTGTGGTTGTGTGCCCATTACAATTTGCAATATTTAATAATATATTTGCCACTGACAGCGACAGAAGCGTGTAAGGTTTTCTGATTAGTTCCGTTGATTGATTGTTTGATTGATATGTGGGGTTTCCCGTCCCAAAACCATCATATGATTATGAAAGACGCCGTAGTGGAGGGCTCCGGAAATTTCGACCACCTGGGGTTCTTTAACGTGCACCCAAATCTGAGCACACGGGCCTACAACATTTCCGCCTCCATCGGAAATGCAGCCGCCGCAGCCGGGATTCGATCCCGCGACCTGCGGGTCAGAGGCCGAGTACCTTAGCCACTAGACCACCGCGGCGGGGCTCTCATTAGTTCAAGGTGGGAGAGTCTGTAGCATTGTCACGGAAGGCACGCATGCATTTACTGTGTTCACTAGAAAAATCAGCTACTGCACGATTAGGTGTCGCAGCGATTGCTGAAGCAATACATTCGTAAAGGGTTTGTTGTTTTCGCTTGTGCCCTGCTTCAGAGTTTGTTCGAAGGTCTTCTGTACATTTGTTGCTGGAAGTCCACAGGAGGGTGACTAAATGGTTGCAGCTGTTTTCAGAGATTTCTGAAACCGTTCAACTGTTATCGTCTGGAGCACATTAAAAAATAAAGCTTTATGTGCAGAAACTTTTCTGATTCTTGGTTGCACTTTTCTTTCTTTGTCACTGATGGTATGTTACCCAGAACAGCAATTACCTGATCTACACGTGTCACATATCCCATTTCGTACCACACGCCTTCACTTGATAATAACTTAGATAATAACACGTGGTTGACGCGTCCAGCGTCGATAATGGTTGAACATGACAGATCGCAAGATTGAAGTGAAAGCGCAACGGAGGCGGTCAGACCCAGGCATTTTTTTTAGGGGCGAAGCTCCTTATGGCGTGGGTATGTCGCTCCTCCTCCTCCTCCTCTCCGTATGTATGTATGTATGTATGTATGTATGTATTTATTGTATGTATGTATGTATGTATGTATGTATTGTATGTATGTATGTATGTATGTATGTATGTATGTATGTATGTATGTATGTATGTATGTAACCACCGGTGGCACATATACCCGCTCTAGAGCGGGTATGTGCCACAGAGGTGCGAGATGGGAGATGACACTACTTGGAGTGTTCACTAGATGGATGCACGGACGGACGGACGGACGGACAGACATACTAGCAAACGGACGGATGGATGGACTCACGGGCGGACGCGTGGACAGACGGACGGACGCATGGATTGACGCACGGATGATCGCGCGGACGGACGGAAGCAAAAATGAACGGATGGATGGAACCATGGACGGGCTGATGGACGCTTCGCCCCGTTCATCATCATTAACCCCGTGGATATGCTGTGATTTTTTGTTGTTGCTAGGAAAAATGTGTAAAAACATGGAAACGTAACGTACTTCTGCGTTCGTTATCACAAAGAACGAATTCGGTGCACTCGATCCGAGCCTTGGTCGATACCCCGTAGTGGGTATGCGTTAGTTTTCAAGATGGAAACCGCAACAAGAACAGCAACAAAAGGAACAGTGCGCTAGCCGGTCCGGCCTAAGCGTTCGCACCCCTCTTGGTCACTGTGGGCATAACCGACTCTCCTGTACAATATGAGCGTCCATTTTCACCTTTGTTGCGCAGACTGGCACTGTCGTAACAAGAAGCGCGTGTCAGTGAATACATTGAGACTGTCGCGCATAGTCGCTTCGGTGATCGAATGTCAGGTCTTCCCACTGTTGCTACCAAGATGGTGACACAGAACGCGCCATAGCTGAGCTCCAAATGGGCCTGCACGACTGTTTTCTTGCTGTCAAACGCGCCAACACCACGAATGCGCGGCGTGCGATGCATAAATACACTTACTTCCGACGACCGAAGACCTCTTCACCTATAATTGTGCACTGCACCAAGTTGACATGCACCTTCCGGCTGAAGGAGTTCATGCCGGCCGCGTAGATCGTCGATGGTGCCTACCGATCTCTGTCGATTTCGCGGCCACCGTCAGCGTGCGAGGCCGACCTTGGGGGTCCGCTCCTTCCGTGCAGCCGGGAAAGACGGAAATAGCTCCGCCAGCGCGTGCCTGGCTCCGCGCAGACGGTGGATATCGAAGGAGGAGAAGGAGAGGCCACGCTTTAATATGCGAGAAAGTCAGAAGCTTTGTCGCTGGCCTGCTACTCTGCGAGGGAGAAACGATTGAGAGGAGAGGAGGACATAGTGGGAGTGCGGGTGGCGATGGTAGTCCACAACGAACGCGGTGGGCCTACAGCGTCCTCATGCGCCGGCGTTAGATTCGGAAGAGGACGAGAAATACCGATGACAGTGCTGGCCTAACCCAAAACAATGTGTGCGAATAACTGCGTCATAACTCAGTGATGGCTGTACAGGAGACTAGTGAAAGACATAGAACGGCTTCTTTTTAAAAGACTGCTTTCAGCAACATTTCCTGTTGAATGAGTTCTCATCGTAATTGACTGATAATTAAAGGACATGCACTTATTAAATTTTTTCCCCGGAGTGTCGCACAATGTCACGGGGAGGAAATATCCTCATTTAGGCAAGCTGTTCTTTTTCATGACTGGTCAGACATAGGGATCTTTTTTTTATTCCGTTAAAAACTTTTATATTGACGACATTTCTGAATGGTTGTGCTATAACAACACTGACCGAACCGAGTAAGCACACCAGGACCAAGACGTACAAAATAAAACCCCTCATAATGCCACTTTCGCGTTATTGTAAGCGTCCGCTGCAGAGTAGCCGTTTTCCTGCGGCAAAGAGCGGGGAACAGGGAGGGATGTCAAAGTGGTGTGCTGGTACGTGTTGTTTAGCCCGCTGTTGAGTGTCAGTATTTGTATTCTTCATTTATTTATTTTTAGTACGTAAAGTATGATCAAGAGGCACGAAGAGCCTTGGTTTTTCATCGGTATGTACGTAACAAAGTCTCCAGACACGGTAATAGTCGATTAATTTCAGTGTTTTTTTCTTCTAGACAAGAAAAGGGCCGCATCTTCGACAAATCCCTCAATCGTCACGGCTTAGACACTGTCCATACAAGCTTTATTTTTGTGTCGCATCGTAAGACAGACGTTTCCAGGTTGTACTTGTGCTGTTGTGATTTCGATGCCTCTGTGGAGCATATTGCCGTTAGAGTGCCCTCAGTAAAAACAGCAGGGCACTCGACTGCGTCATCGGTTTACAGTCCTCGATTTACGTCCTGTTGGAGTGCGCAAGGTGCTCGGCTCGGGGTCATGCCTCGATTAGCAGAGGCGTGCAGCAAGCGCTCATCGCGACTGCCCATAATGGACTACTTGTAAATGACAACACTGAATGCCTTCTTTGCATTGCTCTTTTCTCGCCTTCTTGCACTCATATAGGCACACAGACAAAGAAAGGCTCGTGTGGACTCCTGTTTGATGGGTGGCCACCTATTTAGATTCTGAGCGATGCTTTTGGTGATGGTGCCAGTAGAAACATTATTTGTTCGCTTGAGTTCGCGTGTGTATGGCGCTCGTGAGGAAATCTTTCTCATTTCTTTTTTTTAATAGTTGAGGACATGCCAAGTGGCTTAATGGCTAAGGACGTGAATGTGGACGCTTGCTCAATTACCGACCGCGGCGACCGCATTTACACGAGGGCAAAATGAGAAAAAAACAAACAAAGTAAAACTCCCTCGCTTATATTTAGGCGCTTGTAAAGGAAACCCCGGTTATGAAGCCAGCTAACCAGCTTCAGTTTACACCCAAGTCACCGCAATTAATCATCCACAATACGATCACAGGGTGGTTTTGTCACATACAACCCGACAATCCGAGAAGTCAATTTCGTTAGCTGAGTGACGAATTCATGACGCATGGACAGCTGGTGGCTGGCGCAGCCTAGGTTCCCCTATTTTAACACACACACACACACACACACACGCACACGCACACACACACACACACACACACACACACACACACGCGCGCGCACACGCACACGCCACGCACACGCACACGCACACACACACACACACACACACACACACGCGCGCGCACACACACACACACACACACACACACACACACACACACACAAAATCAGAGACGGGGAGCACGAACTCTTCATTGTTCACAAGTGTAGGAGGGGAGGAAAGGGCTGAAGCGCGTACCTCTATCTATATAGCTTACTGCGCGATAACAGAGACATGTGCTTGAAGGAGTCGCGAAGGTGAATCACGTTATCGTCAACGGTCGAGTCTCGTTATGACATACAGAATAAATTTCCCAACATCATCACCCTCCTTAGTTTTTTTTTTTTCCTATAGGCTTCGAGAGTGTTTTGTTGAGTGCTCGACTCTGCCTGAAGCGTTAGAAGACACAATCGCGTGCTGCTCTGCCGACGGGATCTCTCGTGCACAGTAACTTCATTAAATTGCAAATTCACGGGGCTTGCTGTCCACACGAATGTCTTACGCGGGGCCATCATTCCACGCATCAGGGCTTTTCTGCAGACGACGCGTGCTTCTTCGATCAGCCTAAAGGAAAGAGATTGGCGGTTCAGAACCGTTTAGTTTAAGATCTCCACATGCAGATGCGACTTGTGAAAAGGTAGTACACTGTATATACCCCTTCCTCGTTTTTTTGTTTCTCAAAGGCCCCACGTGAGGGGATCAACCTGCCGAGCGGACGCCCGTGTGTGTTTCTTTGAATCCGTTGGCAAACTGCCACTGATGTGCCTTATACCATGGTCGCAAGTTTCTCACACGCCGCACATTAGCCCCTTTCCTTCACCAAACGCTCTCCATATTTCCCCATGTTGTCGAAGACACGGCCAATGCATTCTGTCTTTGCAGACGAGGATGAGATGGGCGGACCTTGAGAGATCCTCATATGCATAATCGCCAGACTCTCAAGGCGAGGCAAAAGGAACTAAAGAAACATATAGCTGTTCCTGGCTTTGGTTATATGATTTCGCCCTCCCACCCTTTGCTGTACTATACTGTACATTTTAGAAGAACAATGATTTGAGAAAGTTGGTGTGTTCATCTTGAAAACATCGCAACAACACGAGAGCAAACAAAGATACAACGGAACAGGCGCTAGTCAGCGTCTGTTCCGTTGTTCCTTTCTTGTTTGTCGTGGTGCTGTTGCGCTGTTTTCAACGCATATACTACATATGACTGCGCTTGCTCTTCTTTTTTTATCAGTTTCGTTAGCCTTTGTTCTTATATATCTTTCTCTCGGGGCCCGTAGGCAGACCTCGAACAAATGAGGCTATATAATAGAATATCTAGAAGAACAAGAGACCCCTGCCTGACACTATGTAAGGCTGTCGTCCCTATCTGTCGGCGCAGGACGCCCTCCTCCATTGAAGCATGATATTTTCAACCTACCCAGTGGAACCACTCAGGCGGAAAGAGTCATTTTTGCAAATAATTTTAAGGGCGCCTTTGACAACGTTCGGCGCTTCACAATCTTGAAAAACTTACGTGCACTCAAGTGCGGCCCAAAATTGTACGCATATTTGCGGAACTTCCTTACTAAAAGACGGGTCACTATCCGCATCGGGGACCTTGAATCACAGCTCATCACCACGGGTGATTTTGGTACTCCCAAAGGGGCTGTCCTTTTTCCGCCCCTCTTCAATATAGCCTTCATGCACCTCCCAGAGGCCCTAAACCAAATTTTAGAAATACGTCACGCTATCTATGCTGATGACGTTACAATCTGGTGCCGTTCTGGCAACCTGGGTCAGATAGAAGTCCTTCAACAGGCTGCCTCCGTCGTAGAGAGGTAGGGCGCAAGAGTGGTCTGAAGTGCTCCCCTACGAAATTCGAAATCCTTGTATAATAAGAATAAGACATCTGACACAACCTCGCTCAACGTACAACTCAACGGAACCCGAATTAAATATAGGTTGAAACCATCTGAATTCTTGGGGCCCACTTCTACAATCGGGACAACTCATTTGTTATACATAAACTAAGAACGTCCTGTCTACAGATTCCTCGTACGATTAGTCGTGTGGCTATAGACGACGAGGTATGAAAGAACGCGACAAAATGCTACTTATTCAGGCATTTGTTATTATCGCATAACCTATAGCTTTCCTTACCTGAGGATCTTGAAAGCAGAGGAGCACAAAATAGACAAATTCGTACGTGTGAATCTTAAGGAGGCTCTGAACCTTCCCCATAAACACTCACGGAACGTCTGTTTCAAATGAAGCTCCACCATACCGCATCTGAACTATTCCAAGCACACCAAATGAATCAAGTCATGCACCTTGCCATCTCTAAAACATTACGGAAAACACGGAACGGAAAACATTATCAGAACTTGGTGTCAAAGCCCCCCTTCAAATAGGAGCGAAGCAACGAATCCCACATAAATGGAGGCATGGCTTTACCATAAAACCAGTACCATGAAATGTGCATCCACAGTTCCACGAACATCGACTTCGGGCCAAAGCGCACATGTACTCACACACTGAGGGCGCCTTCTTTGTCGACCAGTGAACGGCAAATACATGGCAAGCGTCATTCAAGAAAAACATATCGACTGTATATCAGCCCAGGACACAGACGAAGCAGGAATTGCCCTCGCCCTACGAAACTTCGAGTCCCCATTCTAACAGATTCACAAGCAGTATGCCAAAATTTCAGTAAAAGCTACATTAGCCCCATTGCACACCGAATCCTTACACAGCTATCGGCCACACATTCAGAAGCAGAATGAAAACAGCTGATATGGATACTCGGCCACTGCTAGTTAGGAACAATGAGCTCGCCCAAACCGCGGCCCGAGAATTACTCTTCCGGACCTCGGACTCCAGCTTATCTCATCCACCCTCGGCTGTGCGTGTGAACCCGCTTCTCAAGTACACACGTATACGGAAATTCTGCAAAAGCAAAGGCTCGAGAGACCGAAACTTCCACCCCTAGGGCCAAACCTCACTAAGGAATCGCAGGTACCGTGGCGTCGCCTACAGACGCTGGCCTACCCCAATCCGTGCATACATACTGTCAAAGATAGGTCCCGAAACACACACACACACACACACACACACACACACACACACACACACACACACACACACACACACACACACACACACACACACACGCACACGCACACACACACACTCTCCACAGTGCATGCTCTGCGCCAATATAACAGCCACCCTGTACCACATGGCACAGTGCATGTCTGCGCCAATAAAACAGCCACCCTGTATCACATGGTATGAGAATGTCCACGAAATCTCCCAAATTCGCAACCCAGGACCCAACACGGCATGGAAGGGTGGGAGGCAGCTGCTCTGCGCAGCTCGGATCCGAAGACCCAGCGGTCCTGGTGAAACATGCGAGGACAGCGGTCCGCGTCAATGGGATCCCGGACTAAGAATCCTACTCAACGATCTACTCATGTATAAGATATAATAGACATTTTATTCTCTCTTCTCTCAAACTTGACAGTTCTACTCATAGAGGAATTCTGCGCATGCCTATGAGCAGCACTGATTGGTCAACCTCCCTGCCTTTTCTCTCTCTCTCTCCCCTCAGGGGGGGGGGGGGTGGACGAAGGTTTGTTCTAGCGTCCCCACCTGTTAAGTTAACGTATAAAACTGGTTTGCGCCCCCCCCCCCTTTAGGTGACTAGGGAAGACGGCCGCCCCCCCCCCCCTCCCGTGCGATTGCCTATCGTTCTACTACGAAACTTCTATATCGTGTATGTGTCGCAGTAATTAGACAAACCGCACTACTGACCACTGAATGATCCACTAAAAATTCACAAGGGAACGCACGTTGCAGCCTCCCTTGTTAACTGCACCGATTGCTTGAGTAGTGATTGAGCACGTGCCAATTCTTGACAATGATCACTTCTCACCGATGTGACACAATCCTGGGCCCTAAGCAGCTCTGCTATTAAACAAAGAAGAAACAGAGAAATAGCAGGGCTCTGCTTGTCTTCGTCGTTCATGTATAACGCATTCGTTCCGATCAGTGCGGTGTATAAGTATGCCGCGAGCGCACAACGACAGATAATCAAAGGACGCGCAACCAAACGGCGCACTGCGAATGCATCGTCTGAGAACGAGTTTTTCGATGCCACCGCCGGAGTCTCGTCCGCCCATACGGAGATATCGCACCAGATGGGAAGTATGCCGGGACGTGATCTGCCGCACGCTCGGCTTATATGGGCGGGAACATTTACGTCAAGGACATATGTATATAATGGATGCCGCGTTTAAGCACTGCTCCGTTCAATATACAGAGTGCAGTTATGTGCCAAACGACAGGACCGCGTCCTAAGAATAGTTAGTGAGCCTGAAAGTTGCGTAACCTTGGTGTTTGGAGGCTTTATTTAGTCACCCAAGTACAGCTTCGCGTACTTCATGCTACTGTGCACGTTCAAGACAAGGGCGAGTCCTCTGGGCGCGATGGTGTAGGGTTTACGGGACTCAGCTTCTGGCTCCAAGGTCGCGGAGTCGATTCCTGCCGCGGCGATCACTTTTGGTGTATAGGTGAAATGCCAGAAACCTGCGTGCGGGGTCAGTTAATACCACACTGCATAATCAAAATAATAAGCCCCGCATGGTAGAAATTTCTGGGAATCTTCTCTATGACGTGCCTCCTAATGATGTCGTGGTTTTTACGCGTAAAACTCCAGCATTATTGTATCAAGTAGATGGCGATTTTATACGACAATACACGGTTGACGCATCACAAGCGATTGTGCCGACGAAAAACGCGAGTGTTTAGTTTTATCCTTTTCAATTGTTATATAAAAACGGCCACAAAACAAGCGTTACTCTTTCCCACCGCGTCACTCATGTGCGGGCTTCGTACAAAATTAAAATTAAAAATAACAAAAACAAACAAGAACGCGAAAAGAAGTCGCTCAAACCAAACAAGCTAAGTGAAGCAGAGTGGATGAATGGTATCACTGTACTAAATATAGAACGCTTACTGCCACTCATGCTGAGATATAATGATGTAGACAAACACTCCAGTGCGTTCGTGAGCTTCGTGACTGATGACAGCCGCTACTCCCTTGGGCGTGCAAAGACCTCATCAGTAGCCCCAAATATTATCTACTACGGAAACAACAGTGCGTGGAGGCAACTGCGCACCATCATGCGCCGCTGCTGTCGCTGCAGAGAAGGCCGATGGGCGCCGAAGGAGCGTGCCGACGTTGCCGGCACGGGCGGAAGGAGTATACGTGTAACGACGAGCGCCAGATATCGAAGGAGGTCGCCCCTGCGATGCGCGCCGAAAAGCTCTCGGCGACAGCGACTCCACCGGTATTACGCAAGCTTGCGCACTGTCAAATTCCGCAACGTGTTTCTCAAGTTGTGCCATGGGCGTTGGCAGGGATCGAGGGGGAGGAGCGCAAGAAAGGGGCACTCCCACTCCCCCTCATTCCAAGCCGCTCCAGTACTGAAATGAACAACCTGCGGGTTGGGCGCCTAGTATGCTTCATTAAACACTATTTGTATTCTGCAAAACAACGCAAATCTGAAGGAGCATTTGCGAATTTATAGAGGAATGGCTGATACTGTAAGGAAACTGTTGTGGCGCTGGCTACAAACACAATTTTCCTAGCGTGTTTGGTAAGTATTATCTGCGAAGTTTCCTGGAAGATCCAATACTCGATATGGTGAACAAAGAAGCAGTCAAATAGTCGGCGCCGTTCGTAAAGGAACTTCTGGTATGCTTACGGCAAAATCGAGCACTGCTGTATGGAACTTGAATTGGGGCGAATTTCTAAGCAGTTTCAAACTTGTAGCTGCTTGTACACAGATGCGTTTAGAGTCTCAAACTCGTTTGCATCGGCCGCTAGGGGGCGTCATGCGTTTTCTTTCTTCTTTAAAGTGGGGTGCAGAGAGACTGTAATATAAACACAAGACTTCCATGTATACGGCACTTTACGAAAAGTGGGGCGAGTGTGTTCTGCTCTGCGACGCGAATATCGGAGTCGCTGCTCCTTTTGAAGGGACGCCCGAATCGCGACGAGGGCGGTTCGCGTTGGCACCGAGGAGGTCCGTGTCTTTTGGCTGGAGTGAGTCGCTGACACGCGCGTCCGCGTTCTGGAACATTCATTCTATTATACCACGCTCGGCGAGTCGTCGCAAGTTGAATGCAACCAACCGGGCGTGGTGCTAGGGCAGAGCTCTTTGCCGTTTCAATTGTCGCCTCCTCCCTGCCTCGCCCTCGTGTCCCGGTTACGGACGTGTCGTGCTATCCCAATACGAACGGCCAGAGCAGGCAAGACCCTCTTTCGCCAGCTGGAGGACAAGTGTTCTGGAGGAGAAACGATGACGTCACGTGCATGCGCAAAAAAGAGCATCCCCCCCTCCTTCACCTCCCACTCCCACCCGACAGTCATCTAAAAATGGCTTCGTTTTCTTTCGGGCTAGACTAATATTACGTTGAGGGAGAGGTGGTGGGGGCTGTGTGGTGGAACTTGGTTGGTTTGATGGAACCTGGTTGTGTGGAACTTGGTTAATGGAGAACCGTGCTCATACGCCTATGGATAGCACTATACGCCTACTAGCCGTATCTGTTCAAAAATTCAAAGAGGCACGAACACACAGGTAATGTTTCTGACAAAGTTCAACGTAATGACAAAGTTCAAAGTTCAACGTGACAAAGTTCAACGTAACATCTGGACACACATGTTCAATATAAACGTTTCATTCGCCATCGTACGCAATCACTCTTTTTTTTAACTGCCGCATGAGGAATGGAAGCTACGGAAGGGCTGCCCCCCCCCCCCCCCCCCATTCTTGACTCCAGCAAGCACAATTCTTTTATGTTTATGCCATTTTCTTATATCGACTGATACTTCCCCTTGCCCGAGATGATATATTCCCAGCACCGAAAGTGTTAAATGACTGAAAGTGCAATATTTGCGACTAGATTAGTAACTATCCGGGGCAATCAATGCGATTCCTTCGCTATAGAGTCTCCTGGAGACGGGAAGGTTGAAACGTGATCTGGCGAATCCAACCACGAGTGCGTAGCTACTGAGCCGTGCTCTGAATTACGTTAAAGACGGTGGCGCAAACCAGTTTTCGTTGCATGCGATGCGCTGCGAGTTTCGCAAGAGGAAAGTCAGTCGGCTCAAACTGAACTACTGAAGGCTCGTTTGGCTTTCAACGCGGCTTTTTGACGGTGCAATGAAGCAACTATAAACCCAAGAGCTTCTGCCTTTTCTCTACCGTTGATCATTTCTACTTCTTAAAAGACTACGATTAGTTCAGCAATTTAATGCGAGTCTTTTTTTTTCATATTGGCACATATCTTTTGCGATGCTCCGTTAGATCACAGGAAGATACTATTTCTGTAATGAAAATCACAGCTGAGTGGCGTTATGCGGTTGGTTGACGCAGTAGCAATATAAAACATTACATTTCAAGAACACGTATCGAGTGGACCGTCATGTTATTATTATATCACGTGCTTGCTTCGTGAAAGATTACGGGTTAGTTTATGCACATTCGTCTCAAAAGTATTTCTAGAAGCGCATAAAACTTGTCAGCATTGTTTTCCGCGTACATGCCAATCCATGCGGACAATATCCAATGCTAAGAAAAGCAAAACTGTGTGAACATGATGGCAATGCGTTAGCTTCGCCGTAGCACACGCAATATCGTGGTGCACGCGTTCTGTTGGAGTCGCAAATGTGAACACATGGCGCTGAAGCCTCTTGGGTTCCTGCTGTGTTTAGCAACGTCTACCGGAAGGCAAAGAAATAATAATTCTGCTGGTTTAGCGTCCCCAAACCACCATATGATCATGATAGACGCCGTAGTGGAGGGCTCCGAAAATTTCGACCTCTTAGTGTTATTTAACGTGCACCGAAATCTGAGTACACGTACCTCAAGCATTTTCGCCTTCATAGAAAATGCAGCCGTCAAGACCGGGATTTGATTCCGTGACCACCGTGTCAGCAGTTCAGCAATACAAACACTAGAACACTGTGGCGGAGCGGGTGACGAAGGAAGTTATGATGAATGAAATGGGGACGAAGTTTACGTGAGACAACGAAGTTCCTCAATTTTCAGTGATAAGATAAGCCATTTATTTTAAAAGGAGTCGTGAAAATGCGAACTGGCATAGGGGCCTCCACATGTCGACTCTGACTTTCTTGTGCTTTCAAACATACGATGCGAGTTCGTATGTTCGTCTTCAAGTGGTGGTTTGAGAGTGCTCGGGGAGAAAGGAAGCAAAGGCAGCTCCGAGAGGAAGGAAACAGAAACGAGTTCTGCGGAAACCCGCAAGGTGGCGATAGGGTTATGAAAGGGAAATAAGCCAACCAGCCGTTTGTAGCACGCAGCCACAAGGAAATCCGTACGGATTTCTCAAAAAGACAAGCTTCTTAAACAACCCTTGAAACGTGCCTGGGGTTCTGTTCCACATGTGCAAAACTACAGGACCCCTATGTACACATCTAAGACAGCAAGAAGGCGAAAACCATCTTCTTGTTTTCCTGAGTCGATGTTTTCTTTCTGCTCCGCCACCCTCTGAAGGCTTTCTGCACTTAACGCATGGCCTCCAAAATCGCAGGTACCTCACCTGGTTTGGCACTGCCCTCCGTGATCGGATCACCGCTGACCACAGTGTCAAGTGATGACGTAATAATATAACGTCAGATCATGTGACGTCACAAATTTTAGACACTTGTGACGTTATGTTGGTTCCGCCATCACATGACGCATTTTTTGCATCACTCGAGTTGACGCTGGCGAGAGACGCCGACGGAGGACGCCGGTCAATTGTCGCGTTTATAGAGGATCGTATGATTACGTCTTAATAGTATCTGGCCACTACATGTATAATACATTAAAAACTGATTGATTGATTGATTGATTGATTGATTGGATTGATTGGGAAGGCTACTGATGAGGCTAACCGGTATAGCACAGTTCATGGCGACAGCAGGTAGAGCTTTCGGTCTGACGAAGGGGGGTGTTTGACCGAGGACAATTAATAAAGATGGGTATTTTTCAAGGTTTTGAACAAGCCTCTCCCCTACCTCCTGAAAAAAAACTCATGGCTTCGGGCTTGGCTAGATACCATGTATACTAAGATTTCGGCGCACGTTGAAGAAACCCAAGTGACTGAAATTTCCGAAGCCCACCACAACGGCGTACTTCACGATCATATCGTGATTTTTGGAACGTAAAAACGCTCGGAACACCGAGGTCAGAAAATTTTTATAAAGAGAAATATGTGAACTTTTGCTTTGTGAACATACTACCGCAAGACGTTTTTGTGAATACGTGCTGTATTAAGGCAGTTACAGGGGTTAGAACATAGCTTTCAGCTGGTTTCAAATTTTCGCGCGGCCTCGCCACTCTTTTTCCTCACTCTCTCTACCCACACAGGGAAGGGAAGGCGTAGCCCATCGTCACTGGTTTAGACCAATAGACGAGCTGCGTGCTTCGTCAAGTCGGCGAACGGCGACTTTGCGTCACTATATACGACTGAAAGGACGATTGGTCATGCTATATGAAAGGAGCGCGGGAATTATTTTTCGAAATGGAGTCTCTGCGTGGTGTACAGTGTTGTAGCATTCGGACACCGTGATCGCCGTGGTCTACTCTACGGGATCTCCGAGCTTCTTTTAGGGGTGTAAAAAGAAAAAAGTCGGAGCTTGTTGACTGGCCCTTTAAGTCGAAAGTTTCATATCGTCCACAAAAGGCGAAAAGTGACCGTTGGCGTCCTGCGGGGCCGGCGTCAGCACTGCGTGATGCAGGAAATCATCATCGCGTGATAAAGTCAACATACACGTTATCATAACGTCACAAATCGCCAAAATATGTGACGCCTCAATGACGTCATACCACTTGACGTCATGTGATGACGTCACCACATGGCATCGTTGCTTGGCCACAGGTGGGCCGATCTTGGAGGCAGTGCAAAGCTACGTTAGGTGCGTGAAACTTTCAGGAGGGGAGAGGGGTGTAAACCCATCGTCTGAAAAGTAAAAGAAGACGTATTTCGCCTACGAGTGGTCTTGGTTAATGCGTAAGGGGCCTTGTTAGTTAACATCTTGGCGTATTTGTTGGCTCTCTTGCGCTGACTGATGAAGTGTACAACAGTACCGCTAGGGCAACAACGAAAACAAACAAAAATAGGAGGCAGAAGCAATGAGAACATAAACGAGGTTAACAGCGTCCACCAAGAAAGAAAACGAAACAGGAGACGGCGGTGGTTCATCAACCGATGAAATGGCAGCGAGGAGGTTACAATATAAGCAAACAAATGGGGGTCTTCGCGCACCCTGCACCATCATATATATATATATAGCAGAGTGGACGCAGTAAATTGGACAGGATCGGGAGAGCCTCATTTTTGTCAGCAGCGTCCGTCATTATGATCGGTAGGCCGGGCACGTCAGTCAGTGACGGGCTGAGTGAGGCGCCGGGCCTATAAAGGCGTCCCGGCATCGCGTAAAGACAGGTGCCGACCGAGGTGCGCGGACTTCATGACGGGCCGCTCCTCTGCCCCGACTGGCCCGCCTTTTAAACAGTGTACCTGCGAAAACGAGAGAAAAAAATGAGAGAGAACCGAGAACTTGCTGCTGAGTTAGCTAACACACAGCGTTGAGGGAAAGCTCTAGATGCTGTTGTGATCGGCCCCCATGTCTGGGCGCCGCTTGGACGCGTGGAATGGTTCCGGCTTCGCAGCGCGTCCTGAGACGTCCAGAATCGGCAACAACACAGCAGTAGTACTGCGAATTCCTTAGAGTCGTCGGCTCGTCTTGCCAAAAGCCCTTTGGGCACGCACGACCGACGGATTACCGAGGGGGGGCTGTTCGCTGTCTGGGCTGCCTAGAAGGAGTGGTCATTGCTTGGGTCGTCAACATTCAGCGGACAATGAGCCGAGCGCTTTGTATCCATCTTCGGGGACATTCCTCACGTTCCATGGCGCCTTTCCCGAGCGATGTCTCCTCGAAGAGTCATCTCGGCGCGTACGACTCCCCGTTCTCGCCCTGTGCCAGTGGTGTCGTGTATTGTGTGTGTTACACCCTCGCCGGGCAGCGAACTGGGCGGGCCTCTCCTCCCTTCCTGGTTGGAAAGGAGGCGGTGTGGACTTTCTCCCTTCGGGGGCATAAAAACGCGAGCGCAAGACGCTCGGAGAGAGAGCTTCCTTCCATCATCTAGTATGATGCTTACTCCATGTAACACGCTACCTTCAACATCATGTAATATAGTGTAAATAAATCGTTCAAGTTATCAGCTCCGGCTCCTCGGCCCGTCTTCGCCCTGACCCTTGGAGGGCTCCGGGCCCGACAAATTCCCCCAGTCACGACAGTGGATGGCAGCGGTGGGATGATCTGCGCAGGAATTCGACTCCGGCTTGGTGAGTGCACGACCTTTTCTCCTTGAGAGTTGCCAGGCTTAAATTAGTTCTTCCTGGTAACAAGAGTGTTGGAAGCCTGTTCACGGGAACCTTGCTTCAACGCTTTCCCTTGAGAAACTTGTCGGCAGAAAAGTAGCGGCCATGGCTTGGAGAAAGTTGCACAGATCGGACCTAGACGTGATATGCGGGGAATTCGGGATTGATTGCGGGACGTCTTGACGCGCTTAAGGAACGCGGGCCTCACTGTTAAAGCAGAAAAGTGTCAATTGGGACAGGCGGAAGTAGAGTATCTAGGGCACATTGTTGGGCGAGGATGCCGGCGGCCCCACGAGGTAAAACTTGCCGCCATCGAGAACTATCCCCGACCTGTCACTAAAACTGATATCAGGGCCTTTCTAGGCCTCACTGGATATTACCAACACTATATCCCCAACTATTCACAGATCGCCAGTCCTCTGACCGACAGTTTAAGGAAGGGAGAGCCCGTTAAGGTCCAGTGGGACGAGTTAAGGGAAAGTTCGTTCCAGGCTTTGAAAGCAGCACTGACGTCTCAACCGATTTTACGAGCTCCGGATTATAACCGACCTTTTGTACTTCAGTGCGACGCTAGTGAAAGGGGTCTTGGGGCTGTTCTGAGTCAGCGAGATGAAAGTAGAGAGGAGCACCCCGTGCTTTTCATTAGTCGTAAGCTTTCAACACGTGAGGAGGCTTATAGCACCTCAGAGAAAGAGTGTGCATGCTTAGTATGGGCTATTCACAAGCTTCGGTGCTACTTGGCCGGCTCGCCCTTTCTTGTCGAGACAGATCACTGTCCCTTGTCATGGCTTCGGAATATGTCGCCTAAAAATGGCCGCCTACTGAGATGGAGTTTGGCACTGCAAGAACATAATTTTGAGATCCGCTACAAAAAGGGGCGGGATAATGGAAATGCCGATGCTCTCAGCCGAGGCTTCCTGTGATAAGGAGCAAGCGCATTCCGATTGAGTTACGACAGCCAGTGTTTTTATTTTGTTATGTCATTCCGTGTATCTTTTCGTTTTTCGTTTTGGATTTTTTTTTTTTTAACCTTTACTGCATGGTGAACCTGTTACTTAGTCTGCCTGCCAAGGCCAGACGTTGAGAAAGGGATATAATTTGTTAGTTGAGTTTCCCGACCTTCTCACTTCTCACTCGCCATTTGCCTCAAAGCTATGCGACTTGCGGCTTGAGTGCAATTTATTTAAGGTAACTTCTTCAAAACTTTAGGAGCGTTGCCATATTGCTTTGTTTAGGGACGTTCCGAGCAACGTTCTAGTGTGGCTGCTTTTATGCCGACAACGGGCTAAGAGTTCAGTAGCCTGGCATATCTCGGGAGGGGTGGTGTACCGCCTTGTCGCTGCTTGGGTACTGTGCGGATTTGATCACTAATGTCAGTCCCAGCCTTCGACCTGCGGGGGCCCCTTCGACGGAGAGGCACTACTTACGGACCTGCTGACCCCACTTGAGCGAGAGAGAAAACCTGAGCCGCAGCCGTTCCAGAGCTGCTGCGCTGCCAGGCCTCTTCAAGGTGCAGCGTTGGGCTGCCCATCTACGAGTCCTTTTCCCGGCGGCGGACGAGCTGTTGTGATCGGCCCCCATGTCTGGGCGCCGCTTGGACGCGTGGAATGGTTCCGGCTTCGCAGCGCGTCCTGAGACGTCCAGAATCGGCAACAACACAGCAGTAGTACTGCGAATTCCTTAGAGTCGTCGGCTCGTCTTGCCAAAAGCCCTTTGGGCACGCACGACCGACGGATTACCGAGGGGGGGCTGTTCGCTGTCTGGGCTGCCTAGAAGGAGTGGTCATTGCTTGGGTCGTCAACATTCAGCGGACAATGAGCCGAGCGCTTTGTATCCATCTTCGGGGACATTCCTCACGTTCCATGGCGCCTTTCCCGAGCGATGTCTCCTCGAAGAGTCATCTCGGCGCGTACGACTCCCCGTTCTCGCCCTGTGCCAGTGGTGTCGTGTATTGTGTGTGTTACACCCTCGCCGGGCAGCGAACTGGGCGGGCCTCTCCTCCCTTCCTGGGTTGGAAAGGAGGCGGTGTGACTTTCTCCCTTCGGGGGCATAAAAACGCGAGCGCAAGACGCTCGGAGAGAGAGCTTCCTTCCATCATCTAGTATGATGCTTACTCCATGTAACACGCTACCTTCAACATCATGTAATATAGTGTAAATAAATCGTTCAAGTTATCAGCTCCGGCTCCTCGGCCCGTCTTCGCCCTGACCCTTGGAGGGCTCCGGGCCCGACAAATTCCCCCAGTCACGACAATGCCTAAGCGGCATCATAAGAGAGGAACGCTTTGTTTGTCTGTCTATGTTTGTTCGCTTGCTTGCTTCTTTGTGTGTAGCCTCAAAACTGCAGCAGATACCCAAGGGGATTGGCTAAGAAAACGTATTGTAGCCTGTGGATTATTACTACAGCATCCCTTACTAATGCATAACTAAAAAATGTAAAAAAAGTTACAAAGAGAGCGAGGAAAAGAGAGAGAGTCGAAAAACAAAAGGGAAATATTTCTTCTCTGTGGAAATCTAAAATCAAGATGGGAGCCGACAATGGAAACACGTAGTGTGGTAATCAGGGTGAACAGTGGAAGTGCCTTAGGCAGTCTGGCTGACGTTCTCATAGAAGGACCTATTTTCGTCAAAGGCGCCTTGTCATACTTTGCGTGTCAGTCTTAAGGCTGTTAGTAGTGACGTCATGTTCTGGTGGTGGTATGTGTCCTTGATGGTAATCGCCGTCCTGTTCCATCATCTTCCTGTAGAATTACTTAGCGCAAGAAAGACACACAATCGCTTGGCCCTTGTGAGTTTTTTTTTTTTGTCTGTGTGTGTGTGCTTATCATCGTTGTCTTTCACACCGGCTCACAAGGCAGTCAGAGCCCTCTTGCGCTTCCTGAGGACTACGGACTATGTACCACAATCTCGCTGCATACGCGTACTCAAAATTTTATCCTCTCTTTCCCTTCTCTATCTCTCCATCTTCATGTTCCCATTTCCCCTTCTCCCAGCATAGGGAAGCAAATTGGGCATGTGCCTGGTTAACATCCTGCCTTCTCCCTTGCTGTTCTTCCTCCTTCCTTGTTGTGTGCTGCGTTTTTCTTGCGCTATGTAATTCTTGACAGTAAGCTCCAACTAGGCCTTCGAAAGGTTCAATTCACTATACTACTTCGTGCGCAGGACGTATCGGAAAAAGAAGTCAGATAGGAGAGGGTGTCTAAAATTTTCCCTCAAAGAGAGAGAGAGGACGATAGAGTGAGGAAGGGAGAGAGCTACGAGAAAGGGCTCGGCTGTTGATCCGAAGGTCATGGTTTCGACATCGCGATGGAGGTGAAATTCTAGAGGACCGTCTGCTGTGTGATGTCAGGGCACGTTAAAAGATCACCAGATGGTGGAAATTCAGGAGCCCTCCTTTACGGCGTCCCTCATAACCATATCGTGGTTTTGGCACGTAAAACCCCAACTATTATCGTTAGGGAGCTATGAAAGCATAAATACAATTTTTTAGAACGGAATACCTGTGAGCATATAATATGAAGAGATATAAGCTGTCTGCCTGTAGGCTGCATGCGATGCCAGCAATTTCAAAAACAGTGTGACAGACGGAACACAAATAAATGACTCTCCGCACAGTGCGGTAGCTTCCACGCATGCCGCATTCTTTACACAATGTTTTACCTACTCTGGCAGCACGTATAGCGCAGCAAATATTTTACCAGAAAGAGCAGGTCATCGTCATCATCGGCCTACAGGGCCTCTCCCATGTTTCCGCCAATCAACTTGGTCTTGGGCTTGCTGCTGCCACTTCATACCTGCAAATTTCCTAATCTCATCTAGCCACCTAACTTTCTGTCTCCCCTTCACCCGCTTGCTTTCTCTTGGAATCTACTCCGCGAAGGAGCAGGGTGTGTAGCGTCAATTCAGGTAGCCTTTGCAACACGCAGCAACTCAAGCCGTATACAGCCTGGTTTCATTCGTCACGACACGGAGCATGCGCATGCCGCTCAAACTTTTTACAAGAACGTGCGAAGTATCGAGTGCAGCGAAGAAAAAAAAAAGTAGAGTGACCACTTCGTCGTGGAAATAATCTCTTCCGTGAGTTATCCACTTGGGTCGCTTCCAATGAGCCACTGCTACTGTATCGGGCTGTCTCCATTTGTGCGCTGCATTGCGCAATCACTGCGCATGAAATACTTCCGGGCGCTTCGGTCGACCCCTCCGGCGCTGTGGCTTCGCGCCACGGTGTACCGGGCGTCGAGTGTGGTGTAGCCATGGCGGCGTGCCCGTTAACTCGAACATACGAGCGGGTGCCACGTCGCATGCAGCCGTGTAGTACTGCGCGGAAAATGCAAGGCCTCGGTGCATCTGACTGCACTTGGCGCTGTTCTGGTTGAGCTGCTTGATTCAGTGCGCTCGAATTTCCGAGCGTCGATTTTCAAGGGATTCAAATAATGGTTGGGTCGCTTTCCCGACCTATACATAATAATGATTGATTGATTGATATGTGGGGTTTAACGTCCCAAAACCACTATATGATTATGAGAGACGCCGAAGTGGAGGGCTCCGGAAATTTCGACCACCTGGGGTTCTTTAACGTGCACCCAAATCTGAGCACACGGGCCTACAACATTTCCGCCTCCATCGGAAATGCAGCCGCTGCAGCCGGGATTCGATCCCACGACCTGCGGGTCGATACTTAATAAACAATAGGCAGTTTAGATTTCATATATGTTACGCTGAGATAACGCTCGTTGGGTAAGATAGCTTACTTCCATACTTAGCGTGGGCACACAGCAGATTAGCGTATGACGCATGCACATTGGCGGCACACGCTAACGCGTTACTTCGCGTACCTTTTTCTAAGACCGGCTAATGAAGCACCGGGTTATCGGGCGGCCAATTGACGCGCGCAACTTTTCAAACGAAGCACGTACCGGCGTCCTCGTGTAGCGATTGATTCTCAGAGGCACTGCTTCCTCGAGTACGGGCGCACGTGCAATTAACATGTTCAGAAGCGGGGGCGCTCTTGGGATGCGCGTCAGAGGTCAGGAGGGCGCCACGCGAGCCGCGCAGCCCGACTTGCGCGGCGACGTGGAGCGATGCTATAGATGCGCTCCCATTGCGTCGATCAGCGGCGGCGCTGCGGCTGCGAGGAGAGCCCGCGCGCGCGACCGGGTGAAAGTGCGCGCTCACGGTGCCGGTCAGCACTTGTCCGCCGGGCACCGGGCCAGCCGGGTCAGTACGACACGGCACGTAGCGTTATTTCGAACGCCACCGACCCGGCAGACCGACGTGAGACGACCGCTCCACGCCTCCATCGTGCAACGACCGTACCGCTTCGAAACGCGCGCTCCGGCCCGTGCGCACGCGCACCTTCGAGGAGCAGACGACGCGGATCGGCGCCAGACTGTGAGTGACTGAAGACGCCGAATAAGTAATTCGGAGACCGGAGCTTTGTCAACCCGAAGAACTATCGGCTTTTTCTCCAGTTCTCCCTTTTTCACCTTAGTATGAGATGGTGAAAATAAAAGATTTTTGATTTATTAAACGGGGGCGACTTAATCTGCTCATCGCGTAATACGCAATCTCGTCATAGGTACTCACCCCGCAACGCAACAAGAGTCGGCGTTAAAACGAGCCTTGTCACCTGTCGAGTGCATTCACCCCGAAAGCCGTTTCGGAAGCTTAACTATACCGTGGCGTTACGGCTTCAGAACGAGTGTTAGAATGGTTGATTGGGCGAGTTGGTGAAACATGACTAATTATGAAATGGAAGCGCACAACGTAGAACAGACGGAAAGACAGGGACAAGCGCTAACTACCAACTGAAAGTTTATTCGGAAAAATATGAAATATATACTAAAAGATGATACAGTGTCAAGGCACATACGATAACACCAAAGCAAAGACCAAAAATGGCAACACCGATAGAATATCTTAGTGCGTCAGCCCTACCTTACCATCGCTTACTGTGCTTTACATTGATTAGTTAACTTCTACGGGCATCTGCTAATGTTTAAAAACGCTAGCTCCTTATCAGACAAAGCGACAAAAAACGCTAGCTCCTTATCATCTTTGTGTTTTTGGAGAACTACTGTCTTATCAAATTGTTACTTCACAACCACATCTAGTGACATGCTGGGCAAGAAAACCATCGTTGCCGCTACGAACATTGCACGCATGCTCACGCAACCTGTCGTTGAGGCATCTTCCAGTTTGCCCAATATAACAGGCACCGCACGAAAGTATGATCATGTAAACTTACGTCACTAATGCAGTTGACAAAACGGTTCCTGTGCTTTGTTTTACACCGCTGTTCCCTGTGTCTAGCGCCACATGTCAGTCTAGCCAGTTGAGAAAGCTTGTGTGGTGCAGAGGAAACTACACGCACTCCCATGCGCTGCCCCACCTTTTTCAGGCGGTGGGTAACCTGATGCATGTAAGGGACAACAGCTACTCTTTCTCTTTCTTTTTCGTGGGTCCTGTTGTCACGTCTTACTGCACCATGTCCTTGGCCCATCTTTAGCTCTCCGTTTTCTACGTATACTTTCGGCTACGGACACCAAGACCGCCTCAGGATACCCAGCTGACTTAAAGCCTAGCCACCTGATTGTGGAAGCTGGCCTCCATTGAATGCATACAGGAACGGTCAAGTGCATTAGTGAAACACGTACTCACTATGCCTCTTTTTACAAGTTTGCATATGAGCCGACGTGTA